>JAYRCH010000153.1:0-600000 GCA_037179445.1 Phengaris alcon alcon | reverse complement strand
CTCACAGGAAAACTCGACTAAGATTTGCTCGTGAACACTTAAATTGGACTGAAGAGCAATGGGCTTCCGTATTATTCACTGATGAGTGTAGGACTTGTTTGTACGGTGCTGATGGTCGCAGACTAGTCTACCGTAGACGAGGAGAGCGATATGCTCAAAATTGCATTGAGGAGAGGGTTCTATTTGGAGGCGGGTCTTGTATGGTTTGGGGCGGTATATCGATGGATGCTCGAACTGAACTTGTGTTTATTGACGCAGACACACATGGCCGTGGTAACTGTGGTTTAACATCACATCGCTATATAACGGAGATATTGGACCCTCATGTGGTACTTTTTAGCGGATTTATAGGCGAAAACTTCATTCTGATGCAGGATAATGCTCGTCCGCACGCAGCGAGACAAGTTGAGCATTGCAGAGCAGCTTGAGATTCGTTCCATGGATTGACCAGCACGTAGCCCGGACCTCAATCCGATAGAACACGTGTGGGACAACCTAAACAGAACTGTATTTACAAGAAATCCGGTTCCAACATCGGTTGCGGAACTCAGAGTTGCATTGTCACAAGAATGGGACAATACTCCGCAAGATCTTTTAAAAACACTGATCAGGTCGATGCGAAACCGACTTGAATCAGTTATTAGGGCAAGAGGAGGTAATACACCTTATTAAAAACAATAAAAACTTTTTCTTTTCTTAGTATTGTAAAATTTTCATAAAAAAGGCGTTTTTGTTCTATTCACTGTTTCATTCCAAAAAGCTGCAAAAGGAGTAATTTGATTCTTTTAGTGAGAAAAGTTGACCTACGCACACATGAATTGATTTTTTTTATCAGATTAAGAACCAGTCTTAGCATTATCGTTGAAATAAATCAAAATAGTTTGCACTTTCACTAATTATATTTCATTGAATGTTATCTTGCACTATGATGCAGTTTATGTGTCCGCCAGTGTATATTGAAAAAACTGATTTTCATTCGTTTTCACGTAGATATAAATATTTATTAATCTCTAGCATATTATTATCCATAGTTTTTTAACAACTCCGTAAAACGGAATGCGGATCATTGCCATTCGAAAAAAAGCTTTTCTTCTTCTTATTCTTTATTCCTATTCACCAATGTCAGAGTGTGTTGACGAAAACTTTGCCTTATGAGTGGGTTTTATGAATATATTTAAAAATAAGTGCACAGTGTACAGGATGAAGTCTGTTGAATAATCTAAAACCTAGAACAAACACAAACATTTAGGGTTAGTACTGGAGTTTTATTTTGTTATATTATGTACATAAAGTTTCAATAAAAGGAGTATTTACAAAACACAGAACAGATTTAAGGTCGATAGGCCGAGGAATTGTAGGAGGGAGGGAATCATATCATGATGATTGTTTTTTGGGCAGCGAAAAGTTCAGCTGTCAAGTGTCAAATCAAGTTACTTTTGTTTTGACTTTTATCTTTGGTATTGAGTGCTATATATATAATTCAATCAGGTAATGCGTTTAATGTAAAAAAATACTTAAATAAAATCGAAAATATTTCTATAAATATTTGACACTGGCAGAATGGTGCAAAACCTTTGCAACCGCAATTCCCAAAAAGAAGAAGAAGTATCCAACTAGCGTCTTTTTTATAACTTTATTTTGTGTTGAGGGAGTTTTGTCGGGGAATTCAATGGGTGACGTTGTGGTTTTTTATTGCCCTCAAAAATTTGTGTTATTCCGGTTCTTAATGTGTAATATTGGTAGAATATAATTCATTTACGTGCACAAGTGTGGGAAAGTGGTACAACTTCAAAAAACGTGCTATTTTGTGTTTCCCTCCGAAACTCCCTAGGAACTTTCAGTAAAGCTTCTACCACTTTACTGATCGACTGAGTTGACTCATTGACTGCACTGACTATTTATTTGGACTTTGACTAGACTTTAGACTTGACGATTTAGGAATACGGTGTTGAAAATTGAAACAAAAATTCTATTTCCCGCCTTTTTAACTTGACACTGGCAAATGGTTTTAAGCCGACGCCATATATTTAAATAAATAAAAAATATTTTGTGTTGAGTATGTAGTGTAAATTATGAGTTTGTTCAATCATATTGTATTTAGATTTTAATTTACATAATTGTAACAAAACCAAAAACACAACAAATAATATTGTACTGTATCCCAAGCCATATTCAAGTCAAGGTTTGACTGTACTCACGAAACCGCGTCTCAAGTAACAATTTGAGAGCAATGACAGCGTACTTGAGTAACGAGTCTCGTTTATTAATAGATTAGAATAGATAGTTTGCACTCACTTGATACGCCGTACCTACAGCTGTACTTAAGTACGGTCTATTAATTAAAACAACATCATAAGTACTTTTTTGAGAATTGTCTTAGAGATAAGAAGTAGAAGTATTAATAACGCTTTATTAATACGGGCCTTAGCCAGTAATTTTTAAAGTCCAAGTAAATAAAAACCAGTAAGTTAATAGTAATATCATATCTATCTTCAAGGGCAGCTCCACTCCGGCAGCAGAGAAGCTATAGTCTTACTTCATAAGCAGCTGGAAGCTTCGCTGCCATTCCATGAATCGGTCCTAACTGGATATATTCTATTCCAGGTACGACCGATATCCGACTCGAAGCCAGTGGGCATCAGCGCCACAGCGTCCCTGCACAGGCCCAATACCTCAGACAAGGGTCCAGGGCAGGACGTGGAGGAACAGTATGAGGAGTACTTCGTGGAGCACGACGTGTCCACCGCGGAGGCGCGGAAGGCGGCGGCGCAGCTGAATTTAGATGACAGTATGTTTGATGATGACAGTATATTTTATGGACAGACAGACAGACATGCAGACAGATGGACGGACCGAGCGAAACTGTAAGGATTCCTTGAGTCTAACGGAACCCTAAAAATTGGCCGGACGATAACACTCCATCTACTGTTATGAAAATTTTTACAGTTATTGTCCATTACCAAATAAATTTTCTGGGAAACCCAGCTGTTTACATGGAACATATTCATTCTAGCTTAAAATCTATAGTATAAATTAAAATGTTAGGTTTGTATAATAACTTGTAGTGTCGAGTGCAAGAACACAATTTTGATATTGTATGACGCGTGGATTACCTAAATAATACCTATTTAAAATTCTCATAAGGATCTTTTGCAACTTTATTTAAAATATTCGGAATTAACGACCCGTAACGGTGGTTTAGTTTTTAAAATATGCTCAAAATATATTTGTGTAAGGCACAATATATTTAATTTTGTAATGCAAATGAAAATAGAGGTATTGGTCTAAAATTGCCGGGTAGACAGGCTATGAGCAAGAATAAAATCAGTTTTTGTATGGCAATATATGTATATCAAACAGACGTGAGACGATGTATGAGGTACGACGATACCCGAAAATTATTATAAGTGTGGTTGTAATGTATTACGTGTCGGTGTTGGTTATATACAAATCAACACCAAAAACTACACACATATATGTAGTTTTTGGTGTTGAATTTGTAGCTGTATTATACTCGTACATACACATACGACTACAATTTCAATGTACGGACGTACAATTTCGGTCGTACGATTTCTTGCGAAAGTTCCGCGATTGTGGAGGCGGAAACGAGGCTCCGTTAAAACTCTAATCAGGTTTAGATACAACACTTACCCACCTAAAACAGCAACTTAATTATATACTCCAATGTAGAGTTTTAACATTCTAGACCCACATCTCCACCATCTATGATTTTGGATTTTATTCGTGCTCATAACTTCTATATCCGGCGTATTTCAGGGGTGCCCCTTTGATGACATAAAATATGATTTAAAGTGGCAGATTGGCAGATATTTCATTGCTGTTGATTATGGATTTTTTAATGGATTTTTGACCATGTCCTTTGAACTACTTACTATAAAAATTCATCGTTGGGCAAAACCCCGAACCACCTCTCTAAACTTCCTACATAACTTCGGAAAGTAATGAAGTTCAGTACCCCAATTCTCGTATTCAACTTTGGTTTTAATTTACTTTCAATAAATTACAAATAAATCGTCTGATATTATCACAAACTGATTTTGTAAATTCGAATGGAATCTCAATGCTTTTGACGTTGGTCTTTGTATGTATTTATGTATGGATGTTTGTTCCACCGAAGTGCCTCAACTACTGGTCCGGCTGTAATTAATGAGGTATCAATAGGTTTGTGTTATTAGGCCGGGTAACACAGGCTATAAAATGTACATAGTCGGGTTATGTTTTTGTTATAAAAATCATAGTTATATCGAGACTGCATCGAAACTGTGTTATTGTAACTTGTTACATTTGATCAGCAGTTATCGACTTACAGAGTTTCTTCATTTGAAAAGGAAGCTTACCTACCTGCCTGCTTGCTACTGTGATCACGTAATTCTATACTCCCGTAAAACTGCTTTATAATATCACCGGCAGTCTAGAATTAGCGTGGATTAGGTGTCCATGACTTGTCAGATCTAAGTTTAAGTGGCGACCATGTTTTAATTGCTTTAACTCATTGTCAACTGCGAGTAATGAATTTTATAGTACTCACTACTTTGTAATCTGAAATCATCAAAGGACGCGTATATGGAACAATTTCGCAACGATGTTCGCTTCTGAACTACCTAGACCAAATGTTGCAAGAAGAAGGCAGAATAGTGAAAGCGGAAAGAAAATAACTTTCAGATGAATAACTATATTGCTCTATAGAATCATGGTTGAATTCAAAAGTGTAATTTGTTTTGAGTTGTCACTTATGTTATTAGGTACGTATGTTTTGTTAGGGTCAGTTCATACTGAAGCGAGACGATACGTGACGCGATGCAGCATTTTTAAGTTGAACATTATTAACTATACAAAAAGATGCACGTTTCATATGACATCAATCATCGCGCGGTGCAACTTGACATTCGAAATCTTACAATAACATGTGAATACTCATGTAATGAATAAAGTTCAATTTTGAATAGCTATTTAAAATGCAGCTCCGCGACCCGTATCGTCTCGTTTCAGTGTGAATTGACCCTAACTCTGTCGAGATCATTTAGCTATCTTAATCTTTGGTTAAATTTTCTAAACTGCTCCATGTTATTTATTCCTTTGGTAAAATAGTGAAATATAAAAAGTGCTCGCGTAGATTTATATTCAACAGATTATCTTCTGCTTTATGGAATGGAAATCACTGCTATTAAACACATACTACATGCTACATAGTTATACACCACGTATACACAGTTGCCTACACTATAATTGTTATAGAAATTGTGCAGTACAAATTACTACTTTACTTGAATAATGTTAATTATTAAAAAAACTACTCAACGGGACGTATACAATCAGTGCAAGGTCATAAAAATGGAGGCATAACCATTATTTATGAAAAACCAGCCAAGTACGAGTCGCACTCTCGCACGAAGAGTCCTTGCCATTATCTATCTAATCTAATACTAATATCGAGCAAATAACCTTACCAAGAGAATGTCAGGACTGGTTTAAGGAGGGTTCCGTAACTATAATCGCGTAATATTTTTTTTTCAAATTACTTCAAAATTTTCTGTCCGATGTCGTTTAAAATAATTTTCCTAAAAAGTTTTTAGCATGATCTATTAGCATGGAAAATTGCAAGTTTCCAAGTCTCATAGTTTAGAAATGCCAGGGGGGGGGACCAACTTATAAACCACTTGAGAGGCCGATTTCTCGTAAATGATTGACTTTGTTAAAAGTCATGTATGAAACCTTACCTTTATTTAAAGAGGCCTATTCAACGATACCCTAAATGATGGGGTAGAATGAAAAAAAAAATCATCCCCACTTTACATGTATGGAGAGCCACCCCTAAAATATAAAACTATTATTATTTTATGATGCCAACCGTCTATAACTATGCCGAATTTCATCCATTTATATACATAATTATAGAAGCTAGAAGCGCGGACAGACAGACAGACAGACAGACATACAGACAGACGGACAGACAGACGGTCTGACAGAGCGAAACTATAAGGGTTCCTTGATTATTACGGAACCCTAAAACAGCGAAGTTTCTATTGTCAGATGGGCAAGATCGTCTATGGTTAAAGATGCAGTGCCATACAAAAAGTATTCCTCTTGAACCAGAAAGAAAGCTAAAGTACCATCATCATCATGCTCTATCTAACCTTACCCACACTTTCTATGATGAAAATGCAATAAGACTAGTCGTGTAACTTTTACACAGATATCCTTAAATATTTGTTTCCTTTAAATCTTATAAATACTAATATTGAAGTATACTAAAATGTATTTTATTTTTAAATAATTAATTTTACCGATTAATGCTCTAAGATTTTACCCGTTATTCATATTCAACCAATGAAAGTTCGCCAAGGCTGTGTTGATTTTGCGATTATCAACTGAGAAACAACGCCTTGAAGTCATTGTATGATAATTGATATAATTTAGGTTAAGTCTTAAGATACAATGCCAATTTTACACTGTACAAATGTTACATACTACAGCCTGAAAAAATTCAAGATAATTTTAGTTATTTCATTGAATACTTAGTAAGTATGTACATATGAAAAAAAAATAAAGCTATTAGTTATTACGAACTTGGTGCCGTTATAAAGATTAAAAAATTTACCAAGAATTAAAAAAGTTTAATCGCGATCGGCTGAATGACTTGACACTACATTTATGTTATAGTTTTCTTCACGTATCTTTTGCGCAGGAGCGGAAGTCGAAGAATAACTTTTCTTATTTACATCTAAAAGGAAATGGAATTTTTAATATTTTGACCACATATTTTGGCATGTAGGTATTTTATCTCAGTAACACATATACGGGTCAAGTGTCAGGGGGAAACCAGATAATTTTGTCTATATATTATTTTACTCCTAACTTTTGCCCGCAATTTTGTTAACATACACCGAAAAAAGAATTACGTCAAGAATTAAAAGCAGAATATATTGGGTATGTATACATTATATATTCGGGATATAAACTTTATTACTTGTGACAAAATTCATTCAAATATGTTCAGCGGTTTTGGCGTAATCGTAGTACAAACAAACAAAAGCCTGTACAAAAACCTAGGAATTTGCCAGAATATTAATCCTATTATTTATATTTAGTGATTAGTGTTACGCTGCACGCATAATTCTCCGAATTTACGTCTAAAATTACATGGTAACCAAGGTTACTAGGCGTACCCGTAAAGCGGTGTCATTTCAAATTTGCCTACTAATGTAGGAAAATTTCATACGTACTGACTACTTACATCCGTTGAAATAAAAGGAAAAATATGCTTGCAGTTTGGCAATCTGCAAGACCTTTGCCTACTTTTCGTCGAATTGGTAGTTGGTACAATCATTCCCATATACCAAAAAAAAATTCGAACCCATTACGAACGCAAAAGTTGCACATACGCGTAAAACAAACAAACTTACAATCGGGGACATATTAGTGTCGAAATTATTGATAATTTATATTGTTGCATGTCGAAAGAAAAAACATATAATATAACTTAAATGCGCAGTTTCCCATGGATAATATAGGTCCTATCCAGAAAAATCGATCTAGCTAGGGCTAGTTCTCCCCCAAAACTCCTTGCATACTTAATTTCATGGCAATACTTGCAGCCGTTTACGAGATTCCGATTTTATAAATACAAGATTAGCTCCTTTAAAGTAAAAGATGTACAAAATATTTTTCTACCATTATTTGTTCAGTAAATCGTTTAACAACATGGTTAAATAGGCCAGTCACGAGTTCTATCATAGCGTGAACAAGCAAAATTCACGTGTGCGTAAGGTATTACTTAAAAATTTCGCGTGGGTACGTCTTGGCTGGGACTTTATACTCCGGAATCCAAAACACCGGTGAAAATTCAGAGCATTTAAAGTAGAACTCTACACTAATACAAAAAACTTAGGCCTTTTCATCCGTTATTGGATTATTTATAAAGTATTCTCCGAGCGAAGTAACCAATCTTGAAATACTGTAGTGCCTGGGACAGTTGGTTTTTAAATGTCGTATGGTTGCCCAAGCACATACAGCATTCTCACAGCTTAGTCAGTCAGTCCAGAGGAATGACTGGTCAATACGTCTGGGGCCAACCATGTGCGGTTTTCCTCACGATGTTTTCCTTCACCGTTAGAGCGTCCGTTTAATGTACTTGAGATCTGAAAAGTCTCGTTGGTACACACCACAACCTGGGAATCGAACCTGCACTCACTCGAGTGCGAATCAAACGGTCTACCCACTAGGCCACGGAGCTATCACACTAATACAATAGAGTGGAAAATCGAACAAATGAGTATCGAGTCAATTGTAAATGTCATTAATGACAGCTCGAAACACTAGAAACTTCCATTTCCAACTCTATTGTATTAGCGCAGAGTTCTATTTTCTCTCTATCTGAAATTTCACCGGCGTTCCGGATTCCGGAGCATATAAGGAAGCCTACGTGTGAACGTTACGAACGTTTTCATTCATTGATTGAACCATCCACTGACGTCAAATTATCACCTGCTAACTATTTAAAAGAAGGAAACTACTAACACTTCAGTACGGAATGCGTACGGAGTACGGACATAAACACATCATTTGGCTGTGCTCTCTGTGTATGACCTTACTTTTATGACTCCATTATGTAGTTTCGTGGGTAATTGAGATTATTTAACGCTTTACTACAAAATTTTACTATGCTACATAATGTATATTTTTGGCTTGAATCATCATCATCATCATCATTAACAGCCATAGGACGTCCACTGCTGGACATAGGCCTCCCTCAAAGATTTCCACAACGAACGGTCCTGGGCCACCCGCAACCAACGGCGGCCCGCGACCTTCATAAGGTCATCGGTCCACCTAGAGGGAGGCCGTCCAACGCTGCGCTTTCCAGTTCGTGGTCTCCACTCTAGAACCTTTACTCCCCAGCGATTATCAGTTCTACGAGCGATGTGGCCTGCCCATTGCCACTTCAACTTGCTGATTCTGCGAGCTATGTCGGTTACTCCAGTTCGTCTGCGAATCTCCTCGTTGCGGATTCTGTCACGCAGAGAAACCCCGAGCATAGCTCTCTCCATCGCTCTTTGAGTGACTTTGAGCTTATTTAAGAGGCCAACAGTTAGGGACCACGTTTCACATCCATAAGACATCACTGGCAACACGCACTGTTCAAAGACCTTTGTCTTTAGGCACTGAGGTATTTCGGACTCGAAGACGCTGCGTAGTTTCCCGAACGCTGCCCATCCGAGTTGGATTCGTCGTTGGACCTCACTATCGAAGTTGGACTTGTCTAATCGGACTGTCTGTCCCAGGTAGACGTATTAATATTTGGCTTGAATATAAGATGTATATTGTATAGTCAATATTTTGAATTTTAGTTGTTCTTTGGTATTGTTACCTCAAGATGTAGAGGAAGAGCTACCTTTAACTACTCTTTCTTCCTACCTACAGACAACAATTTTCGAGTCTTTACTCGAAATAATATTTATAATCAACTATCTGTCCCAACACAAGTTGTTCTGTCTTAACTATGAACACACAGGTAAACTTAACACACCTAAAATTAATTATTTGACAGTCAAGGGACAAATTGAATAGTGAACAGTTAGTATATGAAAATTTAATCGTCCTTTTCAGTATTTTCTCCACAATTGTTCCAATATCTCTCACCGCGTAAACCTTCCCTGAACTACCACTTTCATTTCTAGACCAAAATCGGTCCAGCGGCTCTTTTTTGGCTAGAGGTCCAGAGACGTCCTCGAGTTTTAGCGAGACATTGGAATTGCAATCCGTTTTTAGGGTTCCGACTCAAGGAACCCTTATAGTTTCGCTCTTTTCGTCTGTCCGTCCATCCGTCCAACTATCTGTCTGTCTGTCCGCACTTCTAACTTTTGTAATTATAAATAGAAATTGATGAAATTTCATTCAGTATAAAGTTATAAAGTTTCATTAAGTATAAAAAAGATTACAGAAAAAGTTGTGACCTAAAGCCTGGTATATAGGTATCTACATAGATTAAATTCACATTTCGGGCAAAATTCACTCGTTCATGCAAAAGTAATAACGGAATCATTCTGCAAAAAACGTGACCGAATCGAAGGTTATACTTTTTCACTGTCAACCACTCGAGCGTGCGAAAATACAATAAAACGTAAGTTTTTACAAATAAATCTGACCTCAAAAGTCACAACTGATCTTGATTTTATTCTGGAAAATTATCTAGTAAGTAAATTAGGTATTTCCTTATTAAGATTTTTGTTTGAATCTTCACAGAGTGCCACAGTTTTAACTTACTATCGTAATAAAGTAAATTAGGTACTTAATATGCAATTCGCAAAAATATTTTTAATTGCGATGATAATATGTTTTTTCATAAAGGTGTTGCAAAATTCGACATTGGGTAGTGTGAAACGAAACGCACTCGGCACTGCATTGAAAAAATATTATTATTAAAATATTATTTAGGTTAGTAACCTTTATAATATTCTAATGCTCTAACCATATTAGTCCTTCAAGGCGGTAGATCTAGTAAAACTAACTAGTAACTTGCATCGTAATTCACAAGTTCAAGGTCTCATCCCTTTTTCTACGTTTGAGAGCCATGCCGAGCCTGCTTATCCACGGATAAGCAGGCTCGGCACTGAAAAGCGTCGTGAAATAACGCGTGCGGTGTGTAATTATTTCCTAAAATGGTACACCGTTAACTTTGCTGAGAGTGCACCGGTTGCACAGGAGTCACAGGACTCAAAACTGATGTAAACGTGTACTTCAATCAATAGAAAGCAATCGCAGGCATGCGTCGAAGTGCGCGGCACGGGCGGGTGCACACTGCACAATCGATAGCGCATTAATTGTTGCGTTTGTGAGGGCTGTTGCGAATGGGGTTGGTAACTCAGGGTCATTTTAAATCTCGACGATACGCGACCCAATGCGGCGCTGCATTTTTAAGATAGCTATTTAAAATTGAACTTTATTCACTAGGTCACTACACAAAAAGAAACGTTTCATGTGACATCATAAATGCAGTCCGGTGCAACTTGACATTTGAACTCTTAAAATAAAACATGTCTCTATCTCCTTGTGTAATGAGTAAACTAAAATGTTGAATCTTTGAAAAGAACTAAAATCTTAAAAATATCTCGTCGCGTATCGTTTCGTTTCGTTATGAATCGACCCTTTATTAGTAACCCGGTTTGAATGTGTTTTGCTTGCTCTTTATTTTAAGGACTATTTTCGAAAACAAAATCGGGTTACTTGAAGATAAACTTCACAAAAATATGTTATTCGTATGACACCACCTAAGAGGCCTCCAAATTATTCTAAAATGGTTCAGTTTATAAAAACGTCATGTATGAGACCTCGCCTTTGTTAATGATGTAAAATGAAATGAAAATCTACTTTATAGTGCACAATCAGCTGTTACACAAACATATTATATTATATTTTAACAATATTATATAAGCAATAGTACATAAAGGCGGCCTTATTACTAAACAGCAATTTCTTCCATACAACCTTTGAAAGAACGGATCAAATTGCTGGAGAAGGGTATAATTATGCTCAAATTATGCACATTATAAAAATAAAATATATATATTATGATAAAATAAACATATTTAATACATAAATATATAAATACAAGGGCATAATTAATGTACATAATATAAATATATATATAACACTATAAATACAATATTAACATATAATTATAGTGAACAATTACGTAATATTTAAGTTTAACACATACTTCTATATCATACATCTTTTAGGTAAGATTTAAAAATATTGATTGATTTAGCATATTTATTCGGGTAGGAAGAGCGTTACAGAGTAAGACGGATTGGTGGTGGTAAGAGGAGTGGAAATACTTGGTGTGGTAGATGGGGATATCGAGAAGGAGGTTTGAGGACCGCAGCTCTTGCCTGTCGGAGCAACGGTAGCTAAAGGTCTCTTACATGTATTGAGGGCGGTTGAGATCAAATCGGATAGTCTAAACTCTAAAGGAGTGAGAGTACACGGGCATTACGGCGAAAACGAATCGGTGACCACTTAAGCTTGTTGCGGAACTCGGAAACATGATGGAATTTGCGCAACCCAAATATAAATATTAAAGACAAATTCTGAAGGCGCTCAAGTTTGTCGAGTTGGTCCTCGGTCAAATTAATGAAGTTAACGTCAGCGTAATCTAGGAGAGACAGGAAAAGTGAATCAGCTAAGGCTACCTTTGTGGGTATAGGCAGAACATAGCGAAGTCGTTTCAGGGAGTGCCACGTTTAGTATACCTTTCTGCCTATCTCTTTCAGTTGCCGAGACCAAGAAAGATGCTCACGAAAGTAAGTACATACCAAGATTCTTCACTATTTTACTATATGGTATTGTTGAACCATTGATGAGCACCGGAGGTAAAGTAGCACTGTCAATTCTAGTGACCAGCCCCGGGCTGCCGATTAATATTAATTGAGACTTAGCGGGATTAATAAGTAATCCATGGTCTTTGCTCTAGTCACATATGGCCGATATGTCTCTGTTCATAACACCCACCGCAGTATGCAACGCATCCAGAGTCGCCTGGTTATAAATTTGCATGCATATAAATGGAACGAGGAAACAAACAGGAGGAGTGATAAAGTTTATAAAAAGGGAAAACAGTATAGGAGACATAACACCACCCTGAGGAACACCGGCAGTTGTAACGATCCAGCCTGAAAAAGATTCTGAAATTTTTAATTTCTGTCGACTTGACTTTCTTTCTTTCTTGTAGGTCACAAGGTAATTTCGGAGGAACCGAATCACAGAAGGTGAAAGGTGAAACGCCAGCAAACTGAGAAGGATGTCATGGTCGATAGAGTTAAATACAAGTCGAGCAAGTTAGGATGTTGAGCTTCTTATTGTCGATGCCAGACCGAATATCTTGACTAAGGCCGTAGTAGTACTATGACCCGTCCGGAAGCCAGATTGGTACGCGGCGTACTAAGGAGATTATTGCGCGTGATGTATATAGTAAATTGATGAAGTAATGGTCGTTCTAAAACCTTTGTTAAGAAAGGAAGAATTGTTGTAGGATGAAAATCAGAAATAGCTTTAGAACGAGAGGATTTAGGCAAAGGGATTCCGTATTGAATATATTTTAAAATGTAAAATTATTATTATCTTATGATTTATGAAAACCGAGATCTACACACAATATATTAACTATATTATTTATATACCTAAATACAGATGTTAGAAGGGCGGACAGACAGACAGACGAACAGACTGACCGACAGACAGACGGACAGAGCGAAACTATAAGGGTACCTTGAGTACTATGCAGCCTAAAAAAGGCAAGTTCTTTTATTAAGGAAAATCAAATTATTGTACTGGTTCACTTTTGAATAACCAGCTAGCTCGCCGCACCAAATATAACCTGTTGCTTCCTGTGTGAAGCTTGTTGCTAGAATCAAAGCTAGGTCATTGCATTTAGGCGTACCCTAATTACAATATGACGTATGAACGCTTTTTTAAGGAGCAATGAATTCACGGTCACTACGACTGCGGAATTCTAATGCGCGAGGCAAAACTAGACTACTTGTTATTTGTTATAATTATGGTAATTGGAGACAATGACCTATTGTTGGCACCTCTCCCAATTATTGGCCACCATAATATAACAATATAAGATTTATAGTACAGTAGCTGCTGTCCCGACACCCGTGCCCACTTCGTTGGGCGTCAAACATTTTTACTTATAAAAAATTAATTAATAAAACATCCATCCAGTGGACATTGTAAATCTAAACCATTCTCGAATCCACTTAAACACACATAAAATTTCATCAAATTCGGTACATCCGTTTGGATGGAAGGAAGTTCAATGACAAACACACGCACAGAAGATTTATACCTATATACTTACCTATCGGTGGCGAAGCGTGAGATTTGCGAAATGGTAAGCCGCGTAAGCTAATACCATGGAGGAATTATTACAATACCTATCTATTTTACTACAGACTGATACTTCATTTTAAATGCTCTTAGCGCCATCTATTAAGTATTAGTCATATTAAAAGAAGCCGATATGACGTCGAGTTGTATACACGCCTCGTTACTATTACCTTGATAAAGATACTCTGTGTTGGCACTTGGCCAGCCTTCATTTATACACAAATAAAAAAAGCATAATAAATCAAGGAGTATAAAAAGATAAAAGGAATATTTTATATGATAGCCAATAATTATTGGTCCCCCAACAATTGGTTGTTTTATCAATGTCACATTGCAAATTAAGTTGCTAACGGCCGAATACTGAAATGCTAATCAAAATTAAGAGGCTCCTATTCTCAGGCTGTCGCTGTCTCTGCTAGCCGAAATGACAAGGACAGCATGTAACTTGAGTGCCACTTAATTTAACTATCGTTCCAGGATTCGACCGTAAGAGATAGTATCAAGTTCATAAATAAAGCCAGAAAATCAACCTTTGGCCCTTACCATTCGGCTATACCTACTGACAAAAACTGCTTTCATTTCAGTACCAGCAACCAGGGTAGGATGCGGGACTTGCACACGTCGGGAGATGGAGTACTGCGAGACTCGGGTGCTGATGGACCACTGCTGCTGCGAGAGGCACTTCCTCCCGGAGCCGTTTCCATGGTTACCGCATACCTGCTACGTGGGCCCCCACCGCTGCCACCCCCTAGCCCACGACTGCGTCAAGTACACTAGGCTAAGGGACTGCTGCTGTTATAAGCACCTTGCTCAACAGTGTAAGTATTTATCTCTACATTTGTATCGGTTTCTCTCATGATTTATTTCGATGCAAAAGAAAATGGTTGTCTGTTAAGTCGGTTTACGGACGATAATTTTACGTGATAACGTCATGACAAGATAACTCTCTATCGCTTGTTCCGCACTCTCGCTTGCACGCACGGCTCAGGCGCAACGTGACCTTCAACGTGACAATCGGACGGAACATGAAAATTTTTCGTGCGTGCAGCCGCCGTTCATCGATTTCTAAGACGTTATCACGTCAAAAAACCTTGTTAATTCTATATAATTATGCTTGCTGCGAGGCTCGCTACTGTCACAGAGTAGAAAGTACCTGTATATACTTACGTACGGAGAAACAGCTTTCATAGAACGATTCATAGCGATATTTTGAAATTTTGACGTCCCCTTCAATGGCACACAATTTTTCCACACAATCGTGGACAAATCGTATGCTTGTAGTAGTGGGATCAAATCGATAGCTAGTAGCTGTTTATCTGTTCCTCTTACTTTATTATGTGCTACTGTTGCTATCACCTTCGACTGCGTCAAGAACATTAAGGTTTGTACAGAAAAACCAATTAATTAATGGTTTTGACAACTTCGTTATTCTATAGAAATGAGGGTTTTTAAATTCGTGACATCTGACAGCTTTTGGACACGACAAGGACCGTCGTGCTACAAGCGCCGCCTGGTAACAGAAAAAGAATCGAAAATTCTTTTTTACTGTTTTTGTTACGCCACCAGATGACACTTTATGTGCTCTACAACATTGAATTCCTTGTTTAAAATAAAATAAAAAACATTTTCATAGCCTGTATATAACCTAATCACTTATCTGTCGTTTACAAGTATAAAGATTTTTTTATTTTTCAGGGAAAGGCATTATGTCGAGGTCTACCAGTATGGTCAGCGGCGGTGTTATCGTTCTGCCTCTGCTGTTTGTACCGGCTCTGTTCTTCGTGGCGTACCTGTGACCCGCGGCGCGCGAGGGGCCGCCCGCAGTGCCTGTCTGATGTGACATCGAACAGACCTGGCGATCTCTCAGGTTCTGACTTCTGACTGTAGTCAGAATTTGCTAGCGCCTTCTTGCTGTCTGCAGTCAGAATGTGTGATCTTACGACGATTCTTGCTGACTGTAGTCAATACGACTAATTTGGTATCTTAACTGCGGCCAGAAATCCTTATTCTCAATTGAGCTGAATGCTGTTAGATAATATATTTTCTACTTAAATTCGATAAATTGGAAATCTGACTGCAGTGAAAAGATTTGTCGTTACGTGACTGCGGTCAGAATCTATCCTAATTCTGAATTGACCTGAATGCTGTTAGATATTTTGACCTCAACTTAGTAAATAGGAAATCTGACTGCAGTAAAAAGAATTGTTGTTACGTAACAACAATTCGGTCACGTGACCGCGGTCAGAATCTAAAGCATTGTGAGACTCTACGACAAAGGATTTCGAGTTTCTATGATCAACTTTGTATTAGTATTTAAAAACCAAAGAGCTTTTTGTGTAAACTAAACTTTACCAATGGCCTAAAATGGATGAAATAATTGTAATGGCAAAGCGCCAGTTGTTGGCACTAATGATTTTGATTGAAAATTGATGCAAGCTGCCAGTATTTACATTTTCTAAATGAAATGGCCAAGAAATGGTAGTTTATTTTATTCGTGGTAAAATTAACCTTATTATTAGCTGTTAAGGGAGTTTCGAGATATGGTCGTTCGTATGCCAAATATTGTATTCTAATTTCTATAGCTATTAGATGAATTATTATTTAACCTATTAACATAATATTATAAATACGACTCGAATCAGTGTGTAGAAAAATTGTGAATGTGTATCGTAAAGGTAAGTTTAGTTATATTCAAAAATTATTGATGTTTCTTATATTTTAAAGTACCTAATATTATTGTTGTCATGTAATGACTACTAGGTTGTTCTTAGTATAAGAACTAGTTTACCGTGGTGTATTTTCTACAATTCTTCGTAAAATATAGATATTATATTACGTATAAGTATATGTCTTAATAGGTATGTTGTGTATCTCATTGTGATAAATGTCCTTGCGTCTAAAAAAAAAAGTAAAAATATATTTTAAGATTTAAGAATAAAAGTTGAATATAAAAAAATGTAAAAACTTGTACCAAATATAGTTTTATTAAATTTCAGATATTATGCTTCTGTTGAGTTGTAGAAACCAAAGCATTATATCATATTTTTATATCGCTTTGAGGCTTGCTGTCATATTTTAATACTGTTATGGCATAAGGTTACATGCAGATCATGGCTGCAATATGCATTCTGCGAATGTAAAACGAAGAACAATTTAGAGATACTTTTAAACCTCTAATTAAACCAGTTGCATATGTACTTTATAATAAATTCCTTCTCTATATTTATGTATAATAATATGTTAGAGGTACAATAAATAATATTGTACAAAAGTATCTACAGCTTGTTAAATTGTAATTGTTTTTATTTTAATAACATCTTATGTATTTGTTATGTTATGTTACCAAAGCTTTAGTTATATTAAAACTCGTTTTAGCTACCGTGCAGTAAGTATTATTTTGTCACAGATTCCGCAATTAAGATAAAATAATAATTGTTTCAAAGGAGGATGGATAGAAATGTATGAACGCTGTTCTACCGATCTGTCTAATACAAGCGTGCCGTAAGTCAAAAGGAAAAGGCATTACTAGTACCTTACTTACATCATTGTCATTAAATAAGTATATATTATAAAAGTAACGGGGTTTTTGTGTAACAAACAACAAACCAAAAAATTAGGATCTTTCTGCCCTTTACCACAGATTACTAAATAGTTACTACCGTAATTAAAAAACTATAACCCGACTACGTAAAAAAAAGGGGTCTAAAAAGGCCGAAACAAGAAAATAATTCAAATAGAAATCCAGAAATGCATATTTCCATAAATGATCAAGGTAGAGCCGTGGTCGCACACACTAATGGCGTCATCTAAGCGTCAGTTCACACCGAGATGCGTGACGTCTAGGTATAAACTGAAACTGCGTATATCGTCATGTACACATGCATACCCCAAGATAGTTACAGACGGCTGCGTTTTGACATCGACTGTAGTGCGAACAGTAGGTGCGACCACGGCTCTACCTTGACCTTTTTTGTAACTATGCATTTCTGGATTTCTATTTGAATTATTTTCTTGTTTCGGCCTTTTTAGACCCCTTTTTTTACGTAGTCGGGTTATACTTTTTTAAACATATTTTTTTACTGTATTTTTTACGTTTCCCAATCTAACTATTTTTTTTACAAATTATCCACAAGCGGGCAATTTTTTTTACATAAATATATTTTATAGGTAATAAAGTAACTGAAAAACTGAAATTAAATGAACTAACCATAGCATACACAGTAAATGACGACTTGATTCGAACTCGAAGAATGATTTATAAAATATAAATATTTATATTTATATTCAATTTATATTTAATTTATATTCATTGAAGTGGCAATGGGCAGGCCACATCGCTCGTAGAACTGATAACCGCTGGGGAGTAAAGGTTCTAGAGTGGATACCACGAACTGGAAAGCGCAGCGTTGGACGGCCTCCCTCTAGGTGGACCGATGACCTTATGAAGGTCGCAGGCCGCCGTTGGTTGCGGGTGGCCCAGGACCGTTCGTTGTGGAAATCTTTGGGGGAGGACTATGTCCAGCAGTGGACGTCCTATGGCTGTTAATGATGATGATGATGATGATGATGATGATGATGATGATGATGATGGTGATGATGATACTCAATAATCGCATTAGAGATCATTCAACATTCATTCATTTCACAAATGCAATTATATCACTGATTCACTTTTAATGGTATTTTAATTTTACAATAATAATTGTAGTGGAATATATCATAAACTTCTAAACACAACGATACCGTGATTCAGAAAAATTTAAGACTCGTATAGTGACATCTATCGAACGAGTGAGTAATAAAAGTGCTAGTAATTGATTTCATCTTCATTTTCTTATTAAAATGAACCAATTAACCGATTTTGATCTACGAGTAGTTTTTTTTGTTTGAAAGCTGACATAATTATTAAGAGTGGTCTTAGCTATAATTCATGATCATCAGCTCGTTCACTGCTTTACAATATAGGTGTTATTTAATTTTTTTAATTTGTTATTTATTGCCTGTAAAAAATTATATTTATAAAATAAAATATAATGTTATGAAGGAACATAATATATAAATTATATATTTATAGTCTTACTATCCATAATGTTAGAAAATTGGACAAATATTGTACGAATTGTATTTTAAACGTATATTTTCACTTAAACAATATGAAATAATATAATATATATATACAAATTATGTAAATATTTGTAGTGTGCTTGCCAAGACCTTTCTTTTGATACCAAACATGTGATAATTATCTCGATTTAATTTTTTTAGATGTTAGAATCTGAGGTTTAATTTTCGAAATACATAATTTTGAAAAAAATTATATAGCCTATGTTACCCGCGGCATCATTACGAATCTATTGACACCTCATTTATTATAATCGGACCAGCAGTTTAGACGCTACGAGGTAACAAACATACATACATACATACATAGACTGCCTTTGATGACATGATCTTCCTTTTGGCCTCGCCGTAGTCGGGTAAAAATGCCTTTACTATGTATATTTGACAGTATTTGCGAAAGAGAGGACAATGAGTGAGGTGGAATCAAATGCAACCCAGTGTATGTATGCATAAATTTTAATATTTCGAAAATCTATATTTTATGACTAACATGAGCAATGTTAGTCAAAAATTAAAGTTTCTCATATTTGTGAGAGACATAATAGGTAAGTTGGAGAGGTTATATTGAGCTGAGTCAAAGTTACCCAAGTTCTCGCCTATTAAGAGAAATTCTGCATAAAATCAAATCAAATAGTATCATACATTTCTTCAAAATATGAAGCAATTTATTGAAATACTTGTACTGTATTATTTTCCAAGAATTTGTTCCTTAATAGCAACACTATCGAATAGGCTAGTAAAACTGGGTGTCATTTATTTTTTTAAATTAGTTGTTGGTTTATCACGTCAGTTTTCTATAGTATATATCGTTCTATATACTTATACCCATTTTCACCAACTGACTCCTAATTTTAAGTGTCCCTTAGCGACCATTTGGGGCGCCTCTTAAGAAAAATTGTTTTCACCAACGCTTAGGTGTCACCTAAGACCTTAGGGAGGCCTCTAACTTTAGGGGCCCGATATTTCGCGCCTCAACTGTCACCTAACATTACATTGTGATTTAAAATACGTGAATCCCTTGAAATGGAAGACGATCTAAGCCAGTTATTGGTAACTTTAGACGCTGTTGAAGTGCTTGAATTATTTTCTAATGACTTGTTACCAAAAAGACCCCGTTTATATCGCCAAAGAGTAAATATGATATCGACTTCTTCATCCGATATAGGTTAACAAAACAGGGTAATATTTTTATTAGAAAAAATTGAACATCTTCTTGAGTATAAAGACAGGTAAGTGTATTATTCATTTACATTTTACATTTAGGTACTTTCCTCGTACTTACTTACATACTGCTTTACCAATGGAATTTATAATTTTCTAATGATATTTGAATATCATGTCGAAATCAAAAGCAGTGTTTGTTCTTTTAATATGTATTTACCTGTACCATTACCTATTTGGACGTCTCTGATACAATTTCATACAAATAGATATGTCACAAGTAGCAGGCAGCGAAACATAGTTAATGGAAAATATTTTTAATTAATCTAATCAAAAATGATGTAATAATTAACCACAAAAGAATAAACTAACAATTTGGAGGTTCTGAGTACACAACACAGTTCAGTACAGTTAACAATCACAGTAAACGTGGTTGTGAATTGTAAATAAACAAAATCAAATGACTCTTCTGTCACTCATCAGTGAAACTGACATTATTACTTTTTAATTTACAGCAAAGTACATTTTTAAACATGCTGTACGTCATCGTCTTACTAATTTAGTTATTAAAATTGCTGAATAATTTACCAAAGCATACAAAAGTACACTAACTTGGATTTATTTATGTTTTATTATTTATCTGTGAATTATTTATACTAGAATTTGCAATGTTACATTTATCGATAAAATATCAATAGTATGAGCGCAAATTAGAAAAAAAAAAGTGTCACTTAACTAGGAGTTCCATAGCTAAGTATTACCCAGCTTGATGAAAATGAAATTAGGTAGGTGCCGATTTTAGGAGACCACCTATCCAAAGGGTCACTTACATAAGAGTTGTTTAGGAATCAGTTGGTGAAAACGGGCCTAAGTGTTACCCAGCTTGATGAAAATGAAATTAGGTAGGTGCCGATTTTAGGAGACCACCTATCCAAAGGGTCACTTACATAAGAATTGTTTAGGAATCAGTTGGTGAAAACGGGCATTAGTCTAGCCATAAATACTGTTACAATTAAAAATAAACAAAATATGACATTTCAATTTTCATTTTTATATATCTTTTCACTGAACATCTGCTGCATCACTCTGACATTGGCAACTCCTATTACAGGGAAGGATATGCCAAAGGAAGAAGACGAAGAAGATTTTTCATTAGTTTTCTCATTTTGGCGCCAATAAATAGTAAAATATTTTGCGATATTAAAATGGAGTGGTGTGATGAAGAGAACCGAATCGCATTACACACACACTATTTATACAATTACAATTGCATTACACAAAGTAGGTATGGAGCCAAATGCAATTTTTAAACTCTCCATACGCTTGGTATTAGTAAAATGTTTGTGTACCGGGCTATTAATAGGTACAATTTGACCTCCTCTATTTTTGACAGAAAAAGATCTGGCCGTCCACGTAGTGTTCGTACGAAAAAGGTGGTCAAAGCAGTAAGGGAAAGAATTCGAAGAAATCCTGTCCGGAAAGCAAATAATTTTATCTCGGGCGATGAAGATAGCACCTAGAACCATGTCGCGTATTTTAAAAGATGAATTAGGACTTGCAGCCTATAAGAGACGTACTGGTCATTTCTTAACTGATAATTTAAAAAAGAATAGGGTGGTAAAATCGAAACAACTACTGAAGCGGTACGCAAAGGGAAGTCACAGAAAAATTTTGTTTACGGATGAGAATTTTTTTACAAATGAGCAACATTTTAACAAAGAAAATGACCGTATTTATGCTCAAAGCTCTAAGGAAGCTTTCCAATTAGTCGACAGAGTGCAACGTGGGCACTATCCGACTTCAGTGATGGTTTGGTGGAGTATTAGCTATGAAGGGGTGACTGAGCCATACTTTTGTGAAAAAGGTATCAAAAAATCGGCACAAGTGTATCAAGATACCATTCTTGAGAAGGTAGTGAAGCCCCTTTACAACACCAAGTTCAATAACCAAGAATGGTCCTTCCAGCAAGACTCGGCGTCGGGTCATAAAGCTCGGTCTACGCAGTCTTGGTTGGAAACGAACGTTTCGGACTTCATCAGAGCTGAAGACTGGCCATCGTCTAGTCCTGATCTTAATCCGCTGTATTATAATTTATGAGTACGGCTTCGTCTAAAAGCCATGATAATTTGGAGTCCCTAAAACAATCCGTACGAAGTGGCAGTGGCAGTGAAGAAGTTTCCCATGGAAAGAGTGCGTGCTTTTATTGATAACTGGCCTCAACGTTTAAAGGACTGTATTGCAGCCAATGGAGACCACTTCGAATAAGCTTTTTATATTTTAATTTTTTTTTATATTTATGTATTAAACTAACACTGTACACACTATAAAAGTAATAAATGTTATTTGCAATAGATTTTTTTTATTCTTTTTTTTCAGTATTTATGGCAAGACTAGGTATATATCACGTAAGTTTTCTATAAGGCTGTATTATTTTTCTTAGTAAGGCTGGCCTCCTGTACCAAAGCATGGCTCTCCAAGGATGAAAATTAACTTATCCATGCTTCGCCTCCGATTAAGCTTTTATATGGATACAAAGGAATAAAGTGTAAAAAGGGACCTTTCTAATGACATATAGCTCGTGTCTATTGAGTAGACACTGGAATGTCCATCCTCCATTAACGCCTGCTTAATACGAAGAGCAAATTCTTTTTTGATTTATTAGTGTTAGGTAAGGCGCAATAATTACAAATCATGTGTAGACGTTCTTTCGGAGACCCAAGCAGTATTGAATAAGAATTTCATCTCTGACAAACTAATCATTATGAATATTTATTTTACTATTTTATTGCAGCGTTACGACACAATGTCTGCGTTAAATGTAAATTTTAAATCTATTATTATTAAATAATACAAGAAACTGAAATATGTGTGTTGTTTTTTACTTTTTATTTACTTACTATGAAGTATAATAGGAAATCGTAACTAAGGTGTTTTTTTTTCTCTTTGATCTAAAATAATTCATGACTAATAAGAGAACAGTTTTTTGTGTATTATAAATTATTATATCAGCTATAAGGCGAAAGGGTATTTGATATTTTAGGAATGCAGGGGCAAACATTATACTGCTGCATTTTGAATATAGCAACCGCACGGAATAATATTGCTGCTCTTAAAATAGTCCCAAAAGGCAGTTATTATAAGCAATATTTTTTATGTACATAACGTTCTTAACATTTTTATTCTATGAAAGTTTTCACCTCAAATATTGATTCTTGTGATTATTTTATTTATCTCTCTCGTATAACGTATAACTTAGACTAACAAATTGTGGGAAAAGGGCAGTTGCTTGAAATGATTGCGTGATACTGCATTTAATAATAACGCCCATAGTTGGCCATTTCAAGTAATTTAAATATTTAATTATTGCACGAAACACTGAATACATGAAATTATGTTAAGGGCTCGATAGTTAATACTTAATATTCATTGAAATACATACTTAAAATGATTTTGGTTCGTTTGAACAGAATTACAAGTAAAAATTAAATTCGAAAAATTCAATCGTTTATGGAACCATTAGATACTGTCCATTTATTTTCTTTCTTTAAGCAACGAAAATGCGTACTGTAGATCCATACTTATGGTCTAAAAAGGTTAAAAAACCAATTTTAAACTTAACTAGACCTTATAAGTTTAGTTTGGAATATTCGCCTTTGGAAGTCCGGTTGAGAAGCAGTTTGAGAGATGCATTAAAAGAATTTTGGAAAAACTGTACGGTCGAGGGTCTGAAGTTTGTGGCCGATAAAAATATCAATGTTTTTACGAGGTAAGTACATTAGTATTACCTACACTCGAGTAGCATGTGAATTTTCTGTAATTTAAATATAAGCGTCAGCTCACACCGATACTTGATGCGGCGCGAACTTTTTAATATAGCGCTTCAAAATTGAACATTATAAGATTGAAGAAACACATTTAAAATTGCGACTTGGACCGCTTTGCGCAGAGCGGCACCGCTCTTGCAATGAAACGTGTGTGTATCGTTTTGTGTAGTGCATAAAGTTCAATTTTGAATTGTTTTCGTAAAAGAAGCTCGCCGCGTCACGTCGCGTCTCGGTGTGGCCTGACCCTAAAACGTAAATTATGCAAAATCGCACGTGAGATGAATGTGGTAGTCCAACCAAATATAACAATGTCTCACCATGCGGAAGGGGAGTTGAAAAAGCACCAAATACCAATAATACATTTGACTACAAAGAGGATACTAAAGTATTAGTAGTGGTAGGAAAATGTAACGACGCCATACGAGACTGGCAAAATACAATCATTAATAATATTATTAAAATGGCAAGGGAACTAAGATGACTAGCGACCTTGATTTTAGATTGCCAAAACCGTGATGGACTTCGTGAACAATTATATATATTATTGATAATTATAGGAAATTTATAAATGTCTTTGAGCATGCTAATTGTGATATGTGGCTAAAAAGGGCATTGAACCTAAAGTTTGGTTTTTATTTAATAAATTAAGAAAATAATAATGTAAAGACGATTATTATGTTAACAATGTTGTCGCTTCTGCAGTAAGTCGAGGAAGTAGAGGAAGTTTATAATCAATACAAAATAATATTCAAATGTTCTTTGTTTGAGCGTTAATTAAACAGAACTCTATATTTGCGTGCATGTATGGAGGTTACCTAATATTTGGTTCGAGTCTCTGACTCTAACTTCGATCAATGATAGCTGTATTGAACATGTTGCATGAAAGAATAATATTAATATGCTGAACTATATGTTCCTTTAATATTGTAAAGGCTTAAAAGGGAATATGCATTTGTTTCAAATAAGCAAAAGTAGTTTATTTTCCGAAAGGAAATATAAATATGGACTGAAAAATGCAAAAGGTACAGTAAGCAGTTGCCTATATTAAAAAGTTAGAGTACTAAAAAGGACTTACGGGCCATACTGACCATCCATCCTGTAAGCCCAAGGCCGCGGACTTGTAGGCAAAAATTATAAATGACACTATTAACATTAATAACGGCTATAGTGCCGGTGCTGGATTTGCTGGATGGGCCGTGAGTTACGCTTTAAAAGCATTTTTTGACATTGGAAATGTCTTTTCGTTCCCTCCAGTATAGGGGCTTATTTCACGAAAAAGTGCGATCCCCTTATATCTCAGACAGTTGTGAAGATATGATATTCAAAAAAGGCTCAAAAGACGCGTATTCACGAGAGATATAAGGTGCAAAAAGAATTATTATTTAAAAAAAATCAATATTTTCCGTATTTTAGATTTTGGCGCTCGATATTTTTAAACGAAGAATGATATTAAACATTTGAGAAAAATTACTCTGGACAGTTTAGTCAGCTACAATTTGAGCCTAAAACAAATACGATCGGGTTAAGGGTTTAGGCCCTGTAGCCTAACCATTTTGAAAAAATAATTAAATATCTTATACTTTAAACGAGACTATCTTGTATGTATATTCAGAATCTCGATAACGGCTACGTATCTAGTATGCTTCCCCATGACCGTCAATAAAGCTCAGGGGCAGTCATTGAAAGTGGCTGGGATAGACCTAAGAGAGAGCTGTTTCTCACACTGACAGTTCTATGTTGCGTGTTCCATAGTAAGTTCGGCCTAGCAGTCTGGTGATTCTTGCTCCGCACGGCAATACAGTTAATGTTGTATATAAAGAGGCCCTTCAATAGCATAATACACTCTAATAATAAAATAATCTGAAACCGTTTACCTATTCATTTAATTTATATTTAGCATAATTAAAGTCTCTTTCTAAAAAGAATAGGAAATTAGTCACCTCAACATCTACCCGTATGAAGTCACGGCCAAAAGCTAGTCTAAGAATAAAATAATTATCATTTAACGTTGTAGTTTTATTATGTAACCTTTTCCCATTATCCCGACTTTCTCGTCGCTCAGCGACAATATTTTTTCGAATTCCGTAGATAAATTTCTAATGTGCTCGATAGTCGTGTAAGGCACGAAATCTGTGATATTTTTTTTCTTATATTTGCAAAACGAAAATTACCGTTCAAATCCTTATGTTAGTTGTTTTTTTTTATATAACAATAATTTAAACATGTAGTTAAGTTAGTAAAATCAATTTTGCGTTAATATCCATACATTTTCAACTGCGGTTGTGACTAGAGAAGTGAGATGTCATTTACATAGGGGCATATTATAATGTTCCCCAACGAACTCACTTTTGTGATGACTGTATTTCGTCAACGGTTGATCGTAGATATGCCATTGCAAGGACAATATTTCCCAGCTGATTTGTACTTTTCGAAAAGCCAGTAAAAATATGCATATTCACTATCAAGAGTTTATACTCTTAAAACTCTAAGTCTCTTAATACTCTTAAAACTCCAGCCAGGCCCAAATCTATCAATTCCAAATCTTATCTTAAATCCCAGGTGGTGTTATCTGCTTCTCATGGTTGCAACTTTTGTCGCTTCATTGGCTCTAGTGCTGAAGCTCTGGGATGAGTATCGTGGGATGCCACCACTCATCGTGAATGAGCTGATAGAAGACGACGTTCTGAACAACATCACGTTCCCAGCAGTCGCCATCTGCAGTAACAATGTCATTAGTAGACCTGCCCTTGATAAATATGCACAATACTTGTAAGTGTGTAAAATGTGACTGTTAAGGAAGCTATTATTATACAGAGTGAATTTTTGCAACTAGGCAAGGGACATAGACGAAGTCTGAAACTATAGGGAGTAGCGAAAAGCGCTAAATTGAGTAGCGAGTGCGATTTTGATAACAACTAAACCTGGATAAATAGATTTTTGATAATTCAATTTCCCTAGCTAGGAATCGAACCGACTGATTTGTGAAAAAATACACACATGTACCTATTAGTATACCATTTGAGTGTTGCTAAACAAACACATTCTGGAAAGTAATGACATGCCACTAACGGCACTAACGATTGTTTTGATATTATGCACGCAAATGTTTTTTTCCTTACTTTCTTACATTTCTTCAAAATAATGAGCAATTATTCAAAGCATTTTCTGTGTATTGGCAGGGTTTGTAATTTTTTTTCCAAAATTAGTCGGTTTGATTCCTAGCTAGAAACATTGATTTATCAAAAATCGAATGATGTAGTTTTTGCGTCGCGTGACGCATCGCTACGACTCTGTGCTAGTGTGAGTTGAGCCTTATAGTTTCGGATTTCGCCTACCAAGCCCACTAGAAGAATATACAAGATATTTACTGTGCTATTACAGATGTCAATGGTCACCCGCTATCAGAGTAGTTACCGCGATTCGTGTCTTTTAATAAAACTTTGACCCTTAAGGGCCTTTACTTACTCGGCTTATATACAATATTATCGTTATTATGGCTGTGGTAATCGGTGTTCCACTAGTCAATCCGAACCTTTGATGTCGAAGCAGTTGTTTCTATTTCCTAATGAAGTTTAAAAGTGTTTTAATTATTGTTTTCAATTTTACAGATTCTCGTTAGACAGGAACAGAACCTACTCGCTAATGACTATTAAGTCTAATTTAATGGCATTCGGTGCTCTGTTCACTATGGCTATTACGAATATTGAAAATGATTTCGTGAAATGGTTATCTGAAGTGGCTAAGGAAACTAATGTCACGAAAATTATCTACGACGTATGTATATCTAATGTTGTAAGCTGTGCCAGTAAGAATAAAATAGGCCCTACTTAGAATGCTACATGACACAAAACAAAAATAATTAGAATGTGCAAGCGTTTTACTGGCTCTTTAGAGGAACATAGAATTGTTTCAAAAATCTATTAAACCCCATTTTTTATTCAATTGAGCTCGTCTGTGCTCTAGCCGGAGGTCGCGGGTTCGAATCCCGCCGAGGGAACACATATATATATATATATATATATATATATATATATAAATGTATATTATATAATATAATAATAATCTTAAATATATGTCTAATATAAGGCGTATGTGAAGCGTTCATATCATAAGCGTATATTACATAATTATTTTATTTTTACTTATCATATATTATTATATTTTTTAGTTAACACCACCGTGCAAATCACTGCTCGTCCGCTGCGCCTGGCACGCGCGGCGTTACCGGTGCGCAGAGCTGTTTGCCCGGCGCATCACTCCGGTGGGCTTTTGTTGCGTCTTCAACTCTAGATACATGTAGGTATAATATTCTGGTTTAACATAAGAAATGACAAGGGCGTACCCAGGATTTCAGGGGGGGGCAGCTCATATCTGTTTCGAGAAGATGGTCGGTCTGGTATATTGAAAATTGGAAAATTGACGTTTATTTTATGTTCTAGGGGGGGGCAGTTGACCCCCCCTGCCCCTATCTGGGTACGCCCATGAGAAATGATAATAATTATTCAAAAGTTACATGTAGTGGTTAGGATGAACGAATTTTTTTCATGTATTTTTTATTTGTATTACTCGAAGTAATCACCCATGCAATCAATGCATCTTTGCCAACGCAGTGGCAGTTTATTGATGCCCTTCTTAAAGAAATCAGCTGGACGGGAGGCAACAAATTCTTCAAAGGCATTTTGTACTGCCTCTCGGGTATTGAATTTTTTTCCCGCCAAGAAGTTATCCAAATTCTGGAAAAAGTAGTAGTCTGTAGGCGCAAGGTCTGGTGAGTAGGGCGGATGACGGAGAGCTTCCAACCCCAGTTCTTGCAACTTGGAGACCGTCTGCTGTGCAGTATGAGGTCGCGCGTTGTCGTGCAAGAGCAGCGGAGACGAGCGATTGACCAATGCTGGTTGGAGATGTGCCAGTTTCTCCATTATTGTGTTCAGTTCTTCACAGTATACATCTGCTGTAATACTCTCCCCGTTTTGTAAGAAGCTATGATGAATCACACCGGCGCTAGACCACCAAACAGTGACCATCACTTTTCTAGGGGTAAGTTTTCGTTTAGGGCATTGTTTAGGTGCTGAACCAGGATCCCACGAACTTGCTGAGCGCTTGCGGTTATCAAACAGAATCCAATTTTCATCGCAGGTAACAATGCGGTTCAAAATTCCTTTCCTTTTTTTGACCTTGCCAATTTGACGCAAATGGACCAATATTGTTTTGACGCTAACGTCGAAAGCTGCTGTTAATTCAGCCGTTTATTGTGTATTATCAGCTTCTACAATCGCCTTTAATTCGTCATTGTCGACCAAAGTCTTCGGACGACCGCGAGGTTCATTTTTCAGGTCGAAATTTTCAGAACGGAAGCGAGCAAACCAATAACAGGTGGTGCGTTGGTTTGTAGTGTTAGCTCCGTAAACGTCGTTGATGTGGCGTGCCGCTTGTGCCGCGTTGCTACCACAACGGTACTCGTATTCCATAATTCATCGAATTTTTAACGTATCCATAATGACTAAAAAGATTGAAATGCGATGAAAATGTAACACTAATCAATAAACAAATGACTACTTTCGGAAAAAGAATTCCATGTTTTTAAAATAAAATTAATTTAAAATTAGAATTCTTAGCCAAACAAAAATTATTTTGATTTGAAATGGCCAGTACTGCAGAACGGCAATTTAATAGATAAATACCTATTATTAATAAATAAAATAAAGGAGACAAGAAACATTCTAAAGCAACAAGCGATATGAATGGAGAACTGAATGGAGATCAGCCTGAGGAATCCAGCGTTAACATAATTGTACTGTATTTTTTAAATAAAATTGAAATATCTCAGGCAATTAAAGCTAGATGTATTTCCAGGCCTATGGACAGATACAGTACAACATACCAGCTCAACGAGACTGGCTTCGCAGCTGGCCTCGCGGTCGTAGCTCGAGAGAACCCAGATGACTTCGCCTTTATCAGAAGACCTGGAAACGAATTTCTGGTAAGCATGGTGATATAATCCGTCAATGGATTTTGAAATGGATATATTCTTTTATCATCGACCTCTGTCGCTCAGTGGTTAGCATGTCGGCGCTCACGAAGTCGCGAATCAAATCCCGCCGATGGAACTCGAAGGCGTAGGTTGTAGTTGTAGGTAGTAGGTGTAGGTTGTAGGTGTAGAAACTGTAGGTACGTAGTAATTTATTTTATTAGAACAACGTCTATCGGGGTCATTTAGTAACATAATAAAAATGTTAAGTATAGTATATTGTAAAGTTTATAATCATTAAATATACTTCCCGTTGTCCCGTATCCTCAGCATAAGTTCGAGAACTTAGAAGGGGATAACCGGGGCTATTATGAACTTCAACTTTCGCTGGTCATGGTCATCTTTTTGACATTACAACTTTTTAAAATACAATTTAAAAAGTTCTTATGTCAAAATGAAGCCCATTCCCACTTGCCAGTTATGGTTCATAATAGGGCAGCAGATTCACGTGGTGTGAAGCGTCCATTGATATTATTACATACTAATATTATTATTTACATGTTTTAACAATTACTTACCTCCGGAACTAGTAAAAAAATCTACATTTGATGTAGAGGTTTGCTCGAATGTTTCGATACACAGCAAATCGGCAAAGCATAGAATCATATTATATTATAATTTAAAAAAGCGAGTGCGAGTCGGACTCACGCACGAAGAGTTCCGTAGAAAACGACAAAAAATCACGTCTATTGGATGGATTTATTGTATGTCCCTACTTATATATTTATTTTATTGTTTTTAGTATTTGTTGCTATAGCGGCACGGACAGACTGACAGACGGACTGACAGGGGAGTCTTAGTAATAGGGTCCCGTTTTTACCCTTTAGGTACGGAACCCTAAATATACCCAATTTATTAAAGTCCATGTTCTACCTCTGGGGGTTGAAGCTGTACATTATTTAGGGGTTGAACTAGGACGGGGGTAGAAATCTGCGGGTTGAACGTGGAATAAGCAAAAAAAAAACAAGGAGGTTTCATCATAGCTAACGAAGAAAATTCTTAATCCTACAGGTCCTTTTGTTCGACGGAGACAATTATCCATTACTAGTTTCTGGTGTTGTTCGTACATTTTTAGCGCAGTGCAATACGTCGTCCCTTATAATGCTCAAAACATATACGCAGTACTCCAGTTACGACTTAGATCATTACACCGAAGAAACGGTAAGGAATATGACGAATATATTTTGTGAAATAAATGAGTTCTTAATGAGGAATTTGTGTGTATTGCAGAAGTTAATATATTAGCCGATGCATGAATCTGACAATTTGTTCTTAAAATAAACGAGCTACATATAAAATGGAAGCTTATGTACTTTAAAAGTTTTCGCATACAGAATGCGTGCTTTTATTACATTTTAAGCGTGGATGCCGACTGCCAGGAATGAAAGGTGAATTCGACGCCCGCTCCTGGTCAACATGTCTAATGATATGTCAGAGGAACGTCGCTATCGCGCTCTGCAACTGCGTTCCTTTCACCATGCCGGATTACGAAGGGGAGTATGCGCCTGAGTGTTCACTAGAACATCTCGACTGCTTGGCCAAGTATAGAGGTGAGTTATACAGTGTACTCGAGGTTATGAGATTTTAACAGTAGATAATATGTTAAAATTTTACGACAAAACACCCCGAGCTACAACATTAACCAAGAGCATGTCAGGACATGTCTAAGGAGGGTTCCGTAACTATAACTTCTTTTTTTTTTTTAATTACTTCAAAAGTTACTGTCCGATTTCGTTAAAAGTATATTTCTTAAAGAGCATTTTTTAGCATGATCTATCAGCATGGAAAATTGCAAGTTTCTAAATCTCATAGTTTAGAAATGCCAGGGGGAGACAAACTTATAAACCACTTTGGAGGCCGATTACTCGTAAATTGTTGATTTTGTAAAAAAACTATGTATGAAACCTTGCCTTTATTTTTAAAGGCCTATTCAACAATACCCCACACGATGGGGTAGAAGAAAAAAATATTTTTCATCCCCGCTCCACATGTATGGGAAGCAATCCCTAAAATATAAAATTATTTTTATTTTATGATGCTAAAACTGAGATCTATACACAATTGTACCAAATTTGGTCCATTTATATTCATAATTACAGAAGCTACACTCATAAAATCTGCCGCCTTGTACGATGTGTATATTGCCTTAAAATCAGTTACAACCACCATTTCTATCCCAAGTTAGTTGATATCTATCTTTTGATAATTTTCAGAAAAGTTTTACTATTTTTTCCCGGGTGAGTCGTCTGATGACAGTTTGAACGAGGAGGAGGTGAACTCTCTGTACTGCATGGGGCCCGAGGCCTGCATGCCGGACTGCACGCGACAGCTGCACACCGCCAGGGTCACCATGATCCGACACGACATGGACACGAGAGTGATGAAGCCTCTATTCCTGTAAGAATGGGGAACATGCATTATTTTTTAATTTACTTTATTAAAAAGTATTATGTTTTAAAAAGTAAATTAAAAAAATGCATGAAAAGCCAGGAAATATTGCAGAGAGCATTAAAACGCTCTATACAAAAAAAAACGTTGCACAGCCGTTGAAAATGTATGAAGTTAAATTAAAAAAAATATGATTTTATTAACTTAAATACTGCGTTTATGTACATAATTTTTTTAACAAAAAATTACACAAAAACATAAGGATTTGACCAGTAATTTTCATTTTTCAATTTTGCACAGGCGTTGAAAATGTATGAAGTTAAATTAAAAAAAAAATATTTTATTAACTTAAATGCTGCGTTTATGTACATAATTGTTTTAACAAAAAACTACACAAAAACATAAGGATTTGACCAGTAATTTTCATTTTTCAATCATATCAAAAAACCTCAATTTTAGTCCCTTTTAGTCCCTGTAGCTTTTAATTTAGCAACTGATTACTGTATTTTTTGCTTTTTTCGGTCCATATTTATGTTGCCTTTAGGAAAATATATGACTTTTGCTGATTTCAAATAAATGAATATTATAGTATCTTTTTGTTTAGGAAAGGACTGGATATGACTAATGCTACAATAATCAGAATATTCTACGCATCGGATACACAGAAGCTGACAATAATAGAAACGAATAATCCATGGTACGAGATCATAGGTAAGTGTAAGATGCCTACCAGATATTGCCTTGCAAAATTATACGATCTCGGACACTCAAAAGTTTAATAGACGCTTCTCCAATGAAATTTTATGTATACGGAAGAGAAGCTTATATACTTAGTAACTGATTATTATTAAACTGATTGCTTTTTTATCCGACTACGGCGAATGCAACGGGAAGGGTAATGATTATGGCAGTGTATGTATGTATGTATGTATGTACATATGTTTGTTCCACCGGTGCGCCACAGAATAAATAATAGTACAAGTAGTAGCGCCTTAACTACTTGTTCGATTTTAATAAATGATGTGTCAATAACTTCGTTAAAAAGCGTGTCCACATTCACACATTAACTTCTATCCCGCCGAAGGGCAAAAAGTTTTTAAGTGGTCCTGGGTGGGTGGGGATACCTAATATAATATAATATGTAAATATTAGAGTATTTAAAATCTTGTTTCCAAGTTTGGTTAGGACAATGCAGGCTGATCACCTGATTGTCTGACAAGAAAGATGATCCTTGCGTCGGATGGGCATGTAAAAAGTCGGACCTGCGCCTGATATCTCACCAGTCGTGTCGGTTATTCGTCCCACTGGGTTACGAGAGTAAAGGAAGAGAGAGTGCTCTTGTGTACTGCGCACACACTTGGGCACTATAAAATAACTCCTGCGTAGCTGGCCTGTTTTCAATTAAAACCGGCCACCGTCACTGAAATCAGTGTGGGGAGCTATTATTTAAAATACTTCCAGTTGTCTGGTCCCCGTAACGGAAGTTCTTCGGATACTTAGCACGGGGCCAGATTGACGTTGTGTGTAGCGTCCATAGATATTATTACTATTACTATTTTTTACAGCATACCTGTGTTGTGAGCTGGCGTTCCTGCTATCTATAACAGTTGTCAACTTCTTCGAGGTGATATACTATTGTACCATACGGTGGATACATCATTATAAACGACGCAAGCGGTTTTTTCAGCTACCGACTATCAAGAAGAAATAAAAAGTAATAAAAAAAAATCGGAAGATACTATGTATGAAAATTACATTTTTTTATTTCCAAATGAAACTTGACAAGCTTTTTTTCGGAAAGTCAACAGAAAAGCTACCACCGGATCAACCCTAACCCGTCGAGAAGAACTGGCGTAAGAAACTTGCGCGGAGCCTTTTTTTGATTCTGATCTTTTAGAAAACGGTTTTTTCGAAAGAAATAATTATTTTACATTGTAGACTTAAATCTATGTTAAATTAACGAAAGTCAAAAGTACACAAGTACATAGAGACATCCTTGCAGGGGATAATCTTATTCCTAAGGTGTGCAATAAAGTGTGTGTTAACAACAAAATCATTTACTTTATAATAAGCGCTCATACAAACGTTCTTTGACTAGGTACTTTTTAAAATATATTAATAGAAAGGTTTTGAACTTTTTCTGGGATCCTATTGTATAGGCGTATACATTGGCCCTTAAAAGATTTACTTACTTTGCTAATCTTATCACTGGTACATCTAGCTTAAGCATAATCCTTGTATAAACAATAGAAATAAGCATATTTCTAGTGTTATTCTAGGATTGTCACTTTTCTTCTTGAAATTGCTTAAGTTTTTTCTAACGTATAATAAATTATCCAAAATATACTGAGAAGCGACGTCGGTCAGTACACCTATTTCTTTAAACTTTTCTCTAAGATATTCAAAAGGGGACATTTTATAAATAGCACGAATAGCTCGATTCTGCAGCACAAATATTGTATTTATGTCGGCAGCATTTCCCCATAAAAGAATGCCATAAGACATTCTACTATGAAAGTAGCTGAAATAAACCAGGCGTGCCGTTTCTTCATCTAAAATTTCTCTAATTTTTCTGACTGCATATGCTGCAGAACTGAGTCTATTTGCTAGGTAAGCGACATGAGGACTCCACTGTAATTTACGATCTAGCGTAATACCTAGGAATAGAGTGGAGTCTACCAAGTTCATTTTCTCATTATTGGGTAGTAAATTGGTTTGTACTTGCCTAACATTTGGCAAGCTAAACTTTAAACATTTTGTTTTATTTTTTGTAAATTATTAACACTAAACCAGTTGATAAATTTGAGAGAGCACTCGTCCTCACATTACCTCGTCGTAATTTGATTGTTGTCGCTTCACTTTAAATATTAGTGAAGTGTCATCACTCATCGGCAAAGAGTACTATCTCATGCCTATGATCAAATTATAAACTAAATATGCAATTATGACAAATCATGTGAGGTTTATCTTTATGAAGGTATTTCCTGTGGTATATTCCAATTACATCATGTCATTGTTCGTAAATGTTCCTTCGTTATTTTTAATAAAATATTAGGCAATATTTGACTACAAACCACATTTGGCTAGAAGGTCATCTCAACAGTTGACTACTGTATAATGCTCGTTACTCACTGTATGTGATAATATTTGTACTATTTTTAAATGTTTAGAAGCAATGAAGACTACATGAAGGTTTTAAAACCTTCTTTTTTTTTAATTACAGGAATTTAAAAGTGTCTAATGTTTTCTTAAAATATCAAATTAGTCTAAGTATAACTTTACATATTCATAAATAATAATTCATCGGTCATCACTTTCAGGGCTCTGGTTGAAGTTTTTGCTATTTGCATGTAATCACAAAAAGGAAGATACTATCATATAGATAAGACATAAAGATAACTTTGTAACAATACTGTGTCTATAAACAATCCTACTACTATTATAAATGTAAAAGTTTGTGAGGATGTATAGACGGATGTTTGTTACTCTTTCACGCAAAAACTATCGAACTAATTTTGATGAAATTTGGTATGGTAGTAGTTTAAGCTCTGAAATAATACATAGGCTTTTTTACCCCGAAGTACAGTGTTCCCGTGGGATACTATATTTACGCGGGCGGAGCCGCGGGCAAAAGCTAGTTTAGTATAGTTTTAATGCAATTTTTCCACACCTTATAGAACCAGCTTTAAGATCCATAATATTGCCGACTCATGAAGCCGATGCACGAGCGGTGATGTAAGGTAAACTAAACTGTTTACTTCACCGTGATCTTCAAGTTTCCGGCAACCGAATCTGGCCAAATGTTATAAATAGGTTTTAAATGGATGTGGTAAATAAACCTGATAGTAAATCTGTTCCTTATCAGGGAATCTAATTCCTGTTGACCGTTGTAAGAATATTTTGTTACTTATTAATATTAATATATCATCATCATGTCATTATAATACAAATAAATTTTGACTCACAACAACACTCTACCTGCTTATGAATTAGATTCCCTGATCGTATATTAAATAATAATGGTGATTTTTTTACCAACATACGTAGGTAATGATTGAGTGTAGACCAATGGCGAAGGCTGGTTCAACTTCATAGGGAAGCCCTAGCCTATTAATAGGTAAGGATTTGTATGAGGGACTTCAAACGGTAAGTGAAGCCGATAGGAATGGATTTATAGGAACCCCACGCCACTGGTGTAGACTGTCCATGCAAATTTGAATTATAAGAATTCCTGTGTAGACCTAACAAACTCATATTGACGTGATAACGTCTTATAATTCGGTGGAGCCGGCTGCACGCACGAAAAAACATGACTCATGCGGCGTTACCTCGCTCTGAGGCGTTCAATTTAAGGTGTTGGGACATAGTTACATAGGTACTTACTTATTTCATAGAATGCTGACTTGGTAATCTTTGTAAGGCGACGCGGTGTCGGACCGCGGCTCGCCAGTTGCGTGGTTACAGGGCAGTAGGGAACACGCGAACACTTAGTGTAATTCAGTCACAAAATATAGTCAGTATCTCTATACTCATATCTTTTCTTCCCCGTGTATACGTTTACAGATGAACAGAAGACAGTGCCTAAACTCGAGGATAAGTATCATAGTACGTAACAATAACCACGAACTCAAAAAAGGCTTGAAGTGCAAGCGAGAGCGCGGAATCTGTCTCTCTCCTACTTGAGTGAGCGATCCATCAGTATTTTCTTATGACGTTGTCACGTTCAACTATCGTCAGTAAACCGACTTTACAGACAACCGATTATTTTTAACATCTTGGTTTGCTACATCGAATCCAAATATGTAGATGAAAAATAGTAGAATGACAATATTGATGATATCAAATTTTATAGTTTACTGTAGCTGCTGAATGTTGTATTTTCGTTCCTCCATTTTCCATTCCATAAAAAAGTTCATCTTGTCAAAGTATTAGTTTTTATTATGTAAAAGTCGCTATTAAATTACAGCTTACACCAAATTATTATGTTATAGTTTAAGTTTAGTTATTGACGGCGTCATGGGGCACATCCGTCACGCCCTGTGTGGTACTCATGGCAGGAGACTCGCCGATGATGCTTGGAATTACCTGTTACCAACTGAATATTAATATAGAATTTATTATTGACAGAGAATTCGATTTATTTACTTTTTGAAGGGAAATTTAAAGTCACATCACGGCACGCGTCACGATACGATTTTGGATATAACGCCATCAATATAGCGCCATCAAGCTACTTATACTTGTTAGGTGTCAATTGGTGGCAGTGACGTTTGTTGGCGATTTTAATGTTTTTTTTTATGAAATGAACCAGGAAACGAGCAGACAGATCGCGTGATGGTAAGCGATTGGCGCTGCCCATGGACACTCGCAACACCAGAGGAGTTATACTTGTAACTCTTCTGGTGTTGCGATTTGAAATCTCTCATTGGGCCTCCAGTAATCTCACTCTCTCGGCGAAACACAACGCAAGCGATATTTCACGCCGGTTTTCTGTGAGGTCGTTTTATATATCTTGTTGAGCCGGCCCATTCGTGCCGAAGTGTGGCTCTCCCACAGTTAGTTATTAACTGCAGACACCAAGGAATTTCGGAATAACCACTATAATGCCGTAGGCATAATTATATGGAGCTAATTATATTCCATTTTTGAAAATCTCTTTCTATCGGGGCGCATGCAGCGATACCACCCAACCTCTGCAATCCTTCAGTTAGTAGCGGTTATGAGTTTGGAGTAACGATGTAATACGACCTACCCAAATACCTGTCTACTTGGCATGATGAGCACCACGCTTCATGGCGTCGATTTCAGATATGCGCGGCGCGTGTGACGCTACGCATGAGCTTAGCTCGGCAACCGCAGTGGCCAGTTTGGAGTAACACAGAAATATGACCCTACCTTAGTATCTGTCCGCACAGCATGAGCTCCTGCGCCACATGCTGGATGGCGTCGATCCCGTACGGGCGGCGCGTGTGACGCCACACGTGAGCTCAGCTCGGCAGCCGCAGTGGACAGTTAGAGTAACACTGCAATATGACCCCATCCAAGTACCTGTCCTCCCAACATGATGAGCACCTGCGCCACTCGCTTGATGGCGTCGATCTCCTGTAGCGACGGCAGCGGCAGGCGGGCATCGGACTTAGCGTCCTGTATGCGGGGCGCGTGCGACGCCACGCGTGAGCTGAGCTCGGCTACCAAAGGCGGGTGGTCGGTTTGGAGTAACGAGAGCTAACAATCAGTAAAACACAATGATCATCATGATTGATGATTTGTATCAATGATTTTGCAATGGAAATAGTTACAGACATTGAGTAAATTCATTTTGAAAAATTCTTAGTGATCCCTAGCTCTACATACAGTTTGACATCGATTTATTGTTAAGGCCATAGAAATAGTATACATTTCGTATACAAGAATACGAGATCCATATTGTAAGGATTGAGAAACTTCAAAATTAAATCCAAAAATAATTAGAATAAGTAACTAATAATAAATTTAGGTACTGATTAGAAAACAGCTGAATTGAGACACAAGTTTATTAATGACTAGATGTTGCCTGCGACTTCGTGCGCGCTAAAGGAATCCCACAGGAACTGTGTCCTAGTCCTGCCCCATGGTCTAATCTATATCTGTGCCAAATTTCGTCCATATCGATTCAGTAGTTTCGGAGCCTATTCAATGCAAACAAACAAAAAAACTAAGTTTAATTTAATATCATATAAACCTTCCTCTTAAATCACTGTATCTGTAATTGCTGAAATATCTAAGTGAACAGACAGCGGAAACGAATTCAATTTCCATTATGTAAAGAATACATACATATTGTGTATGTACTTGTATTTTGTTTTATTTCTTTTTTGTATTTGTGTCCTGATAATGTAGGTATCTAATATGTAATAGTAACCTACGTTATATGTACTCTAATCTACGTAGACTTAACGCTACGAATTCTTCTGTGTCATTTATTTTTGTCAATATTTAGTAATGGTATTTTGGCTTGTTCGTTAACTCTCTCTCTAAACAAACTGAGGTAGGGGCTGTTTGCTACCTTAATGAAAAAAAAAATTAGAGTATTATTATAAAATGTAAAATAAAGAATATTATTATAAAATGTAGGGCTCATAATAATGTATTTGCAACTTACTGGGCTAGTTGATGGACAAGATAAAAGAAACAAAGTCACAATGGACCATTGGAGAACGTTACTGCACATATTGTACGACAATGAAAATATAAAAACTGCATTTCCTGAACAACTTATAAATCATACAAAATTGACTTATTATACTTAAGATAAAGCGCTGTAATATGACCGATTATGGACATATATGTGTTATGCAGATTGAATCAGAATTGAATTTAACATGCAGTTAGGTATTTTGATCAGTCGCCCTAGTCGCTTTGTTAGTGACAGTTTTGGGGCACGGGCACATCACTATATCAATCGATAAGCTACCGCCACACACCTTTCAGTCTGAAAGAACAAGCATGAATTCTAGTACACTGAGGTAAAAGGTCATTGGGCATATCTGACCCGCTTTGCGAAGAGTGGCGGACATTAACCAAAATAGTTTTAAACTAAGGGGAATAATATGACCTTTCATTGCATATAATTATTTTATTAAAAATCAATGGAGAAAAATGTACAGGATCGTTTAAAAAAATAAAAAACAAACCTTTAATACCAAACAGCATTTTGCACGGATGAGCCAATGTTCAGAGACATATATACGCTATCTCTTTCGTACATTAGACAAGTAGAACAAGTTTCGTTGCGTTCGCGCACTGACTCACCGCCCCCCGCGCAGTCCTTTGGTAGCTAGTACATGAATAGACAAAGAGTAGCATTCGTGCCTCTAGATGGAAACAGTCCAGAATTTGAGGATTTTCCACAGCTGAGCTTTGAAGATTTAATCTTATTCACGTTGGGCTCATACCATTTGAGAATCGCAAGGTATTTTAAGCTCTTTAAAGGATTATATCATAGAATTGTATCGCCACCAACATTTAATTAATAATAAGATATTGATCAAAGGGCGAATCCAGTCACGTCATATTCGAATGAAACAGTACTATACATATATTTTGTTAAACCCAACACAACACGGAAGACAAAGAATAGAAGAATACTACTGCTCATGTATACACGGCCGCCGCACTGTCGGGAGCTGCGCCCATATCGCTAGCGTAGTTTATTATCTATCTTGGGCCAGACATCAAGAAGCAACAGACGCACCTGTCTGATCTTCTGCTTGCTTCTTGATTCTTGCTTCTTATGAATCTGATGCTTGATTTGGATCAAATAGAATAAAAATAAATGAATGAATTAGCGTTTTATTCATCTTCCCTATATCAGTTTATAACACTTGAATTTTTCAAGATTCCCGTGGATCACATTAATGTGACTAATGCCATAGTAAATCAGAGCCATATGTCAATACACTCTATATTTTTCGTTTGTGTCCGCCATGGGTATGGTTTCCATACTAAGGTGCCCAATGACCTTTATATAAATGTAAAATGGGTAGGCAATATTTAAAATATTGACGAGTAGGTTATATTTATGGGGTAACATGTCTTACGAACTGAGAGGAACGGCTAATATAAATAACGGCTAATGTAAAAATACAGGACTTTGATTAATATACTTTAATTGGCAAATTATTATTAAGCAGATAAAATTGTGATTAATATAAGTATAGCCTGTTAGGTAAGATTTGGCGTCTACAACATGTATACATGTTACGTTGTGTGCTGTCTATGAATAATCATGACGTGCCACGTCACGTAATGCTTACATTCATAGACGGCACACAACGTAACATGTATACATGTTGTAGGCGCCAACTCTTATCTAGCGCCCTATAGCAGCTACTTTTAGTTAGCTGTGTTAGGTGCCGCAGACGTAATGCCAGAAAAAACTTATTAGATTAGGTCTTAACCTTTACCAACTCTTTCATTGAATTTATTTAAAAAAACAACCGTGACCCTATATAGCTGCATCTGTGGGATATGACCCCGCGGCCTCGCTAGCAGGGTTACAATGCTTACGGATTATTCCGGACATGTCCGGATAAATAAACTTCTAACTGGACCTTTTTTGGTTTCAATAGAATATGATTTATTAAAAACACATTTAAAGTAATATAAATCAGTATTTATCATCTTAAAACAAATATCAAAGTTCCCCCCATCAGCGAGCGTGTTCTACTGTATCACTGTTACTAAGTGGGTACTAACTATTTGCATTTTGTGACCAAAATGTCCGAACTTTTTTCGAAGTCTCAGGTTTTTTGTCAGGACTTGTCATATTTCTGAATGGTAACCCTACTCGCGAGCAGTTCATGATGATTACGCTATCGAGGTCAGCAAATCATATTATTGTGTTTGTAATGTTATTCAATTGCTTGCATTTTTATTATGTAGCATTTTTATAATGTCGTAGCAGAGCGACATTCGTGTCTTTTAATTGAATTCGTTTGCTCGGTTAGAGAACAGTACCTTGGTAATCGACTTTTGTCGATTGAGCATTTTTTTAAATCTTTTGCCTTTGATCGGAGCTCTAGTAGATTAAAAAAAAGAATAACAAAAATATTTTACCGGGGTTCGAATCCACCACATACCGAATATTCGACCAACGCAAAAAAATGTATAAACAAGATTGTCCCGTTTAAAGTATAATATTCTAGTTAAGTAGGTACTACTACTACAGCCGATTGAATGAAAGGAAACAAAAATATCTCACGTTGTAGGTAGATATGCATGAGACTTAGGCTAGGACTAAGTGATCCGGAATCCGGAGCACCGGAGAAAGTTCACAGCATCGAAAATATAACTCTGCGTTAATACAATAGAGTTGAAAACACAAGTGTCGAGCCAATTGTCAATGTCACATATGACAGCTCGACACTTGACACTTGCATTTTCAGCTCTATTGTATTAACGCAGAGTTCTATTTCCAGTTAGCCCAACAACCGTTTTCTTACTTAAATAATTTCCTTAACCCTCATAACCCGTAGGAAGTTTAGGTAGGTGTATACTCAGATCAAATAAAAAAGTAAAGACAGGGTTCTGCGAACTACGCACTGAGGCTGGTCTAAACTATCTTGCCGTTTAATAACAGAGTGTCACACATGTAACGAAACTACGCCTTGTAAGGCGAGCTGTCGTGATGTGTGGTTTTCTATACGCTACGCACTACATACATGTAGTGTAGTGCGTGGCTACATGGGTACACTGCACTACACACCTATATGAAAAAACCGACTTCAGTTTTTGTTTGATAAAGCTCTGTCTTCACTTTTTTATTTGGTCTCAGGACGGATAATACAACGACGTGTCTACGAATCATCTTCAATCATCGATCTTAGGGTAGGATAGTAGGATCTTAGGTTACTAGGCACTCTGCTCTTGCTCTGTACTTGTCTACACTTATATTATAAAGAGGATAGATTTGTTTGGTTGTTTGTTTGTATTGAATAGGCTCCGAAACTACAGGACCGATCATGGTGAAATTTGGCATTGACATAGAGCAGACAACGAGGAAGGACAGAGGCTAATTTTAATCGCGGGGAAATGTACGGTTCCTGCGAGATTTTCTTTTAGGCATACGAAGTTGCGGCAAACATCAAGCCCGTAATATGTAAGATATTCACAAAAAAGTATGTCATCAGAACATTCTGTATTACATCAGAAGATTTATTTTTGTGAATGGAATATGTATACAACTACACTCGAATATTATAGTAAAATATATCTAAAGATAAACGTACAGACAGAATTCCGATCGAGTCTGAAGCATGCCGGAGATGGGTATTGCAGATAATGACTGCCATGGCGACCGCACGTCACGAGCTGACGTCGATGTATTACGCTAAATAATATTGAAGGGTTAAACAAAAACATTAAACAACAAATGCGTCATTTAAAAAATTACTTGAACTTTGACTTAACAAAGTCATTTTTGCAAAATGTATCATCGGTTCTTGCTGCGTTATCAAGTAAATATATGTATAGAATGATGAAGCGGTCCTTTGATCACCTAAACCATTTAGATATTACAATTATACAATTTTTTCAATATTACATAGTGATTTGTGTTTACATTCAATATTATATCAGGTAGCATCGTTAAAATCTAGACAGTACATTTTAATTATCCACTGTATTTAGTATTTGAAATAAATATTTCAATAACAGTAAGAATAAAAGTAAGTATTTAGTGATTTATTGTATATCGACGGTCGACCCGAAATTCGTCTCAGTTACCGACAGATATAGCCGTTACCCACAGAAATTCCGACTGATGAATAACATTGCTCCTAGAGGCTGGAATAACTTAATTATTCAAGCAATATTAATAGTAGAGAAAATGAAAGCGGTATTCCTTCAGTTAAATGGCGTTAAGATTTAAAAAAAATAGATTAAACAACCAATTGTTGGCCCCGAACAGCCAATTGTTGGCCTTGTACCCCAATTATTAGCTACCCCCTTTTCATATAAAATACGCGTTCCGTATTCGTTATGTTTTTCTCGTGGCCAATTACACAAAGTATGTACTATAAATCTTTGTGGGCCAGTAATAGGGGAGACGACTACATCTAAAATATTCAGTTTCATTAATATACTCAGAAATATTGAGGCATTACTACTTGGTAAATGTAAATAAATATAACATTTTATGTGTAGTTTATTAATTTGCTAGGTACCTACATCTAAAAAGTACAAAACAATTTTTTTTGCTAAATTAGTAAACAAAACCTACATCATTAGTTTACTTACATAATACACAAAAACATTAATATGGTAAGTATGAACTTAAACGAACAAATGTCGGAGATATTTACAAATATGTTCCTGCGGCCTTATGCTTCATACACTTTTACCTACCTACCTAGGCGTGACGTCACAGCTAGGTACGACTTTAGTACGGATTATAGAGCGTTTCCACGAGACTTGCGAAATTTTGTATACAAATCGCTGTACCTTTGAAAATATTGACTTTTGATATATTATTTCTTCTGAGAAGTTACTTATATTTAAGAGTACTATTCATTTATGCGATAAAAAAATTCAGTTATCTAGCCTATTGGGGGATGCCTACAATAGTTAAAAATGTTTAACTACTTCACTCACCAAAAGCTCCAGTTGGTCACAAACATTGTTACTCTGCTGCTCTACAAAGCATTTAGAAGGTAACTTATAGCCTGAACAATTTACAGTATCAATATTGAATGCACGCCGACCACAGAAGACTTCAACGATCTTATATCTCGTGGACATCACGTTCGCATTGTATCCAGCAGATGACGCCGCGTGTCGCGCTAGTCGTGACGCGGCGGCACTTCACGGCACGTACGGAGATAAGAGATTGCTTGATCTAACTGATATTGAAAAGCATTTATCAAAGATCTAGAAATAATGCAAGTGAAGCGACTTTGATTTGGAAACACAAAAATATCGCGTAGACCAAAATATTCAATTTTTTTGGTATCTACGAACTGAAGTCGAATATTTACAAATTTTGTATGCTACAACTATTATAGGTAAATGTGAAAGTTTGTGAGAATGGACGTATGTTTGATACTCTTTCACACAAAAGCTTCTAACTGGATTATACAGAAATTTGGTATGGTAGTAGTTTAATCTGTGAAATTAACACTTAGGCTACTTTTTATCCTGAAAATGTTCCTATGGGATACTGTATTTACGTGGGCGGAGCCGCGGGAAAAAGCTAGTATATACAAATATTATTTTATAGACTACAACAACGATAAATTGTATCCGCTCTAGGTGACTTTTAATAATTCAAATGTTATCAAAACTTTTTTTTATTAACCGAATCACTTGTTTCTCTGCAAAAAGGATACGGTAATATCGCGATTCCCGCATAATACCAAACAATATTACTAACGTGATAATACAAAGTAAGTAAAAAAATATGAATTCCTAAAACATGTGCACCAATACACATGGTATACAAAATAACATATTATATTGTATTCTTAGGCTATGGATCATAATGATTATGTTAATAAGTTGGTACAATAACAAATTCCCCATTCATTAAAATCGGATGAGAAGTTTAGGCGCTACGACGGAATAAACATAGACTGCCAAAATCTACTGGCTTTGCCGTAGTTCAGTAGAAAAGCCTGTAGGGCCTGTAGGGCCCTACCTAGATCATCTTAGGCAGATAGGAAGAGAGTTGGGATCTGATAAGATGATCTTGGGAGGCGACGCGAACGCTAAAAGCCCGTGGTGGGGTGGCGACGCGGAAGACCCGCGAGGAAGGGAAGTGTCTGCTGTACTGGAAGCAATGAGTCTACACATACTCAACACTGGAGACACCCCAACTTTCGACACCGTCAGAGGGGGAAAAAGGTACTCCAGTTACGTGGATGTGACAGCGTGCTCCGACGACCTGCTGGACCGAGTGGGCGACTGGAGAGTTGATGAGGGTCTGACGAGCTCGGACCACAACGGCATATCATTTGGCATCAGACAACAGAAATCCACAGGCACAAACATAATACGTACCACACGCATGTTAACATACAGAAGGCAAACTGGGCTCAGTTTCGTGAGAAACTGACCCAGCTGATGTCGGACAGACAATTAACTGTACAGGACATGGACACAATACGCAGCACACAACAAATAGAAGAGGTAATAGACAGATATACGGAAGTCATAACACAGACATGCAGAGACACCATGCCGACCAAAAAACACACACAGAGATTCACCTTGTCGTGGTGGAATGATGAGCTCGCGCAGATGAAGAAGGAGGTCGCCACGAGGAAACGCAGGATCCGTAACGCTGCGCCTGATCCCAGAAACCGCGTAGTTGGACTGTACCTGGAAGCGAAAGAGAAGTATGAAAAGGCAGTTAAGAATGCGCAGGTTGAGAGTTGGAAGGAGTTTTGCCGGAAGCAGGATAGGGAGGGGGTCTGGGAGGGTATCTACAGGGTGTTGAGCAGAGTCACAGGGAGGGAGGAGGATCTGCCCCTTACGAGGGACGGTGAAACCCTCGACGCCCGAAGCTCTGCGGAATGGCTGGCGGAGACCTTCTACCCCGAGGACCAGGAAAGTGGTGAAAGTGAGGAACATCGGCGGACGCGCCGGCGGGCGGAGTCCTTGGACACCGAACCGCCGGCGGGTCCGGACGACCCTCCTTTCATGATGGAGGAGTTGAAGAGAGCCGTAAGGTCCTTCAACCCCAAAAAGGCCCCCGGGGCGGATGGACTCACGTCGGACATCTGCCAGCACGCTGTAGAATGTGACCCGGAATGGTTCCTTGCTCTGCTGAATAGGTGCCTCACCGTCGCCTGCTTCCCCAAACAGTGGAAGCAAGCGACCGTGGTGGTGCTAAGGAAGCCGGGCAGGGAATCGTACCGGGTACCAAAAGCCTATCGACCGATCGGCCTCCTGCCTGTTCACGGCAAAATCTTCGAGAAGATGCTGATCGCCCGACTTAGGTTCTACCTGCTGCCCAAGATTAGCCCTAACCAATATGGTTTTATGCCCCAAAGGAGCACCGAAGACGCCCTCTATAGGTTGGTGAACCACATCAGGAAACGGAGAGAGGAGAAGAAAATTTCTGTTGTGGTTTCGCTGGACATAGAGGAAGCCTTCGACAATGCTTGGTGGCCGGCCATAAAGGTTAGGTTAGCTGAGGTTGGGTGTCCGGGGAACATGAGACGGGTGATCAGCAGCTACCTGAATGAAAGAAGAGTGAATGTAAGGTATGCGGGTATGGAAGTGAGCAGGGAGACCAACAAGGGATGCGTGCAGGGATCCATAGGTGGACCAATCCTGTGGTATCTCTTGTTGGACCCCCTGCTATGGATGTTAGATGATATGAACGTATGGAATCAGACGTTTGCCGACGACATAGTGATTGTGGTGGATGGGGATACAGCCTTGGAGATAGAAGGGAAGGCGGACAGAGCACTGGACCGGATAAACCAATGGGGAAAAATAAATAAATAAAAATTCGCCCCCCATAAGACGTGTGCCCTAATCTCCACGAGAAAATTAAATTACAACGTGCCTCGACTCTCGATGGGGGGTGTGGAATTAAAATATGCAGACTCATTGAAAATACTAGGACTTACTATAAACGGCGGCCTTACTTTTAACGAACACGTGGAAGAAGTGTGTAAGAAGGCTATAGCTCGCTATAAGCTGTTAGCCAGAGCAGCGAGAGTAGGCTGGGGGCTTAACCCCCAGATAGTTAAATTAATATATACAGCGGTTATAGAACCGACTCAATTGTATGCATCAGCAGCGTGGGCACCCACCGTGGAAAAGATGGGGGTCCAGAAAAGGCTCAACTCCGTCTAACGGGGTTTTGCCCAGAAGATTTGCAAAGCATATCGGACCGTCTCCCTGAACTCTGCGATGCTGTTGGCTGGGATACTCCCTCTTGATCTCAGGATACTCGAAGCTACGAGGCTCTATGAGATCAAGAAGGGAGTACCGCACCCGGCGTTGAAGGACAGGGAGGTGGAGCGAATGGCTCCAGCGATCGAGTACCCACATCCGGCAGAGCAGGTAGAGCTGAGGTTCGGGTTGGTAGATGAGGACTCGTATGCAGACGTGGTTAACAGCGACGTCCATAGGATCTATACGGACGGCAGCAAGATTGAGGGTCGAGTCGGAGCCGCACTCTCCTTATGGAAGGGTAAGGTCGAGACGAAGGCCGTCAAGCTTACGTTGCCGCCGTATTGTACCGTCTACCAAGCCGAGCTTCTAGCGCTTCAGAGAGCAGTAAGTATAGGCCGCAAGAGTGGAATGGCGAAGGTCGGTATCCTTAGCGATTCCAGATCGGCTCTCCAGGCAGTCATCCTTAGTTCCCCTCATCCCCTGGCAGTGCAAACAAGGGAGGCCTCCGGAGGAGGGCTCCGAAAAGCTGCATCGCAGAGGCGGGAGGTCTCCCTGTTTTGGATTAAGGCGCACGCAGGGTTGAGAGGGAATGAGAGGGTTGATGAATTAGCCAAGGAGGCCGCGCTGCGATTGAAAAGGAAGCCTGACTACGATCTGTGTGCTGTTTCATTCGTCAAGCGTATCTTAAGAGAGGATACGGTTGAGGAATGGGACAGGAGATACGAAGTGGGAGGGACGGCCGGAGTCACAAAGCTCTTTTTCCCAAGCGCTGCTGCTGCATACAAGATAGTCAATAAGATAGACATCACACATCACACTACACAGATTCTGACCGGACACGGCGGGTTCGCCTTCTACTTGAACAGATTCAAGTTGAAGGAGGATCCGTCGTGTTCGTGTCAGCCAGGAGTTGAGGAGACGGTTCCTCACCTGTTACTGGAGTGCCCAATTTTTGCTAGCAATAGATATGATATTGAGCAGAAATTGGGCACATCCATGACGGGTGAGAATATGCCTTCCATCCTGGGGGGCAAAAAGAGGGACATCTTCCTCGCCTATTGTAAGAAGATTGTGGGTGTAGTCTGTAAGAAATATTGTGATATTTTAGTGTGATATTAGTTAGGTTCTATGTATAATGTGTTTCGATGTGATATTAGTTTAGTCTTTTACCTTGTGCCGTCGTTTTATTGTTGACATTTTAATTGTATTTTTACTGAGTCATTTTATTGGAAATTATTAATTTAATTATTATTTTATTTGAATTATTATTATCGTGAAATTTTATTATTACTATTATATTGGACATTATTGTATTTTATTGGATTTTATTCTAAATTATTGGATTTTATGTTATTAAAATTGTATTGGCTTTTTAAAAACATATTCTGTATAATTTTGACTTTTTACACTGTAAAAAACTGACATGTACATGACATGTTATAGACTTAATTTATTGATTGTTAAAATAACGTAAGATGTGTTAAAAAGAAAGAAAATACGGATGTTAAATGTAACTATAAATAATTTAATGTAACTATAAATTAATTTACATGTTTACTTATTTTTTCGTTATTTTTGAAGAAAGTTTTCTAAGTGAACATATTTTACAAATAAGGCATCTAGAACTCCAAAACTAACAAAGTGATATAAGCTGTTATAATAGCTTTCCCTTTAAAGTTCCTCACACAGACTACCATCATGAATTTTTTCGGATATTTCGAGCCAGCTTTTTAGCTTTTAGAGGGACACCCTATTTTAACAAAAATATACGCTCTAACGTTGAAAATCCCATAAACGCATACCTAAATCAAAAAACCGTAATAGCAACCTCTTAATGAGGATGTTTGATATTTTTTCTACCGCTAGGGGGCAGACCCAACGCACACAAAGCGTCATCTGGTGGCGTAAGTGGTATCAAAAATGGTCAATAAGAATTTTCGATTCTTTTTCTGTCATCAGGCGGCGCTTGGTAGCCCGACGGTCCTTGTCGTGTCAAAAAGCTGTCAGATGTCACGAATTTAAGAACCCCTTATTATTTTAAAATACCTATCTAATGATACCCCCCACACTATGGGGTAGATGCGAGAAAAAAAAATCTACTTTACGTTTTCATTTCTCAAAAAATTTGTTTTTTTTTGTGTTTTTATTTAAGCAATTTGTCGATGTGGTAACTACACATATGCATACAAAGTTTCATATTTCTAGCACTAACCGTTTGGAGGGTAAGCCGAAGACGGACGTACGGACGGACGGACTTGACGAAACCATTTGCCATTTTAACAACTTTGTTCATCGAACTGCATCTAAAAATAAATATTACAAAAAAAAACAAAATTAAGTTATTCCCTGCGTAAAATCTCAAGCAATGTTGTTTCGAAAAAAATATTATAAACAAACTATGCACGATATATCGAAACCAGAGTGACGCGTAAATTGTAGGCGGAATTTGAACCAGCGTTCGGCCTTTCTGGTGTCAAGTTCACTATTCCGCTAGTTAGACCACGCGCGTGCGCATCTTACTGTTAAGAGATTAGTGTTAGTTCGCGCGTTGTGGGTGAAACAACCTTCATGTTGTGGGCTGAGACCCTAGGTTTTATTACTGTTATAGTCATTCTGAAAAAAGTGGGTGAAACATGATCCTATTGCTGATTGTGATGGGTGCAGCCGCCGCTATCGCCCCGCCCACCGTCACCTGCACCCTGGATGAGCTGGTGAAAGCCGCGTCTGACACATGTATGTGATAGTTACAAATATAAATCAGTGATGAATGCAACATTTTCTCTGTGATCCAATGTTTTTCGCCTTTGAACATCGCTACTTTGAAAAGTTTGTCAGTGTCAGTGAAAATAAATATAAAGTTATGATAGTTAAATAAAAAACTTTCTCTAAACTGTTCATCTCACGTACAGGGACCTATCTCAAAATATTGTGAAAATATATCGTGTGAAAACGTGAAACAAATGTTTTATACCACAGTTTTTATTCATCATCGTATCGGAATAATGACGCCCATGAACACCCGCAACACAAGAGGAACTACAAGCCGATCTTTCAAACCGATAATCAATTCAGTATTTTCTTCCAAATTAAATAGGTACCTCTTGGGGACTTATGAATGCGTTTAAATCTATAATACACAAATAATAGTTATGTAAAAATAAACAACATGGCCAACATCATTTAGACAGGTACCATGCAGTGGCGAAGGCTGGTTCTCCTTCTTAAGGAAGCCTGTATAATAGGCACTAGGTAGGGATTTGGACGAGGGTCTTCAAAAGGTAAGTGGTAAGTGAAGCCGATAGGAATGGAGTTGTAGAAACTCCACGCCACTGGTATCATGTAATAAACCAACATATAAATTACATTAAGGTACTTATAGAACTTCCAAGATCGAGTTTTTTATGTTGTGTTCCATTTCCGTTTGTAGTAGCTATGTACACATAAATCAATTACTGTATTGGCTGTATTATAACGTTATCGATATTATCAGATTATTCATCATCATTATTATGAGTATCACCGATGGTTACAAGTGAAATAGTATTCATGTGTTGCCTGTTTTAAGGTGACTGAAAACAGAGTTATAAATTAAAAAACTGCATAAGATATTTAATTATTTAACTACATCGTCATCTAATAAGGAAATGTCTTAAAAGATTCATAAATAAAACTTTATCGTACGTTAATTATAAAACTTACAATAGTCGTTAATACGGTAGAGGATGTTATTGTTCAAGAAAATTAATTGCAAGGCTCAATACATTAGATGTAAGCAAGGAGATATCTAAATAAGAAGTTTATGGAAAACTTATGAATTATCAGGTTATTCTAATGTGTAATCCTACTTATATATTGTGAGGATGGATGGATGGATGATTGTATGGATGGATGGATGTTTGTTACTCTTTCAAATAAAAACTACTGGACGGATTATGATGAAATTTGGTATGGTAGTAGTTTACGCTCTAAATTAAAACATAGGCTACTTTTTATTCCGGAAAAGTACAGTATTTCCGCGGAATATTCGATAGTATATTTACGCGGGCGGAGCCGCGGGAAACAGCTAGTTCTAAATAGCCGAACTATTAATATACGAGTAGGGAATGGGCCAAAAAACAAGGTGGGCCGACCTCGGTGAGCTGAGTAGCTAAAGTACATGCATTTTTAGACATTAGGATTACACCGAGGAATCTAATTTCATAGTAATCGTAGCGAGCGCGCGCTTGGTACGTGATCTTAAAACTCTGGCCATTTTTTTCAAAAACATTCTTGTCGCTTATATTTTAGGGCTCTATAGTATAAAATTTGAATTTTAAATTTCATCGCTCAACATTTCAATTTAAAGTCAATCATCCGGTTCTTGTCACTAATATTTAAAAGCTCATCTTTCCGGTTCTGATTAACTTTTTACACAAATAACGTCTTGTTTTTTTAAACAATCCAGGAATATACTGCAAAAATTTCATTATAGGAGACCAATAACTGTAGAAGTAACATCGAGTTGAACACGGAAAAATTAAAAAATCATTATTTAGCGATTTTTACAAAAACTGCATATATCTCGATGATGCTGTTACTTTAGAGCAAAATAAATTTTATATTCGGATTCAGCGACCAATAACACGTAAGGTATCTTGTATTTTAGCCACTCATCCCACCGTGGTCGGTATGTTCTGTTTCTAAGGGTCAACCTTCCGCTCGCCTATAAACAGTAAACAAAAATTTGTAGTACAGATGAGATGAAAACGTATTTAGTATTACATCTGAATCTTTGAAATACTCACTGCACCCAATTCTTTTCAGGCGCTATCCTACCATTAGAGCTGCTGTACAAGCTGCCAGCTGTGCCAGACCTCGATATCATGGAGTTCACACGAGACAGCAAGACCAGCTTCAAATTGACAAAAGCTCACAAGAGCCTTCGGAACCGCTTGCCGAACAATATTGTGATCTATATTCCTGGGTGGTGGAACACGCCGAGCGACGAGTCCACGAAAACTGTAGTCAATTCTCTTCTAACTAAGAATCCTTCAGTTTTAGTAGTAAACACTAGACCTACATTTGGATTAGGCTACGTCTCCTCCGCATCGAGAGTCAACGGCGTGGCTCAAAATCTCTTCAAGTTCATTAATAATCTTCACCGACATGGATACTCTTTGTCGTCTATTCATTTAATCGGCTTCAGCTTAGGTGCTCATGTCGCCGGAATCACAGGGAAGCTGGTCCAAAAACGGCTTAAAGGAAAAATTAAGAGAATCACAGCGTTGGACCCGGCGCGACCTTGCTTTCTACAGTTCTCTCAGTTTCGACTGGACAAAGGGGACGCTAAGTTCGTTAACGTTATTCATTCTAGTATTGGAGTGCTCGGGATCGAGGAGCCGTTAGGACACGTCGATGTGTTCCTAAACGGAGTGACGGTTCCGCAGCCAGAGTGCAGAGGAAAAGCGTTGAGCTTAGAATGCGATCATGCTCTCTCGTGGCGGACCTTCTCTTCATCGGTCGTTGAAGAGGATGTGTTAATTGGACGTCTATGTTACAGCTACGAAGAGCTAAGTAGCGGACACTGCAGGGGTAACAAAACATTCGTCGGCTACGACTGCAATACCTCCAACCGAGGCATCTTCCTCTACAAGACTTCTAGGCCGTCCAAGAGACAATTATCTGTTTTTAATCCTTTTGACATCAATACCTGGTTTGGAAGGTGACATGTGTTTAGATATTTAGAAAATAGGTTGTGATAATCTGTGATACATATTTTGTAAGATACACGAAGTTGGTGGCCGGTTGGCACAGTGAAAACCAGTTGTCGCAAGTTCAAAACACTCATGAATCACTCAAAATGTTTTAATTCATTTGAATTTTCAGGTTATTTTAACTGTAAATTTGATAAAGTTAATTCTTACATGAAAAAGAGAGTTAAGCTAAAAGTAATAAAGTATTAATGAATTAATGTGTTAAATTAATTTTGTTTTGAAGTTTTACCAGAATTATAAGTATTTACTTTTTATATAGGTAAGTAAATAAAGTTGGAGAGCCGTAATTTGAAAACACATGATTTGTTTTATTATAAACATAAAATCTAATAGACCTGCGGTAAATAAATTTACTTTTGCATCAAACGTGGATTTATATTATTATGCAGTTTCAAGGGGATTTTCTGTTTTAACAATGTAGGTATACATTGTTAAAACATCAATTCCCCACTACAATATTATTATAATATTATGTGGAAATAGTTAATAAAATTTATATTTTGTTAATAAAGTTATATTAATAAAAAAGTTAAAAAGGGTCTAAGATCTAAGAGAATCTATACATTTTATAGTATATTTATTGGAAGACAAACTGCGAAGAAAATGAACTTGCGTGTCTGAGAAGACTGAAAATCTTCAAAGGTCCTTGACATTTGCCAACCTACCATACCATAATATTAAATAAACCAAATCTATCCCACAAAAAATATTTTCAAGTAAAATGATGCCAAGACGAGACCAAAGGACTCGCACAAACAGTTATATTATTTATAATAAAAAGTTATCAGATCTCTTCTATATCCAAGTTTATGTCTTATTACGTCATATCTAAATATCAATAAAATCTTAAGTATAAGAGCTATGCAATCAAAACTCTATATTGTTATGTTTAGTAAGTCCGTTATGAGGGTTCAGAAAAACGACAAAGTGCTGCGAGGAAAGGTGGTTAGGTAGTGCCCTGCGATTCGCTTGGCTCGTCTTGGCGAGGGCACTACCATGCCTTCAGACGTACCTACCATCCAGAAATAAATCGATTGATTCGAACTGAGAACTGAGTTATCGAGTACATTGACTTTGGCGCAAAATTTGGTACATACTATTTATAAAACAGTCAACGAACCAAATACCGTTGATATAGTTAATTAGTAATTTAAAATAGAATCACGCGCAAATGAAATTAGTCATGTGAGAAACTTAGGTAACTGCTCCGTTGCCGTTGTTTGAGGCTTAGATACCGTAATCTTATTAATTATTGGAGACGTCATTATTAAAAAAAAATCCAATCATATTAAGTATACAGTTTCTGCAAGGTTTTTGCCCTGGTTAAAAAATGGGGGTAAAGGGTATAAATGGTTTGATCACACCCACATCACAATTGTATGGTAAAATACCTATTTGCAGTTGATTTTCGTTTCCGCACAAAAATAGAAAAAGTTTGGTGACTTCCGATATTTCTAGTACTCATTTCTTAAGACTTAAGTGGTCCCAACTACCACAGTCTTTTCATCCCTTGCTGAAAATATAAGATCAATGGGAATAACATTTTTTTTTTTTTTTTTGCTGATGTCATGATAGTTTCGAAAATCTGTTGGCCGGGTGCGAAGTAACTGTACTGTATTCGTACTGACCTGTCACTAAATTCGTCTCCTGATTGCTTTGAGCTAAGACTGCTAAGATCATGCTTTGTGACGAAGTATATGTCCATTCCTATCAATCCTATCTATACCTACTATGTGAAACTTTCATGCAAAAACTACTGAACGGATTTTGATGGAGATGGTAGTAGACTCTGAATTAAAACATAGGCTACATATTATCCCGAAAAAAGTACAGTGTTCCCGTTGTATTTACGCAGGTGGAACCGCAGGCAAAAGCTAGCAGCATAATATAATTGTTATTATTTACTGGAAAAAGTGCCACCTACTGGCCATCATAAAAACCTCTAAGATTGGCACGAACATAAACTTACACACCGCTACATAACTCATGCGGTTCAATAATATCTAACTAGATGGCGCTTTATAACATTTTTCTAATTAATAATATTATTTGTTGAGTAAGTTCCCATAAATTATGATTAGGTCACGATTAGGTACCAAGAGGTGCTCAAAATATTTAATTTATTTTTAATTATTTTTAATTTCCAATCTTTTATAAATAACGCATTGTATAAGGTACATGATACATCGTTATAATAGAAAATATAATATTTCGAAATTGCATATCAGATTTTTATCTAAGCGCATTGCACAGTAGTAACAAATAGCTTTTTTGTGCATGTTTCGAACCCATTTATCGTTCATAATAAGCAATAGAAATGAGTCCATTGTAAATGGGTGAAATGTGTCAGGATTAGATAGTGATGTATACAACGTGCAGTGTAGCTGCGAACGACAGGCAACTAATGGTGCCGGATCACCCGCTCCGCCCAGCCAGACGACCCTGGCGGGGCTCCAGTATCAGCGTACGCCGGGCAGTCATAAGCTACGCGATGAGCAATTTACAGCGATAAACCAGGAATTGGGAATTGGGATAATGTATTTTGTATCATCTTCGGGGAAAATATGTAGCTACAAGTTATTTTGTTAAAAAAATTGCCCTGGTGCCTGGCGTCGGCACCATTGCAATTTTGCTAGGACAAAAAAACCCCATGACTTGTTAGACGTTTTGTTGTAAACATTCTCTCTGATTTCGTATTGAATATAGTGGTTGTTAAGACTATAAAACAATAATGGTACCTGTACTTGCAGACTTGTACATTTATTTGAGGCGTGTAGATAAAATATACACTCCTTAGAAAAATATGATATTATTATCTTTTAAACCATTGCCTGATACATTAAAATATGGACTTCTTTGTCTGAAAATAAATAAATTATTATTATTATTAAGGTAGGTAGGCATTTTATTAATAATTTAGGTGTAAAGAAGTAGAACTCATTTTAAATTAAAAACATGCTGTCAACCTTATTTGCAGAAAACCTTACAAAATACCCCTATAATATGATGTATTTTACAATCCTGCCCGTAATATTCTATTGAATTATTTATAGATATTAATTGTGTTGGTCTCTTTCATTCTGTCATAAGATATAGTTACCTGAATTAAAAAAAAAACTTTTCACTTCGAACCCGCTGCAAATGCGACCACGCCGCTCGGAGGCCGGCAGCTCAGTATATTTCCGAACATTTGCTCGGATTACGAGCACATCTAACGGCTTCCTGCGTCTCAGAACATTCATCATAACCCCTACTACCCAGTAAATAGCTTTCATTGTGTATTTACTGTGCTACATGCAGTTAAAACTTAAAAGGCATACCTAAATACAGTTAAAACTTAATGGGTAATTGCTATAACTTTGTTGTAAGTTGTGGGATGTTCGTTCCTTTATGTGCTGCAGCATTCGGTTTCTTGTCTGGTGTCTTATAAGTGATGGTGCCACGCGATAGTGCAAATTGAGTCGTACTTAAGTACGGAAAACAAATAACGCAATCGAAAATAAGTACTCACAAAATTACCCTTGCTTAGCATCGTCTTAAGAACAAAATTGTCTACTCTTCACATCTACATATAGTAGCCGAAGAGACTTCCGACAAGAAAATATTTTTTCAAATATACTGTATCTAATCAATTTTATTAATTTTAAAATTTATAATTTTGTTCATTTTAATATAAATATACAAAATTATAAATATTCAATGACCCCCTAATAGTCAAGTAATGAGCGAGCTGATGATGAATAATTATAGATAAGAACACTCTCGATTATAATATCAGCTTTCAAAGTGACACGATCGAGAGTATAAAAACTAGATCAAAATCGGTTCATCCGTTTGAGAGCTACGATGCCACGGACAGACACAGACATTCAGACAGACACGTCAAACTTAACACCCCTCTGTTTTCCTCGGAGATTAATTTTTCATAAGTTTATACTGTAAAATCATGGCCAGCAGCATTTACCCATTCGATGACTAAAAGACTTCTCTCTACATGGACACATCCGTAATATAATTAAAGTAATTCAAAGTAAGGTTCGAAGCGTTCACATAATAGGACAAAATATAATGGTAAACGTTACCTCTATCGGGCATTTCCATACACGAAGCCTCTTTTTATGGCGTAAATAGGCTCGGCTATTCCTATGGCAGTTGTGATACATCCGTATCCAAGAAGCCTACAAAATGTGCCGGGCATTTTGAACCTAAATACTTTGACATAAAGATGGGAATAACCATTTTTTTCCAGGCGACTTGTAGTCTATACCATGTTATTAGGGTTGGCAAAATTAGTTTTCTTTGAAAAAATGTTTTAACGTCTTCAAACAATATTATAGCTTTTATTGCTTAGCAATTAAAGCTTCAGTGCCAGGGCAATAAAATTGTTTTGTTGCGGCTATAACATTGACCGTAATTGTATGGCAGAAGTGCTGGAAATCAATTGTTTTATTCGAGAGTTGCGATAAATACCTATTACCTACACAGCAAAAACATTTTTCAGTTCTTTAATAATAATTCTTAAAAATGAATTGATTTAAAATCTCAAACATATAATAATAGGTAATAGGTATTCACTGGTAACACTTCATACTTATTTAATGTTTGAGAACCAAAAAACCTACTCCGTTTTTTTGTCGGATAAGTAATATACATACAATACATATAGTTTTAACAAACATGTGCAGTGATGACCCTATATTCTACCCTCGTAAGGCGCTCAGTCGGGAAGCGGTTCAAAGACTCAATTATATTTTGAAGCACGTTTCAGTCATTTCAATTTTATATCTCGGCTTCATTGTATTAGTTGAGGCCGTAAGCTACGAATTTAAATTGGAAAACGATATTTTTTCATTTAATCCCCAGTCATAAAAGGTATAATTAACTAGAGGTACCTGCTGTGCCTTTTTTGTAAAGCTTTGATGATTTGGAACACGATATTCTCGTTACTAATTACGATTTACTGTCTTTTTTATCTTTCTTTAAAATAAAAATAAATTTACGATAAGGTCGATCAGTGATAATAATGTTTGTTTGTAAAATTAAATAGAATCTAAGCAAGTATCAGTATACTAGTAAATAATAACAATTAACAACATAATAAAATGTTTAATGCTTATTCAAATATTAAAATATGTTACTTCATTTATGTTTTAACTAAGACCTATTTCTAGACTTCTAGTTGTTCGTACAAGTGCTACAAAACCACAAACTTGCAAATGTATCTAAATGTAGATTGTAGGTCGCAGACTTCAGGCTAATGTTTAAAAGTAAATATAACTTATAATATATAATATATTTTTGTAATTGTATTTTTTGTAAGCAGTGTATTTTCACGAATGAACTTTTATTTATTTATTATAATATTAGTATGTGTATGTCTGTACACAACAGACGTTACGCGTAGAACGTCTTAACTATGAACTTGAATAAAAATAAATGCCTACCAACAACTACACCTACAATCTACACCTACTATCGTCATCATGTATCTAAATACACCTTCAAAATTTCATAAAAAGCGGTCGAGCCGTTTCTGAGGAGATCTGTAACAATAACTATTCACTCAAAGATTTCAAAACTAAAGATAGGCTATGACATACATTTGACAGATCAAATCTTCATACAAGAAAAAGTTACACCATCTTGGTTTTCACTATACTTCAAATGTCAAAATGGCCCCAAAAATCGCAAAAGTGGGGCCATTTGACTGAAGACACATTTTTCCTCAACATGCCTCGTCTATAATATATACGTCTATGCATTCACATTCACACACGATTTATTTGAAAATAAGATTTAAAAATATTGAAATCGAACTCCTCTGATGTTGTTGGGTTCCCACTGTCCACCGCCCATGGATAAACACAAGAGAAAGAATACCATATCGTCAGTCAATCTGACCACATGTTTGCCGGTTCATAAAAACAATACCTTTTGTAATTATTTTTAGACGCATGTTCTCTCTCTATTGTTATAAAGTTGCCGGATAATACAAAAGGTTGCCAGACTTAAAAATTGTATCCACATGGCTGGTTGTAATTATAATACCCCTGGAGCCCCGGGCGCAGGGCGCAGGCCTATCTTCCACATTGTTCAAAGAAACCCTTCCAAATATAACCCAACCTCACCAAACCATGTCATTATGATGGCCGTGGGGTATCGTATTCATACAATGTGGTATGAATTAATATTGTTAAATACTAGGAACCGACTACAGATTATAGACGAGCAAAAGAAAATCCGGCAGGAACCGTGCATGTTACCGCCATAAAATGTAGCATATGTCCTTCCAAGTGATCTGCTCTGTATCTGTGCCAAATTTCATCAAAATCAGTCCAGTAGTTTCGGAGCCTATTTGCTTCAAACAAACAAACAAACAGTAAACATACAAATCTTTTCTCTTTATAAAATTAGTAAATTGAGTAATTTTACATAAATAGGGCGTATAACCGATCTACTGATAAGTGTCAGATATATTATTGGTAAGTTTTGTCTCTGTCGCTCAGTATAAAGTAAGCAGCGACAAAACTTCCGTTGCTATTCAACACTTAATAGGCGTTTGTGAAATGGGGCCTAACATTTTTATTTAGTGGTGACTGCGGTGAAGTTGAGCAAACTTATTACAATTATCCCGGTCTCTGAAGATGAAGTGTTTATTAGAAATCTAAATACGCTACAATTATTATGGCTAAATTATTAGGTTTTAAAAACATTTTACAAGTTTGCTTTACTTCGGATCTTACACTATAGTTTTAATATAAAAAACAGACCAAAGGATATTAATAAATAATCAATGGGGTGATTTGTAAATCCTCTAAGGCTAATAAGATCTGTAAAACTGACGAAACTAAAGGATTTATTATTATAAGCAATCGATCCAATACAATAGCGGTGAGTCTTTAGATTGAGTCCAAGATGGAATAATCCTATCCTTTATGTTTAACAATGCAACGCACTTTAAAATATAAGATTTAACTTATTTACTTATACTTATTATTTTTTGTACAAAAGTAATGAAAAAGTTAAAAGAAAAAACCTACGCGATGTCATACGTACTTTCATTGGTTTATTTTTAGTATACAAAAAAAAAGATAGGTAAACAGCTTTAACATGATTATTTTCTTGGTTAAATCTGAAACTAGTTTAAAAGCGATAAAAAGTATCAAAAGATTTTTGGAACGATGAAAAAAAAATCTATTTAATTTTAAAAGTAACAGCAGCTCAGTGGTACGAGGATTGAGGTTGTAATTTAGTTTTCGTTTCCTAATTACACAGATAAGGTGTGATTACAGTAATGAGACCCTAATTAGGGCCACGCGGCGGAAATGGCCCCTATTGTTCCCTTAATGCCCCTTTCTACTAGGATTATTCTTTGTTTTGTTTTTATGATATTGCGATAAGCGAGGTATTCTTTAGATAAAAAAGGGATTACTTTGTGCGCCAAAAATTGGGTCATTATTATATACTTTAAATGAGCAAGTCTTGTATACAATTATATAATCACAATCTCGGAAATGGCTTTAAGTGTCTCCGTGAAATTTAGTATGCAGGGAGTTTTGGGGGGAGACAAATCGATCTAGCTATGATTTTATTTCGCCGTGCAACAATATTATGTGAATAAATTCAACTCTATTAATGTGTTAGTCCAAATGGCAATTTGGTATGCGTGACGCGTGTGTATAATTTTAAATTTAAAAAAATAATTAAGGACTAAATTAAATAGAAGTGATTTATAAAATAAGCCTGATGTAATAATAGGCACATACTAGTTAAAACTTATTGCAATTTGCAATGTACTAGAACTGCGAGATAAGCTCGGTCTCCTAGGTATTTCTATCTAAATTGTGAAGCTTTACTGTGTAGTTTATATTAATACAAGAAAAATTGTGTACTATTTGGGAATCTAATTCATAAGCAGGTTGAATGGTCAATTTTTTTTTGTGTTATAATGACGGCATGCAGTCACAATACAATTGCCAATGACAAGCCAGTTTGTTTAGATAGCATATAATATTAATAACATAATTCGAATAAATTATGACAAGGCCCTGTCACAGCCAATTAAAACCTCCGCAGTGCGGAAAAGTAATGAGAAAATAGAGGCTAATAGTACACCGGTCCTACCCCCAAAGCCACAAACTAACTCTTTAGCACCCAAAACAAAAACAAGCAAGAAAAAAATAGTAGAGAAGGCGGAGAGTCCCTCTATGTCATACAGGACAAGAACTGAGGAAGGTAGAGCCTGTCTGCATAAAGCAAAAAATCATATAACCGGAACAAAAAATCTAAAAACGGAAATAAGAGACGGAGTTATTGCAATGCTAGACAGACTCTGCCAAATTATTAAGGAAATGGAGTCAGAACTCACCAAGTCTGAAGGCAGGGACCAGCGGAGGGCTGGGAAGGGACCCTTTACATCCCCCTCAGCCACCTGTGAACACGACGAACGCAGCAGACGATGCACTGGTGAGGGACCTGAAACAGAAAAACATATTAATGGAAAAAGGTATGAATGAGGGAATGAAAGAGAAGATGAAGAAGATGGATGAGATGAAGGGATGTATGGAAGAGAGTAGAGTGAGAGAGAGAGTGTAGAGGCGGGCGGAGTACTTGGACACCGAACCGCCTGCGGGTCCGGACGACCCTCCTTTCATCATGGAGGAGTTGAAGAGAGCCGTAAGGTCCTTCAACCCCAAAAAGGCCCCTGGGGCGGACGGACTCACGTCTGACATCTGCCAACACGCTGTAGAATGTAAACAGTCAACGTGCTTATGAATTAGATTCTCTGATGGTACATACGTAGAAGGCAAATTTTGTTAGTGTCCAAGGGACCATATTTTTCGATTTTATCATCCTAATTTTTATTTACGTATTAAATTGTTACATTATTACGAGAAAAAAAACTCTGTAGATAATTTGAGATGGAACAGTTTGGTTGTTCGATTTAAGATTATGGTGCTTAGTTATGTTATGAAAATATAATATTAATGCTCAAAGAAAACCTGATCTCATATTTAAGTATAAATATGAGATCAGGTTTAAGTCATAAAATAATTGTGTTCCATCCACACAGTGATACTCACCTATTTTTAAGCATTTATATCCTTTTTATTTTTCAAATACTAAATATTTCGTAAGATACAGGTATTTTTATTGTTTGTTCAGTTACCTACATAAAACTAAACGCATTTGAGCTCCTCTTACCATTCTTTGCTAGTCTTAATGAACACATTTGCAACATATACATGGGTTATAAATGTGAAATTTCGTCTAAGTAATCATTATCTTTGCTAGCCATAAACATGAGAGATGCATTTCATAGACATAAACCACGCGTTTGCCACACATGCGTAGATTATGATTGGTAAATTAATATTATTACAGTCCATGTTTACTAGGCTTAAACAATTTTTGGTCTTTTAAAATATTTAAATTAACTAAATATATAAAATAATATCGCACATGCAAAGTTCACATTTAAAGGTACCAAACAAAACCAAAATGTTTGGAATATTCCGAATGTTACTTTCATAGAGACAACCAAATAAGGAACAAAAAATTTGGACGCGATTTACTCGAAAGTTACCTCCAAGCAAATGCGTTGTTTGTGATAAAGACGGCATAATTAATCTCCAGGTATTGGAATAGAAAAAAGTGTAATGCCATGTTCCTTTGAGGTCTCATCAAAGTATCATATATAAAAAGATCGTGCTTTGAGTTATGGAAGGAATACTTTGATGAAAGGTCATAGGAGAATGGTATCTGGTACAGAGTCGTTCAGGATGGGCCTCTCGTTAAGCCCTGGTTTATGGACTTAAGCTTTAACAGAAATAAGCTAGTAACTATGTTTAGAATTCGTACTGGACACATTCCATTGAACAATTTTGGATTCTTAATGCGAAAAGTGGTAGCGTTCCCGAATTGTGATATAATTATGTGGTGTTACAGAGGATGTCCAACATATGTTTATGTGTTCGGTATGAAGCTCTTAGATTATGATTTTATAGAATTGTTTAAGTTTTTTAAAGTTAATTTATATGATGTAGGGTTAATGTTTAGTTTTATAAGATTGCCGCATGCATACTGATTTTCAGACCATAGTTACATTTGTTAATAATTGTTTAAAATTAAGAGCTCAATAGAATATTTATGTAGTTAATAAAGTGAATGTACGATGTGGCTGACACAGTCCAAAGGTTTTAAGCCTCTTTTAAAGACGGTTAATATAAATGAAAAAAAAAAAAATACTCTAGGTAAACGTATTTAACTGTCACACCTTTAAAGTGATGTATCATGTAATGCAACTGGTACAATTATTGTGTTTTACAACACTATTAAATGTAAATATCACCTTAATTAAATTAATTGGATGAAATTCGTTACTGAATTTAATATTTCGTACCCTATCGTTATAAGAATAGAGTTCAGATTGTTAAAATTGGGGCATTTCTACCTGGGATTACAAAGGCCCCGTTGGGCCTACTGTTTATTTAAATGATTAAAAATGGTTTATGTTAATTGGCGCTTAAATAAAATGCCGCTTGTTACGTCTAATTTTAGTATCTAAATATTCCGATAATAATGGTGTATTTTTTTTTCCTTTACAGAAATATATTTATTATTATATTATTATTAAGATTAAAAAAAGGTTGATTTTTTTGTCATTTCCATTTTCCATCTGCAGAACCTGCATAGCATGTCGCATTTTTATTCAAATATGTAAATAAAATAAAAGAAAATAACAATTTTTACCTAGTCTACCAATCTGCCTATACAACCCCCCTAAATACAACCATGTTTCGCACCCCCCATAAGAGTTTTAGCGACACTTATACTGTGTCATCACCTGAAAAACACAGAGTGGACGAGGACAAGGCCCTGTCACAGCCAATTAAAACCTCCGCAGTGCGGAAAAGTAATGAGAAAATAGAGGCTAATAGTACACCGGTCCTACCCCCAAAGCCACAAACTAACTCTTTAGCACCCAAAACAAAAACAAGCAAGAAAAAAATAGTAGAGAAGGCGGAGAGTCCCTCTATGTCATACAGGACAAGAACTGAGGAAGGTAGAGCCTGTCTGCATAAAGCAAAAAATCATATAACCGGAACAAAAAATCTAAAAACGGAAATAAGAGACGGAGTTATTGCAATGCTAGACAGACTCTGCCAAATTATTAAGGAAATGGAGTCAGAACTCACCAAGTCTGAAGGCAGGGACCAGCGGAGGGCTGGGAAGGGACCCTTTACATCCCCCTCAGCCACCTGTGAACACGACGAACGCAGCAGACGATGCACTGGTGAGGGACCTGAAACAGAAAAACATATTAATGGAAAAAGGTATGAATGAGGGAATGAAAGAGAAGATGAAGAAGATGGATGAGATGAAGGGATGTATGGAAGAGAGTAGAGTGAGAGAGAGAGTGTAGAGGCGGGCGGAGTACTTGGACACCGAACCGCCTGCGGGTCCGGACGACCCTCCTTTCATCATGGAGGAGTTGAAGAGAGCCGTAAGGTCCTTCAACCCCAAAAAGGCCCCTGGGGCGGACGGACTCACGTCTGACATCTGCCAACACGCTGTAGAATGTAACCCGGAATGGTTCCTTGCTCTGCTGAACAGATGCCTCACTGTCGCCTGCTTTCCCAAACAGTAGAAGCTGGCGACCGTGGTGGTGCTAAGGAAGCCGGGCAGGGAATAGTATCGGGTACCAAAAGCCTATCGACCGATCGGCCTCCTGCCTGTTCTCGGTAAAATCTTCGAGAAGATGCTGGTCGCCCGACTCAGGTTTTACCTGCTGCCCGAGATTAGCCCTAACCAATATGGCTACATGCCCCAAAGAAGCACCGAAGACGCCCTCTATAGGCTGGTGAACCACATCAGAAAGCAGAGGGACTAGAAGAAAATTTCTGTAGTGGTTTCGCTGGACATAGAGGGGGCCTTCGATAGTGCTTGGTGGCCAGTCATAAAGGTTAGATTGGCTGAGGTTGGGTGTCCGGGGTACCTGAGGCGGGTGATCAGCAGCTACCTGAGTGACAGAAGAGAGAGAGTGAGGTATGCTGGAATGGAAGTAAGTAGGGAGACCAACAAGGGGTGCGTGCAGGGATCCATAGGTGGACCGATCCTGTGGGACCTATTGTTGGACCCCTTGCTATGGATGTTAGATGATATGAACGTGTTTAACCAGGCTTTCGCGGACAACATCGTCTTGGTATTCGAGGGAGACACAAGATGGATGGAAGCCAAAAATGGCTCAACTCCATTCAATGGGGTTTTGCCCAGAAGATCTGCAGAGCATATCGAACTGTCTCCCTGAAATCTGCAATGCTGCTGGCTGGGATACTCCCTCTTGACCTCAGAATACTCGAAGCATCGAGGCTTTATAAGATCAAGAAGGGGGTACCACACCCGGTGTTGAAGGACAGGGAGGTGGAACAAATGGCTCCAGCGATTGAGGACCCACATCCGGCAGAGCAGGTAGAGTTGAGGTTCGGGTTGGTGGACGAGGACTCATATGTAGACGTGGTTAACAGCCACGTCCATAGGATCTATACGGACAGCAGCAAGATTGAGGGTCGGGTCGGAGCCGCACTCTCCGTATGGAAGGGCGAAGGTCGGTATCCTTAGCGATTCCAGATCGGCTCTCCAGGCAGTCACTCTTAGTTCCCCTCATCCCCTGGCAGTGCAAACAAGGGCGGTCCTCCGAAAAGCTGCATCGCAGAGGCGGGAGGTCTCCCTGTTTTGGATTAAAGCGTACGCAGGGTTGAGAGGGAATGAGAGGGTTGATGAATTAGCCAAGGAGGCCGCGCTGGGATTGAAAAGGAAACCTGACTACGATCTGTGTCCTGTTTCATTCGTCAAGCGTATCTTAAGAGAGGATACGGTTGAGGAATGGGACAGGAGATACGAAGTGGGAGGGACGCCGGAGTTACGAAGCTCTTTTTCCTAAGCGCTGCTGCTGCACACAAAATAGTCAAGAAAATAGACATAACACACCACACTACACAGATACTGACTGGTCACGACGGGTTCGCCTTCTACTTGAACAGATTCAAGTTGAAGGAGGATCCGTCGTGCTCATGTCAGCCAGGAGTTGAGGAGACGGTCCCTCACCTGTTACTCGAGTGCCCAATCTTTGCTAGCAATAGATATGATATTGAGCAAAAATTGGGCACATCGATGACGGGTGAGAACCTGCCTTCCATCCTGGGGGGAAAAAAGAGGGAAATATTCCTCTCCTATTGCAAGAATATTACTGAGTATCCAAATAGAAGAAATTGTGATAAACTGGTGTGATATTAGTGTAGGCTCTAGATTTAGGATGAAACTGTGATGGTAGGGTTAAGTTGAATGTGTGTGTCGTAGTTTTATATTTCTAGTATCTTTTAGTCATTTCTTTTTATTATTAGTGACATATTGAATTACATTGTTTTAATGGATTTTATTAGATTTTTATTGTATTTTATTGTAATTTATTGAATTTTATTGAATTTTATCGTATTTTATTGGAGTTTTATGAAATTTTATTGATTTTTAAGCAATTGTTTTTTTTTATATATCCTTGACTTTTTATACTGTAAGTATAAAATATATGTACATGACATGTGTTAAATTGATATTATCATATTTTGTAAAATAATGCAACATGTATTAAATTGATGTTATTATATTATTGATTGTAAAATAATGTAAAGAAAAAAGAAATAAAAAATGACAGAATAAGAAACAAAAACAGAAAATAAACAGTCCTGACAATGTTAGGGGGACGGAAAAAAGAAATGGTTACTTATTACCTACGAGTTTGTGGATTATTTTTGCTGATACTATACAAACATTTATGAGTATCAGCCATCAGGTCAATTAAAGTGTCATGTTATATATGCATGACTAGCTTTTGCGCGCGACTTCGTCCGCGTGGACTTCTATGGCACATCCGTGGGGTCTGGGGGACAAATTTCAAAAAATCGTTTGTCGTTTCATATTTAACGGTAACTATCTGCGTGCCAAAATTCAAAGCAACACGTCCAGTTGTTGATATTTTACTATGCAAATTTGGACGACGTTTTCACCGTTTAGGGGACGAATTAAAAAAAACTATAAAATAAACACTCAATGATTTTTACTTATTAGCTGAGATAATATTTTTCATACCAACCCTCAGATGGTGAATTTTAATAAACTGATATTTACTTATTTGATTAAGTGTAGGTATTTAAGAGCATTTACATCAAAATTAGTGCTAATTTAAAAAGTTTTCCATACAAACTTTCAACACCTATTTCACTCATATAAGGGTGGAATTTTTCATAATCCCTTATTAGTGCGCGTCTACATTGTAAATTGAAATTTAAACTACAGTCCAAATTTAACGTTTCTACTATTGGCGGTTACGGCTGTGAGTGCGTCTATAGTGCAGGGACTCAGCGGAGACATCTCCTTTTAAATAAAAAGATATTAGTAATACATACATAATATTTCCTATGAGTGTGGCTGATGATACTTCTAATAGTAGACAGCTATATCAGTTTTCTTCAATCGAAAAGGAGTTTGGTATAAGCTCGAGTCACGTCTGCCTTGTCGCCTTTATCGATATGCTGTCATTTGGGGCAATCAATATTGACAAGTATCCATTTTTATTCTCACCGATCCATCTTGCAGACAATGCCACATTAAACCACTTAGACGTTATGGCTTGTTCCACTTAAGAACATTGGAATTATTTAGATATTCTCCTTTTTAGGGACAGTTACTTCAAAATAACAACGGTATGTGTGATTGCCTTAGTAACGCATATAATTAATAATACACGAGGTGACAAGTGTGGTTTTGATTTCGAAAGCGACATTCGACTTTCGAGTTCTTTTGCGAGATCTTATCATATCTGCGCGTACTTGAACTTGAGAAAGAGATACTGTCCACATCACATCCACAATCCACATGCGCAAATGCGCATGTGAGAAATGAGAAATCTCTGGGGTTGTGGATCTGGATAGGCCTTAACGCCCTCAATAATAGGGCTAATTACTCAAACCAGCGTACCAAAAGCGTACCAGAAACGTAGCGCATTGAAATTCTTAAATTTTATATTGAAAATGCACACTTATGTCCACACGCGTGAAACGTAACGCGAACGTTCTCCACTGATAATAATAATAAAACACGCATTCGTGCAACTTTTTCTTTTCGCGCGAATTTTATCTCAGAAAGTAATACATACATTTATATTGTGGACATAAAAAAAAATTTGCTCTACTATGTTTTCAGGAATTCGCTTCGAATCTGCGCTAGTATAATAGCTCCACACACCGGTTTCAGTGACGGTGGCCGGTTTCATTGAAAACAGGCCAGCTACGCAGGAGTTGTGTTATAGTGCCCAAGTGTGAGCGCAGTACACAATATCACTCTCTCTTCCTTTACTCTAGAAACCCAGTGGGACAGATAACCGACATTACTGGCGAGAGATCAGGCGCAGGTCCAACTTTTTACATGCCCATCCGACGCATGGATAATCTTTATTGTCAGAAAATCAGGTGATCAGCCTGCATTGTCCTAACCAAACTTGGAAACAACATTTTTTGTTGTTCCAACGCGGTAATCGAACCTACGACCTTCGAGTCGACAGCCAAGCTCTAAGCCACTGGACCACGGTGGTCCACCATTATTAGGCGCATGGCAATGCGCTAGTATGCATTGACCCTAAACCTAACCTAATAAATCTCTATTATCGTCTCAACTCTCAATAAACGACTCTTGCAGGCTGATTGAGGCATTGATTAAACTAATTCGTCGACTCAATGCTTTCGACTGCGGATACCACAATAGAGCCAACAAAAGCTGACAATGAACGTAATAAAAGACGAGTATATTACTTGTGATGGTCATTAAAACTCATAAAAGCAATTCCCAAACGTCATAAAAACTTTTCTGCTCTCGCAATGGCTTCGATCGAAGAGAACGAAAACCAGAAAAATGCAGACGTCGACCCGAAAAAGGTCTGTTTAATATTTGCCCATGGAGGTTCAAACTATAGCAAAACCAAACAATTGCAGAATGGTCTTGAATCGTGATCACCAATTCACTGCAGTCATAATAAATTATCTCATATAAAACTTTTGAAAATTTATATAGTTTTGCTTAAGAGCTCTATTACAAATCTGCACTCTGCAAGATTAGCTATTTGAAGCGTTCCCGACATTTCGCATTTTTTAGTAATTTTGCAGTTGTATTTATCGTTTTTATTGAAATAGGTTAATAAATTCATACTTTAAAACTATAAAATCATTATTCCTCATGAAGTAACAATTGTTCTGGTATAAATTTTCCTTAATTATATTATCGTAGATAGGAGTAATTCACAGTTAACTTAAAAGGAATTTCGAAGTTTTTTTTTGGCTTAGAATAAGATTATTTTCTATATTAAATTAAAGATATTTCAAAATTCTAGGGACGCTACGAACTATACGAGATAACATTATAGGAGATATAGGATATAACATTCTCATTTTATTATTTCATTTGCTTAGAACAGTACTTCAATAAAGGAGCTCAAAAAAGTGCCTTCGCGCATTTTATGAAAATCTTTCTCTGCAATTTTGGGTTGAATTAAAAAGTTAAGCAAAATTTACAAATAGAGAGGCCGCTACGAACTAGGCAAATAGCTATTCTATACTATTCAATATATCAAAATTGTTAATGTATCTTTGTTTCTGAGATCAAGAACGCCATAATTGGCCATTTTACGCAAATATCACAGTCAAGATGTGATATGCCTCTTATCTGAAAGTCAAGATTTTATTAATTGATTTTAATGATATTTAAAATATAATATGGAGCTTTTACGACTCATTACTAAATTACGAGCTATAAAAATAATAAATTAATTTACAAGTCGAGTAATTTGAATATTAGATACTTCTTTAAATTCGGGGTGGCAAGTCCTCATTTAAATAACGCATTATCAGCATTAAGGTTAGTTGACTAAGGATCAGTTCACACTGCGACGATACGCGTAGCGTTGCGTACTGCCTTTTTAGGATAGCTATTCAAAATTGAACTTCATTCACTACACAAAAATATACACGTTTCATATTATGACATCAGACACTGCACATGCAACTCGGTACAACCTGACATTCGAACTCTTACAATGAAACGTGTATCTTCATGTGTACTAAATAAAGTTTACTTTTGAATATCTATCTTAAAATGCAGCGCCGCATGTGGTGTTGATCTTAACGGGCATGTAGAGAAAAGCTTCTAGATATTATGCAAACAGTACACTCATGGCACCTAGCGTTCATATCCAGTATATATCCAGCGTCTAGGACTTTTGGATTATACAAAAGCGTGACTGGTATTACAATAATCTGGAAGGCCATTACAAGTTGGAATTGAACCGGCTCCCGTACTTAATGTGTCGTCGACTCGGTCGCGGTAGTCGCCAGTCTGTAATTTGTGACATTGCACTGCAAACGCATTATTATGGCCCGACTATGGTAGATAAATTTATATATTATCGTGTACCTTCCTCCATATACACTATACAGACCGTTTATTATAAAGATTTTGTATTGTATTATTGTATTTTTTATTATATTTATGAATTTCATAAATTATTAGAAGTAAAATATGAATTTTAAATTGTGCTTAAAATTTAAATGTGTCTCATACTAGGAGGTACCTATATCAAATAAATGTAATACTACAGGTCATACATATCTGGGTTACAGGAGTGTTTGTTTTTGCCTGTGAAGCTATCTTAAAGTAAACAGGAGAATGTACGCAAAACATCTAAAACATTTACTTCAATCCATTAATGATTAAGGCATAAGGTGGAGGCGTCTAAAGTCTGCGAATAAAAACGGCAATGACAAGTTAATATCTTAATGAGTTGTACAACTCGAAAGGCAAATGAAAGTAATGACGGGCCATAAAGACTAAAGTTATTTGGCCATTTTGATGGGCCATTCCATATCTCCGTTTAACGATATTGCTCAGTTTTACTCGCCAGTAAACTTACAATTTTGCGTCAACATGGAAGTGTATTGTAGGCGTGAATAAGTTTATTTTGGGAAGTGGGTCTTAATAATGAATCGATGTCCTGGACCTAAGCCACAGACTAGTAAAATATAATAACCGCTAACCACGTAACCTGCACTGAAGAGTTTAATTTTTGTGCTTGTAAGCTTTTTAATGACTATGCCACATTATTCTAAATAATTATATATGCGTGAATATTAAATATTTTTTGAGAATCGGTAATATTCTTAACATAGAGTAGATAATTAACTTAAACACAAAATAAATTTTACAAGTAATCTTAAGTCCAACCATTGTTTAAGGATTATTTAGCACTAGCTGACCCGACACACGTTGTTCTGTCATTACTATCAACTGGATATAACTGGAATCCATAAATAACTTTTTTCAAAATTTTCTAATATTTCTCACCGTTTAAACCTTCCCTGAACTTCCAAAAATATTTAAAGACCAAAATTATACAAATCGGTCCAGCTATTCTTGAGTTTCATCGAGACAAAGGATTTGCAATAAAACATTTATAAGTAAGAAGAAGATTAGTTTTTCCCGTAGTTTCGCCCGCGTAAATACAGTATCCCACGGGAGCACTGTTTTTTTTTCGGGATAAAAATATGTAGCCTATGTTTTACTACTAGCCTTTACTACTAAGATACCAAATTTCATCAATATCCGTTGAGTAGTTTTCAAGAGTCATAAACATCCATCCATCAATTAATTCTCGCATACTTTCACATTTATAATAGTAGGTTTACTCAAAATCTTTAAAAGAATTCAGTTTTTCTCACCGCTAAGGCTACAATTAATTTCTTCTTTAGAGAACCTTTTGCATTTAGACATAAAATATTAAACATCATAGATAGTAAATTCATAGTTGTAAGTTTATTGAAAAGTTTAAAGACGGATTTAAAGCTCCGTTTTCTTAAAGCTTTATCTCTTGAAAGAAACAGGATTAAGCGAATTTGAGTATAAAAGGAACCTTAAAATCTACGTCGAGTTAAGTTAATCGTGAATTGTGGGACCTAAGAAGATAGAAATAATTAATAACTGTTTTTACAGTTAAGATTGTAGTTGCACATTAATGGTATATTGGTATTTAGTCATTTATGGTATAATTGGTATATTATGGTATATTGCTATAATGGTATCATTATATTTTAATACGTGAATCGAAAATTTCAAGTACAGTTTTACGGTAATTGTGCGTATGAATGAGAGTGAAATATAGCACAATTAAAGTTTATGCTGAGGGAGGCGTGCGAAAAGCTTAAAATTCTTAAAATAATGCTTAGAAATACATTAAATTTTTGAAAATATCAGCAACACACATTACCATGGATTTGGTTATACGTACACACACATACATATTCTATATTGTCAATGCCTATGAGTTTTGACGTTCGGATTCATCGTGAAAAAAACGAGTGAAATTTTATTTTTTGTAATTTTAAAAACTTGAATGAAACTTGTTAAGGACAGCGGCCTCATAACGTAAAACATGAGTGAATTTAAATGTGAACGATAAACGTGTAATTAAAACAGTACATAAAACTATAATAGTGAATACTCAGTGACTATATGTATATATTTATATGGCATCAGTGTGTAAAAATCGTGTTATATGGTGTTTTATCAAGTGCAGGTTATTTTGCTTATATATATTTAACTAAAGCTAATTTTAACGTAGCTTCTTTTGATTTGTGTAAATAAACATAATACCTAACGTGTAGCGTAACGATTAAGAATATATAATAAAGGGTTAAATAGTTATTAAAAAAATAATGGTAAAATTGTAGAACATTTCTTATATGGTAAGATTTAAATTGTACATATCTTTTTTATAGAATAAGGTCTCTAGTATATAAGGGTTTATGTATATGGTTTTCACAATAAAGAATTTTTCACAACGCGTTTTGCTTCACCTGGCTCATGAAAAATAGGGAAAATTATGGAAAATAGCCGTATAGAGAGATAAAAGTGAGATAGCGAATCGGCCCGAAAGAGGCGTACGGGCGGGGCTCTCTATACGGCATTGCCATGAGCCAGGTAAGCAAAGCGAAAAAAGTGAAAATCGTTCTTCTCAAATAAGTGTTTTATTATCGCCCCGGCTCTGCCCAAATCGGTGTAACCTTGCTATCTTCAAGTCTAATCTGAGCCGGCGGTTGAACCCCTGTGAAATTATACAGTCCTGTACAGTAGTGCGTGGTCCTTTGGCGAGCCGAATTTCAAGATCGAAGAAAAATTCGAAGTCCATATCAAGTTGAAAATAACGAAAACGGCACATAGAAAAATTTGAACAGCTGTTGTGGACATAGAAAAATTTCCGAAGAATCAAGATAGAAATTTTTACTGAAGACTGGACTTAGAAAATTTTCGTCAGCTGTTCTGAACATAGAAAAATTTCCGAAGATTCAAGATAGAAATTTTTACTGAAGACCGGACTTAGAAAATTTTCGTCAGCTGTTCTGAACATAGAAAAATTTCCGAAGATTCAAGATAGAAATTTTTACTGAAGACCGGACTTAGAAAATTTTCGTCAGCTGTTCTGAACATAGAAAAATTTTTTGAAGATTCAAGATAGAAGAATTCTATCAAGTCGGAACATTGGAAACTTTATCAAGATTTATCAACGGGAATCAACGCCAGGGATTAGATTGGACTCAGAAGATCGGACTCGGGGATACAAGGATACACCGCTGCGAACGGAAGCAAGGATTCGCAGATTTTTCATCGGAAAAACCTCCCGAAGATTCTTGAAAAGGAAGATTAACATTGAAGATTAACATTGAAGATTAATATTGAAGATTAACATTGAAGATTAACATTTGAGATTAACATTTGAAGATTAACATTTGAAGATGGTTATGACAAGAAGTCAGAGTGGGGCCGAGGAGAACCAGCAGCAACCACGAAGATTTCCGGATCCGCCACGATCGCCGTCCGCTGCCACGCTACGAGCCAGCCGCCGCCGACCGAGGGAAGAGCGGATCTGCTTCAAACTATTTTGAAACCGAGACCAGGTACCAGCAAGGCGCCTGCATCCTCGGAAGTACAAACCCTAGCCAGAAAGAAGGCTATTTCAATTAGATCGCGTCGATGACAGCAAGTGTCGTCGCGCGTATGCATTACGAGGCGGAGGAGAAACTCGCCGCTCTTCGTAAGAAGGAACTGCAGATCGAAGCAGAACTCATAAAGAAGAAGCTCGCCGCTGACGTCGCCGCTGCAGAAGATGGTAGCAGCCCCGACGACGACGAGCCATCAGAACAGGTGGAGCAACGTGTCCGAGCCTGGCTAAGCGAACAGGGTCTCGAACCCGAAGAGGCTAGACAAGAGCCAACATCAATGGAAGAAAGAGAGACGCCGAAGCCAGAAGACATGCCACCGAAGGGAGCCCAGAAGACGAGGTTCGAGTGGCCGCAGCAACGCCGCCCACGCTCACCCACACCGCCCACGTCTAGGGCTAATGGAGTGGAACAACTTGCCGAAACATTGGATAAACTGCTGAACCAACGCCACACTACGGAGTTGCCCATATTCTCGGGCGCTCCCACTGAATGGTTGCCATTCAAAGCAGCCATGGAAGACACCACTGCGTTCTACAAGCTCAAGCCGATCGAGAACTTAGCTCGTCTGAGAAGCTGCCTACGGGGAGAAGCAAGAGAAGCCGTGGTACCACTGCTGAGCGTCGCGACGCCGCCTGAACAAATCATGAAGACCTTGGAACAATGCTTCGGTCGACCCGAGGTTATGGTCGATCGCATGATGGAAGACCTGAAGAAGATACCGAGGCTCGGAGGTTCGGCGGCCGAACTCAACCAATTTGCAGTGAAGATTCAGAACATGGTAGCCATCCTGAGGAAGCTGAGGTACGGGTACCTCTTTAACCCGTTGCTCACGAGAGACATCCTGGAGAAGCTCAGCCCATACGAGAAGAGCAAGTGGTACGACTACGCAGAAGAGACGTCGCGCTTCAGGAGCCCGATGTCGTCCTTCTCTCTGAATTCTTAATGAGAGAAGCGGACAGGGCGCTGCGCTACGGGTTCAGCACGGCACCGAAGAAGGAAACACCGCGTCCACCTCCTAACAAGAACGAAGCCCGAACGAGAAGGCCAGTCTTCGCGATAGCAGACGAGGGCAGGGATTCGCCGAGTCGCAGCCAGCCAAAGAGAACACGCGAAAAGTCAACGAAGTGCCCGACATGCGCCGAAGATCATGCTCTATTTCGCTGCGCCGCTTTCAAGAAACTGAGCATGCAAAAGAGATGGGACACGGTCAAAAAGGAAGGGCTTTGTTTCCGGTGCATACGAAGCAGGCACAGAAGATAGAACTGCAGAGCGAAGCCGTGCGGCGTGAAGGGCTGCAACTTGCCTCATCATGAGCTGCTGCACGAGGACAGGTCTGGCGGCGCCCCGCAGACAGAGGACGCCGTGATTACCGCATCGGTCACCTCTGACCGCGCGGTGAAACTTAAGATGAGAAGAATTCAAGTTGTCGGTCCACGGGGCGAAGCGGATATCTTCGCGCTGTTCGACGAGGGCTCGACAGTGACACTACTGGATGAAGAGGTCGCGAAGGCGCATCGGCGCAGACGGCCCACCGAAGGTGCTGAGAATTCATGGGATCAATGCCGAGAGAAGGGAAGAAAAAAGCCGACTCGTACAACTTGGTGTACGGGGTCACGACGGTACCAGATATGACGTCACTGCGAGAACCGTGGCCGGATTGAACCTACTTACTCAGTCCGTCCCGGAATCACTGTTTCGACTTGCTCACCTGCACGATCTCAAGAACGAAGAGATATGCTATGAAGACAAGAAACCCCAACTTCTCATCGGCACGGACAACTGACAGCTCATTGTATCCAGGGAGCTGAGGATCGGCAAGAGAAACCAGCCTGCAGCCTCGAAGACGAAGCTCGGCTGGGTAATCCATGGAAGCATCCCCAGACGCCTCATAAAGCAGGAAGAACACGAGAACGTCCTGCACGTGTCTACGATCGAGACCCGAGGCGAACGACTGAAGGAAATGGTGAAGAAACACTTCGAAATAGACGCACTGGGAATAGCGTCCAAGGCTAAGCTGAGCAACGAGGAGCAGCGAGCCATCGACCTCTTTGGCAGAACGGCCAAACCAACGGAAGACGGTCGAATTGAAGTGGGACTTCTGTGGCGCACGAACGGCGTCAAGCTACCTCTTAGCTACAACAATGCGCTAAAGAGGCTCAAGAACTTGGAACACAAGCTCAAGAAGAACCCCCTGGACGAGGCGCAGTATCATGGGCAGATGAAGAATCTCATAAGCAAGGGATATGCGGAAAAATGCGACGGGACAGAGGCCGGAAGTGACATCACATGGTACCTGCCGCACTTTTCGGTTAGAAATCCAAACAAGCCGGGCAAGTTGCGACTGGTTTTCGACGCAGCAGCGAGAACAAACGGCGTGAGCCTCAACGATCACTTGTTAGAAGGGCCTGACCTTCTGACCTCACTGCCGAAGATACTGTTCCGGTTCAGAGAGGAAGCCGTCGCTGTGAAGGCCGATATAGAGGAGATGTTTCTTCGTGTCAAGGTTAGAAAAGAAGACCAACCGGCCCAGCTGTTCCTGTGGAGAGAAGACGAAGGCGAACCGCCGTCCACATACAAGATGGTGGTAATGATCTTCGGAGCATCGTTTTCACCGTTCCTGGCACACTCAGCCCGGAATCGGAACGCGGAAGAGTTTGCCGAATCGCATCCCGAAGCTCATCGCGCTATCACCGAAGCCCACTACCACAGACCACCAGAAGGCCGTGCAGACCGTGGAACAAGTGGACTAAATACATAGGAAAGGTGGCTTCCACTTACGAGGCTAGACGAGCAACGACCGGAGGGTGCTAGAGGGACTGCCTGAAGACCGCCTGGCCGAGAACACTACACAGCGTGTCACCAAAGACGAGCAGAAGACCTTGGGCATGCTGTGGGACTCCCGAGGCGACAAACTAAAATTCAACACGTCGCTATCCAGAGTCCATAAGGAGGTTCGCGAGCTACAGCGCGCACCGACGAAGAGAGAGGCCCTTAGCACGGTGATGAGCATCAACGACCCGCTGGGACTGCTGAGCTGCTACACGATCACCGCCAAAGTCATCCTACAAGGCTTGTGGCGTCAGAAGCTGGACTGGGACGAGTCACTACCCGCTGAGTCAGCCCAAGACTTCGCCCGTTGGCTGACCGACATGTAGTACATCAGTCAGCTCGAGCTACCCCGGAGTTACAACGGGGGGAGTCCGACGAGAGGCCGACAGCTGCACGTATTCTGCGACGCGAGTAAGGACGCATACGCCGCAGACGTCTATTGGAGATTGGAACAAGAAAATGGGGAAGTACGAATCGTGTTGGCCGCCGCCAAGGCCAAGGTGGCGCCGCTGAAGGCACAGACAATACCAAGGATGGAGCTACAGGCTGCCCTGGTCGGAGCGAGACTGGGAAACGCCGTCGCAGCAGAACACAGGTGGAAAACGGACACGGTTTTCTACTGGATCGACGCATAAGTGGTTCTGTGTTCCATACAGAACGGCAGCCGCAAATACACACCGTACGTCGCACATCAGCTAGGGGAGATCGCCGAGCTGACGTCTGTTCACCAGTGGAGATGGCTGAGCACGAAGAGCAACGTCGCCGACTTAGCCACCAGAACGGGCTACGTTCCGAAGAGCGACGAGGACCCTTGGTTCCAGGGGCCGGACTTCCTGCGCAGGCCGATGAACGAGTGGCCCGCGGAGAGTCCCGCTAGAATTGAAAATCAAGAAGAATACGTCGCCTTCCACACCACGGAGGCCAGCGAGCTGAGCTGTCTACCAGATGTGACGCGCTTTTCAAACTACGAGCGCCTCGTAAGATGCACGGCGATGGTCTTGCTGTTCGTCGAGAAGTGCCGAGATCGTCGGGCCCACCTCGACGTACGACACCTGGAGAGGGCCGAGAGGTTGTGGTATCAAAAATCACAACGAGACAGCTTCGCACAAGAAATCGAGAAGATGGCAAGTGGCAAGACGGTGCCTAGATGGAGCTCCTTGTACCGGCTCAACCCGGTGTACAAGGACGGGCTGCTCGTACTAGACGGAAGGATCAAAGCGGCGCAGGTGCCGGCCGAAATGAAAAACCCTATCATCCTGGATGGAAGACATCGCTTCACAAGGTTACTGGTGGCAAGGGAGCACGCCAGAGCGGGACACGGGAGCCGCGAGAGAGTCGTGAACGACCTCAGGCAGAAATTCTGGATATTGAAGCTGCGACCGACGGTGCGTACTATCATGAACCAATGTGCGTTCTGTCGGTTACGACGGGCACACCCGAGGACCCCGCCAACTGGAGACCTGCCAGCCGAGCGCCTGGGGGCGTTCCAGAGACCATTTTCGTACTGTGGTCTCGACTGTTTCGGCCCGATGACGGTCACCATCGGCCGACGTCACGAGAAGAGGTGGGGAGCTCTCTTCACATGTCTGACGATGCGGGCGGTCCACCTGGAGCTGGTGGCTTCGCTGTTGACGGACTCTGCACTGATGGCAATGAGAAGAACGGCTGCGCGGCGAGGATGGCGGGCAGTCATGTACAGCGACAATGGGACGAATTTTAGAGGCGCGGACGTCGAGCTGCGGCAGGCGTACGCCGAGTGGGCGCCGGCTATGGCTCAGCTGGGCCTCACTCATCGGATGCAGTGGAAGTTTACACCGCCCGGGGCGCCGAGTCAAGGAGGTGCCTGGGAAAGGATGGTGAGGTCAGTGAAAACCGCCCTGCTAACCACACTGAACGAGAAGTCGCCCAGGGAAGAGGTAATCCAGACACTGATGGCCGAGGCGGAGTACTCAGTGAACGCTCGACCGCTCGTTCACGTATCGGTGGACCCCAACGACCCGGAGGCGATTACACCGTATCATTTCCTCCTCGGGTCGTCCACCGGACTGCCGTACGTCGGACCGTGTGTGCCGGCGGACAAAAAAACATGAAGGGTCGCGCAAGCCCTTGCCGACGAGTTCTGGAGGCGCTGGGTGAAGGAATACCTTCCCACGCTCACACCACGCTACGGGGCCCCGCAGAGCAACCGAGCCCTTGTACCGGGGGACCTGGTTGTCGTGGTCGACCCGGCGCTACCGCGTAATACGTGGCCGCGGGGGGTCGTGAACCGGGTCTACCCCGGCCAGGACGGACAAGTGCGCTGTGCGGACATTCGCACGCGCAGTGGCGTGTTCCGGAGGCCGACATCGAAGCTGGCGGTGCTGGAGGAGGCGCCGCAGTCGCAGTTGCGACCGCTGGCGGAGCAGACGGAGCCGGGAGCGGAGCGGACAACGCCGGGGACGGCGCTGGGCGCGGAACGAGCATCGGAGCAGCCTACAGCGAGCACGGACAGCTCGCAGTCGCCGGAGCGGCCCGCAGCGAGTCCGAACGGCTCGCAGTCGCCGGAGCGGTCTGCGGCGGGCGCGAACGGCCCGCAGTCGCCGCCGCACCAGCCTACAGCGAGTCCGAACGGCTCGCAGTCGCCGGAGCAGTCTGCGGCGGGCGCGAACGGCCCGCAGTCGCCGCCGGAGCAGCCTATAGCGAGCTCGAGCAGCTCGCAGTCACCGGAGCAGTCCACGGCGGGATCGGCGAGCCCGCAGTCACCTGAGGAGGCTGCGTAGACCCTGGCTACTGCGCCGGGGGGAGGATTTAACATCCTCTACATAACTATTTTGCTTATATATATTTAACTAAAGCTAATTTTAACGTAGCTTCTTTTGATTTGTGTAAATAAACATAATACCTAACGTGTAGCGTAACGATTAAGAATATATAATAAAGGGTTAAATAGTTATTAAGAAAATAATGGTAAAAATGTAGAACATTTCTTATATGGTAAGCTTTAAATTGTACATATCTTTTTTATAGAATAAGGTCTCTAGTATATAAGGGTTTATGTATATGGTTTTTACAATAAATAATTTTTCACAACGCGTTTTGCTTCACGAAAATTATGGAAAATAGCCGTATAGAGAGGTAAAAGTGAGATAGCGAATCGGCCCGAAAGAGGCGTACGGGCGGGGCTCTCTATACGGCATTGCCATGAGCCAGGTAAGCAAAGCGAAAAAAGTGAAAATCGTTCTCCTCAAAAATAGTGTTTTATTATCGCCCCGGCTCTGCCCAAATCGGTGTAACCTTGCTATCTTCGAGTCTAATCTGAGCCGGCGGTTGAACCCCTGTGAAATTATACAGTCCTGTACAAAACTGAACTGATATTCTTTTAATTATTAGATTAAATATACTACCTCTACTAGCTATCTCAGTTAGCTCACACTACCTAACGTGCGTTTGATATAATTTTCAGGGTGTCGATCAACTGGCGATCGTAAGTATTGACGTTCGAAATTCAAAATTATACCTAAATATCGTCTGTGCAAACCATATAACTGGCTCGCTCTTATAACGTGTGTACTCTTTCACACATCGGCTGTGATTGGTGATGCAGAAATAGAAGAAGAAGTATAAATTTTAAATTTCAAAATTCTTTAAGTTCCAAAATTATTTTCAAGTATTACAAAATTCTATTCTTTGCAAAAATCTGTAATTTTTAGTAAAGTGGACTTGAAATCGTATCTTTTTATGATGAAACAGTGATTTTGATAAAATCAATTCATATATATAACCACTATATATAAACATTAAACAACAACATCTTTGACTCGAAAAATATCGGTGAATATTTGTATAAAATTTCACCTTATTTTAACTTCTCGATTTAATGAAAAGAGACATGATTATGTATTTGTTATAATATAATATGGGTGAAACATAATGTGAAGTGATTTTAATGTGCATGCTAAGGTTTAAGATATTAAATTTTCTCTAATAATAATATAAGATTCGAATGTTCGATAATGAACGTAATATGTTTAAAACAATTTCGTATTATTGCTTACCTATATTATTTGTTATAGGTAATTAATATTCTATTTATAAAAATATAGACATATTACGTTTTCTTCTGCCAGTCAGTAAAAACTTAGTTTATCATAGCTACATAATAATTTTATTTACTTTATTTTTAATACTATTGTACAGTTTTACCACATACTCATTAATCTAATTTTACATTTAGTTAAACCTTTGTTAATACTGCGAAAAAGTAACATGTAATATAATTTTATAATTTGAAGGTATAGGATTCCAATTTCAAGGGCCCGCAATAATATTGACAACATGAAAGTATTTCAAGAATTCTCATTCGATAACGTTACGTTACGCCGCTGTCAAATGTTCCAAGCAAGGCCCACAGAAGTGTATTTATTTTTCACCAACGGATAACCGCTGAAGATTATCAGGCTATGTGATAACCTGAAATATTTTGGTTACCAACCTTTAGCCTTCGTACCCATGAGCGATTTTTTGTGGTCGCGACTCGTGAGAGAAAAAACTGCACTGTAAATAGAACTTTGCACCTAACCTACAATAGAGCTGAAAATCGAAGTGTCAAGTGTAAAATGTCAGCTTTGACAGCTGTACACGATTTTCAGCTGTGTTGTATTAGCGCAGAGTATATTCTATTTAAAGTGCAGTTTTTTAAGTCGCGACTACATAAAAACGCTCGTGGGAAGGTGTCCTTACTTTTGTATTTTTTTTAATGCAATAAAAACTATTCAATTATAGTTGTTTTGTTGTTCTATTTACCTTTTTAACCTAATAAATGGGTCTTAAAATAAAAAAAAACGATAATAATAACCTACGTATAGTTTTTTTATTTTTTTTTTTCATTTTAGGCTTGATTCTTTTGCACTTTTAGCCGATAATACGTTAAAAAGCTAGGGTAAAACTTTCGAACATTGTTTTTTATTCCGAGTTCCACCTCTTATTTCGTAGTAGGTATACGTAGTTACATTATCATTTTATTACAGGTTGACGTTTGTCAATCGTCACAACATTTAATTTTTTTTACTTTCTTTATCTAGAGGCAAAATAATAAATAAGAAGGTAGATGTTTTAATATAAAAATAATATAGCTGTCACATGTTCACTCTTAAACGTGAAGTAAAAATCACTCATTAATCTAATTTTACATTTAGTTAAACCTTTGTTAATACTGCGAAAAAGTAACATGTAATATAATTTTATAATTTGCAGGTATAGGATTCCAATTTCAAGGGCCCGCAATAATATTGACAACATGAAAGTATTTCAAGAATTCTCATTCGATAACGTTACGTTACGCCGCTGTCAAATGTTCCAAGCAAGGCCCACAGAAGTGTATTTATTTTTCACCAACGGATAACCGCTGAAGATTATCAGGCTATGTGATAACCTGAAATATTTTGGTTACCAACCTTTAGCCTTCGTACCCATGAGCGATTTTTTGTGGTCGCGACTCGTGAGAGAAAAAACTGCACTGTAAATAGAACTTTGCACCTAACCTACAATAGAGCTGAAAATCGAAGTGTCAAGTGTAAAATGTCAGCTTTGACAGCTGTACACGATTTTCAGCTGTGTTGTATTAGCGCAGAGTATATTCTATTTAAAGTGCAGTTTTTTAAGTCGCGACTACATAAAAACGCTCGTGGGAAGGTGTCCTTACTTTTGTATTTTTTTTAATGCAATAAAAACTATTCAATTATAGTTGTTTTGTTGTTCTATTTACCTTTTTAACCTAATAAATGGGTCTTAAAATAAAAAAAAACGATAATAATAACCTACGTATAGTTTTTTTATTATTTTTTTTCATTTTAGGCTTGTATCTTTTGCACTTTTAGCCGATAATACGTTAAAAAGCTAGGGTAAAACTTTCGAACATTGTTTTTTATTCCGAGTTCCACCTCTTATTTCGTAGTAGGTATACGTAGTTACATTATCATTTTATTACAGGTTGACGTTTGTCAATCGTCACAACATTTAATTTTTTTTACTTTCTTTATCTAAGAGGCAAAATAATAAATAAGAAGGTAGATGTTTTAATATAAAAATAATATAGCTGTCACATGTTCACTCTTAAACGTGAAGTAAAAATCACGTTTTCACGCTTTTGGACCTATTTTAAGGGCCATCCTCACGGTCCAGTCCTTACCGTTTCAGAAAGGTATTTCTTACAAATTAAACCAGTACAAATGACAAAAAAATATTATTTTATCCTGCGAAATTAGAGAAATTTTTGCTCGCTCGCTCTACTTATATTTCCACACACATTAAAATACATTTTTCACGGTTGCTTTTATTTAAAAATCACACACTTTCAAATAGCTATTTGGTACAAATTTCAACTGGGACAATTGTAAAAACCTACAATTGTACTCTTGATTAGTATAAGAGGAGTAATTTTGAGAAGGAAGTTTTTACAACAACTAATTAGCCTATGGGCCAAATGTGATCAGCACCTTACTCACCATCCAGCCTGCAAATCCAGCACCTGTACTAATGGCCGTCATTAGTGTCAATAATTTATAATTTTTGCCTACAAGTCCGCGGCCTTGGTTTTGCAGGTTGGACCGTGAGTATGATGGCGCTAAAATCCGACACTGTAAATATAATAGACAAAATTTACACATTTTTATTGCGTCAATGAGGCAAAAGAACCTTAAAACTTGAAATTAAAATTTTTAAATATGAATTATGGTCGAATTTCGACGATCTCTAGTATTGGTAAATACACGGTCTAAAAATAATAAATATACAATATTATAATTATTGTGCAAAAAATGCATGTTAAATAATATTATTATGACTTCAATTTGCGATCCTCCTAAGTCCGAATGGACTATGAAGTCCGGATGGATAGTAATATATAAATAATAAAGAGGAAATATTTGATTGCTTGTTTGTATTATCAGGCTCCGAAACTACTAGGCCGATTTTGATGAAATTTGAAAATATAATAGTATCCTACTTTTTATGGCGGCAAAATGTACGGGCACGAAGTTTCGGCTAACTACTACTATATTTATAAATTATACAACTATTATAAACTGTGACAGTTTGTGAGAGTAAACGGATGTTTGTTACTCATTCACACAAAAACTACGGAACGGATTTTGACGAAATTTGGTATGGTAGGAGTTTAGGCTCTGGATTGAAACATTGGCTACATTTTGGGTAAAAAAACACTGATCCTGTGGGATACTGTTTTTACGCGGGCGAAATCGCGGGCCAAAGCTAGTCTTCAATAAAAATAATTGCGGTATACCTAATTAATAATAGTATAGAGGTATAATAGGTAGAGTAAACTCAAGTTATTATAATATCTAGATTGTGTTGCACACAACACAAATCGAGAGTACATAACAAAGCTATAATAAAGGGTTATAAAAATAATATCAAATTCTTTAACGTGTAGAATTCCAATCAGGGCTAGCGGCATGGCGTCAAACGAAACGCAATTAAAGGCCGATAAAAGCTTGTTAGGTTTATATTATTATTTGAACGACAATAAAATAACTATAGCAAGGTTTAATTAAGAAACGTACAATTCTGCAGTGGGCAAGCGCGGTGGAGATTTTCTCATTCTCTATTTCTATAGAATAATAAATTAAAACAACTTCTGATAGTCTTTATTTTATTATTTTTATGGTATTATTGTCTTTAGCTCAATCATTAATTGGTTAAACTTTCTTTCTTTACAACCTTCTTCACAAAAATTGACATTACATTTTTACCACCGAAAAGGTATTTTCACAAAGATTCCACGTTTCACCCCGTTTGTATTTATGACAAATCTGGGGCACGGTAGGTGGGCCGGAGACCATAATATCATTCGCACTGTCAAAAGTTATCAGATCTCTACATGGACTAACTTGCTTTACAATATTCTGTTTGATTCTCATTGCCCTATTTATTTAAAAAACAATTTTAATTTTCGTAGCTCTGATAGATGAGAGCTGCGATCTTTTACTAATCTCCTCCTTAATATACCTGTCCAGTGTCTACCGCACTAAATACTTTATTGCTTTGGATTTGCAGAGCAGAATGGATTTAACGGTAAAGTTAAATCCATTCTGCTCTGGAATTCTTTACCTGTCCAAATTAGACAAGCTGAAACCTTAAATCGCTTTAAAAACTTACTTACTTTAGAAAACATTACCTAGAAATTGCGTGTCGATCCTAAATTTTAAACTGTTTATATTATATTAAATATTTTAAATTTTAGAGAAATAGTATATCAAATTTATTTCTACCTATTCGCATTCTAATAACATTATATTATATTGTGTACTTTATGCACTACACACATTTTCCAAAACATTGTTCTTTCCAACATTATAAGGTTTCCAAAATTACTACTCAGTAATAAGGCCGCCTTTGTGTGCATGTCTGATTTTTGTAATGTTTTTGTTTATGTATTTTATCAATGTTATTTGTTATTTGCACAATAAAGCATATTTGATTGATTGATTGGAGTAACTCTACAAGGCCTAAATAGGTATATATTATTTATACTGTGGGCTAACTACGCAAACCCTACATCTTATTCAAAAAAATTATGTTGCTTATTAACTTAACTGTAAAATAATTTGAGGCGAGATTTGAAAAATAAATATGACTGTTATCAAGTATTATGGTCGTTTTATTATATCGATTCGCTTTTTTATTATACTGCTGCCATGTGCAGGCGTGACGAGAAAATTTACGCGCCTTTTTATTTATTGCCATAAGATTAGGGAACAAAAATGGGGGACGTTACGCATTTTTAAAAGAACGACCCGAAAGACGTCCTTCTTATGTTTTAATTTGTGAAGCCTATAATATCTACTCATACACGACACTCGAGTTGTTATATAACAGAAGACTAGGCTGAAAAAAATAGCTACCGTAATTTTACTGATCTTCAGAAACGGTTTTCAAAATCGTTCGCGGATTAATTATTATTTCTAGTGCATACTGCAATGTGGCCTCTCAAACTTGAAAAGTACTGGCCGGTTGCCAGGAATAACAGTTTACAGGTCTTATTGAAGTAATGGCTGATATCCATTAGGCATCTATCGATTATGAAAGGATTATACAATACCGCATAGATCACTTTTTTGGGGTTCCGTACTCAAAGGGTAAAAACGGGACCCTATTAGTGAGACTTCGCTGTCTGTCCGTCCGTCTGTCACCAGCTTGTATCTCCTTAACCGTGACAGCTAGACAGTTGAAATTTTCACAGAAGACGTATTTCTGTTGCCCCTATAACATTAAATACTAAAAATAGAATAAAATGAGTAATTAAACCTTTCCCATACAATAAACGTGATTGTTTGCCGTATTGTACGGAACCATTCGTGCGGGTTTTATGTGTATGCTCCAAAAACTTGAAATGTTGCATGGATCGAGCTTATTATAATAAATTGCATATCCAAACAGGTTATTTAATATTTCCAATTAAATCATGTAGGTACATATTTTAAATTTTGATAATTATTATTTGTGTTTTTGGAACGGCCATATTTTTCTATTATCTTAAACTTTAAACGAGACAATCAAGTCTTGTATATATATAATCGGTATCTAGAAAACATTTGCAAGAATTACCATGAAATGTAGTATGCAGGGAGTATTTAAGAGAGAAAGTCTTAAATAAACAAGGTCTTATCCCTGCGAAACTGTGCATTTTTAAGCTATATATGTTTTTTCTTTCGTCGCGTCGTGCAACAATATATCAATAATTTCGACTCTATTATGTCTGATTGGCAGCAAACTGCCACCAGAGTATGCATATGTATAATTTTTGCTTTGTTTGAAAATTCGGAATATGGTGGGTTCGAATCCGAGTCATATAAATATTTTGTGATTCTTTTTATTTATTCGAACTCCGAATGGGTAACTGAGCAAAGCCAGATGCCCAGGTTCTATTACTAATACCGAATACGTGTTATGTATTTTCACTTTTCAAGCTATATTTCCAAGCTATTTTCATAATAATATTATGTACCTTAGATACATCGTTTTATATAACAACGGGCGCGGATAAAGTGTACTTAGAGTATCAACCCTCGTGTTTTTTACAAAAACCAGTCAAATCCATTTGAAATCGCAATGGGTTTTGATTGCGCGACCACGGCTCGTAACGAGCTTTGTGTGTTAGGGCCTGAACACACGGCATTTCGAAATCGCTTAAAGGTTTTATAGTGCTTGTCATCCTTGTATTAAACTAGTCATCTCCTTGATTTGTAAATGGACAAGAGGCATAATTTAGTTCCTGAAAGATGATCCTATTTTATAATATTAGGTCATTACATATGAAATTGGCGTTTTGTAAAGGAGGAACATAAAGTCGATTTTTTTAAACATAATATATTTATTTAATCAAAATAGATTCGTAGTAGTTCAACAATTGCTATCTATGCACTTTTGCCATCTCATAGGTACTCGTAGTTCATTGATTCCTTTACTAAAAAAACCATTCGGACAGGAATCAATAAAATGACCAACCTCGGTTGTTTAGCAGCAAGCTTTTCCATCATGATTTGCAGTTGCTGACAATCTGCCGTAATCGTCTGGCCAGATTTAAGAAAGCTGTAGTGAACGACACCGACACTAGTTCAACAAGCGCTCACAAGTAACTTTTTTTGAGTAAATTTTCGCTTGGGGCAGGCTTTCGCTGGTTCGCCAGGGTTCAGCCATTGCGATGAGCGTTTCCGATTATCGTACAGGATCCACTTTTCATCACAGGTAATGATTCGGCTTAAAATCCCTTCATTATTGTGCCGGTTGAGTAATGTATCGCAGCAGTCGACGCGCGTTTGTCGGTTTGCTGCACTCAATTCATGAGGTACCCACTTTTCAAGCTTATTCAGCTTCTCAATTTGCTTCATGGGGATTAAAACAGTTTTAATCACTAACACCGCAGCCTGCAGCTAACTCGAACGTGGTTTGCGATGGATCCGCTTCCACAATATCCTTCAATTCTTCATTATCAGCTTTGGTCTCCGGCCATCCACGGGGCTTGTTCAGCAGGTCGAAATTTTCAGAACGAAATGGTTGGAACCAAAAATGCACTGTGTTTTATTTTGCGACACCGCCACCATACACCAGGGGCGTGCGCTCCATATAGGCAGAAATGCAGTGCTTTACTTGTCATTCACAGATATTTTAATAAAACGTTCGTACGTTTTAGATGACTTTAATAATTAATTAATAGTAAATAAATTAATTAAAAAATATAATAACGTGAGGTTTGTGTTGAAAATGTGTGTTGATTAAAAATTAAAAATAACAAGTTCTCACAATTGTCATTCAGTGAAAAGATTCAAATTCTGTCTAAAGGTAGGTGTGTACCCGAGTTACAACAATTAAACCAGCAAAAAAATAATGTAACTCGAAAATTTCATGTTAAAAGTTATGAAACGTATAACTGGCTGTGTGGTTGTGTACACACGATTAAATTGTATTGTTTTCCTTGCATATTATTTAGTAATTTACATCGGGATGTAGTAATCTCAAGTAACCGGAACCTTGAATATGTGAAAATTGAAGCTGACTGACTGGTGAGTAGTTATAATATTTTAAAATATGCTTATTATTTTACTTATTAGAATTTCTGTTTCTGTGTCTCATCGATCGCTGTTTTGTTTGCGTTGCCGTAGAAGATGTACATGAATAGTAGTACATCTAAGACTTGCTCTGTTGGCATGGTTCCGACTTAGAAATCCGTCGCTTGGCTGTAGCTATGCTAAAAATCTATAAACGAAAAAGTTTTTGTGACCGAGTACTTCGCCGCATACCCAGTGTCATAATCCTGTGCACGCCACTGCCATACACATCATTAATCCTTCGAGCCGTTTCTGCAGCACTGGTGCCACGGTGGCACTCGTACTCGAAAATAATACGATATTTCAAGTTTTCCATTTTGCAAACAGAGTGACGCAAAGAAAACTCCCCAAAAGAGGAAAAAACAAATGAATAATGGTATTCGAAACAAAAATGCACGAGTAAATAGCGGTATAAATTTGAAATCGAAATTCCTAACCAAAGAAGATATATTGGAGATCAAAGCCAGTACGACAAAACGCCAATTTCATATGTAAGGACCTAATATTTACATGTTAAAATGATAATTATTATTCGGTTCAAGTATCAAGTCTGTTAAGTACTGTCTGTTTATTGCTCTCGATTAATTCTAATTACATAATATTATATTGGATTCTGAACACATAATTTTCATATGGTTAAATCTGCCGTTGTATTATATACTTTAAACGAGCAAATCTTGTATATTATAATATAATCAGAATTTAAAAACAAAAACGGAAATGGCTGCAAGTATTTCCGTGAAATTTAGTAATAGGGGGATAAAAAACTATCTAGTTATGTCTTATCCATGGAAAACCGCACATTTTTAAGTAATATAAGTTTTTTATTTCGTCGTGATCATTTATATACCAATATTTTGGACTCCATTAATGTCAATCCAAATAGCAGTTCGGTATGGTGGTTTTGCGATGTGGGAAAATTGGTTTCGAATTTCCGAAAATCCCAGTTCTATTAGAACTCCGAGCAAAGCTTGGTTACCCGGGTACTAATTCTTAACGAGGACGAAGAAGGAATCTCTAGCACAAGATACACAACAATTTTTAGCATTAAAAAGAAAATTTAACCTTAAAACTTTTTCGTTTTTATATACGTGCCTTTATCGTTAACAGACTAGGGGAACGATAAGTGCGGTTGGCAGCAATTCCGAGGCTACTCGAAATAACTATCGCCCAGTGGCAGGAAGATAACAGCCAGCGTGACTAATAACATGATAATACGTGATTGCCGACGCGACACACCGACCGACGTAACATTATTTGACGGTACCAAACACCCCGTGAATTCTAAGATGCAGCGTGTTCTTGGTCAGAAAATAAAGTAGGTATAATATTATTATCTCATGTTATTATAATATTATTATAACTTACCTTATGTTTGAAACAGGGTGTAATAAAAAGTAGAACAGTTTTCACTAAAATTTATCCGAAATATTTAGTAATACGGAACTCTAAAAAGGTTATAATTATAACCTTACCTAACCCTAAAAAGGCTGCTTCTCAAATTATCACATTTTCAGATTGACAGAACTATATATCCATAGTGAAATATTTAGGTAAAATTTCGTAAAGGCTAAATAAATTTGTTAATTGGCTGCTGGTCAACTTGGAAATCAGAATAAATGAAGTTTCCAGAAATTAGGCGTCTCGGGTATATCATATTTGGATACGACATTTTTGTTTGTATTTCACAATTAAATTTTGTACTTTTGAAAGGAGTTTTGGCGCAACTCATTAAAAGGAAAGTTGTTTCAATGGCAGCCACCGACTGCGCCGTGAAAGGAGCCAACTTGGAAGCTGAACGTACGGAATGCTACTTTTCAAACTACACAGATCCTTTTGACGACACGAAGAGAACGAACAGACGAGTAATAACAGGCAAGACTTTTTTAAGATATATATTTAAAACTTATTTAAGTATAGACTTATTTAAGATATATATTTAAAAACTATAATTAACAATATTAGTTGCCGCTCTACCAGGCATAAGATGAAAATTAGACACTTAACAATGCCGTTGAATGATATCAGTCATGTTTTTGTGGGGTATGACTTATGGTGATAAAAAAACAAGTAAATACTGTAAAGAAACTTTTTAAATTAGACCAAAAATGACGAATATACCGCAATTTTGGTAAATTAGTTACAAAAACGCGCCCGAGAATGAAGCGAGTCGCTGTGACGTCATCTGTCGCCGTCACCTCCCCTCTTCCCCTCTCTAAACACAACTAAAATATTTAACGTAAAAAAACAATGCACGCGAGGCACAAGCGTCAAGAATCGGACCTATGAAGTATGAGTACAATCAAGCCGTTGTCGCACGGATCCCGACAGATGACGTCATCGTAACAAATTCAGCGGAAGCGCGCGCGGAAACTAGCCGTTCAGAAAAACTTTTATAAATTTCTTGACGGATTTTAACATTTAAAAAAATAAAATGCTCAATAAGTTAATACACATACGATGTACTTAGTAAAAATCAGATTTGCTACTTAGTGATTGATCGTCTTTGAGCGCACGCACATAATTCACGTGTAAATACGTAGTTCAAATACGTCTGCAGTCGTTGCGGTCACTTCCTTTGTGTTTAAATATTTTGAGGCGTCCTAGACCCTAGTGTAAAGAAGAATGCTCAGAAAATGGTCGAGCGGAAACTTTGTCGATATTGTACTTTGCACCATAATAATATGTATAATATTTTAGCCATGCGACCACCATGCTATGGATTTACTGTATCAATCCAAACCAACTTGTTGAACATACTATGATGCATAATATTATTATTATTATTAAAACTGTAAGATTATTTTTTATCGATGCAATGTGACGTGACCTTACCATATTAGCCATTTTGCACGTCTCGCTGCACTGCTATGACATAAACTTTAAGGTTGATTGTAGCATAGAAGTTCTATGAGTTGTGTAGCCATTATGCCAGTGTTTTTACCCGACTACGGCAGAATCAAAAGGAAGGGTAATCATTTTGACAGTCTATGTATATATGTATGTTCCGTCGTAGCGCCTAAGCCACTGAACCAATTGTAATGAATGAGGTGTCAATAGGTTCGTAATAATGGCCCTGGTAACATAGGCTACATAATTTTCGTATTTGGGTAATAGTTTTTTAACTTTTGATTATTTTTTTTCGATAAATGTAACATGTTTCGTTATTAATAACAACCTATATTATATTACACGTTTCGCAAATAACACTCACCTAAATTATATAACTCGGCGGCCTCCAAATAAAATGGCTGAACGTCAATACGAGATGAAAGCGTTTTTTTAATATTATTTCTCTATAAGCCTTTGTGAGAGCCGACCTGTCTCGCCGGCTGCCAGTATTGTGGTATCCTCCAATTGAAAAGTGCTCCGGTGTACACAAAACACTGCGCCAGCAAACACAAGGTTGCCATTATTCGGTTACGCAATTTTCACCCTATTTCATTTATAATAAATTACGTTTTCCCGTGCATCCTTATTTATTTCAATATTTTAATATGCTACAGATGAAGAGCGTAAGTAAACTCTGCCGGCAATGTCTGTAAATAACCAAGCGATAATTAATATTACTGTTTGCAAAGTTACGATAAATTTTATTGAAAACAAAATATTCGTCAAAGATATTTTAATTTTTTGTGAAATGAGTTCAGCATGCCCAACGGAATACGAGTACTAGCTTGCAAGAGTGAATTTTAGTCCTTCCGCAGAAGAATAAGGGTTTCGGTTTTCCCGTTTGAGGTACAAAACCTTAAAAATTGTAATTCAACGTAACTGAATAACATTTTTCACGACAGTTAAACGTAACTAGATTTGAGACCATTTGAGAAAATACCAATATTTAATGTTTAACCGTAACACACATAATTACTGTGAATATTATACACGGTCGGGGCTTACAATATTCCGCACATGTTGCGAACATCACACCTAAAACCCTATATCATGTTATGTGGAAATACAGGGTGGGCCATATGAGTGTTGGCGATTTAACTCCTGAATTTCTAGAAAACGCGTGGCGCGGGGCGGCGGGGAGATATGTTATTAGCTGCACCGCTTCATGGAAATTTAGTCGCCATGGAGCCGTACACGGGAGCGCAGCGTGCATTTTGTGTCCGAGCGTATTACGAAAACAATAAATCAGTGATTACTGCACGACGTTTGTATCGACATGAACACGGTTTACGCGATTTAAGTGAAGTTCCAAGCGCCAATGTGATACGGAAATGGATCAGAATGTTCGAAACAACCGGCTCAACGGTACCAATTACGGCTCGTGGTCGCCCAGTTTCTGCAAGATCAGCCGACATTGTGGAGCGTGTTCGTGTTTCAGTTCAGCAAAATCCGCAACAGTCAACACGTAAGAGAAGTCAAGTCTTTCAGTCGACATCAAGAGAACGACTTTGCGACGAATTTTAAAGCGTGATTTGCATTTGAAGGCTTATGAGATTCAGATAGTCAAAGAATTAAAACCAGATGATGCCCATAACCGACTTAACTTTATCAATTTGATGCTCGAACGGTTCATCAATTTCAACAACGTGATGTTTAGTGATGAGGCCAATTTTCACCTTAACGGCCATGTGAACAAGCAAAATTGTCGGTTCTGGTCTGAGACTAACCCCCGACGCTTGCATGAACGTCCACTTCACAGCCCTAAGCTTGTCGTGTGGGCTGGGATAACGGCAACCAGTATTATTGGGCCATACTTTTTTGAGGACGAAAGAGGGCATGCGATGACGGTTAGAACTAACAATTATTGCAACATGATAACAGACTTTTTAGTGCCAGCTTTGCAAGAACTTCAAGGCAATACCTCGAGGATGTGGTTTCAACAGGATGGGGCCACATGTCATACGTCTAGGCTATCCATAGAGCTGCTGAAAAATATTTTTCCCGGAAAACTAATTTCTAATTTCTTCATTTCTAATATTGAATGGCCACCACGTAGCCCCGATCTCTCTACATGCGATTATTTTCTATGGAGATACCTCAAATCAGTAGTCTACGAGAGTAATCTGACCAATTTAGAGCAGCTGAAGAGGAATATTATTCAGGAATGTAGCAAAATACCGAGAACAATTTTTCAACGGGTTTTCCAAAACTTGCGACTTCGCTTGCAATAGTGCCAAGCAGCCGAGGGAAGTCATTTGGACAATATTATTTTTAGGTCTTAAAAATTCCTATGTTTCTACTTTTAAAAAATGCAAATATATTTTAGTTATGTTTCGCAGTTCTTTTTTAATTGAATATTGAAACCGCCAACACCCTTACGGCCCACCCTTTAGTTATATCCTAGTAGATTTGTAACTTTGGACTATCTGGAAGCTGAATTGAATGAGATTTTAGATTTAAAGCAAAAATTATAATGATGAAAGGGTACCATAGCATTACTGTATAGCCTGAAACAATAAATCTACATTTTGTATTTTAACCGACTTCAAAAAAGGAGGAGGTTCTCAATTCGACTGTATTTTTTATTTGTTACCTCAGATCTTCCGACTGGGTGAACCGATTTTGATAGTTGTTTTTATTAGAAAGCTGGTTTTTCCTGTGTAGTAAGTACAATTTAATTTTGGTCTAGTTCTGACAATGGCATCCATGAGAAAACCATATTATAAGTCTTAAATTTTACTTTGGAAGTAGATTTTAATTTCTTTTTAAATTAATTCTCTTCTTTCGGTAAATATACTTTACACAGCAAAAATACATGCTCGCATATAAAATTAACGAATTGCTATGGGAAAACCCGAGGCCAGTAGTTAATTTTCCAGTTCCATGGATTTAATTAAAACAAAATTCATATCCTACAGAATAATTGGATTATAATTCAGCATATTTCAGACTCATATATATTTTAATTCATAAATAAGGACGCGTTTACGAAAACTTTTCTTTATATTACTTCGAAAGTTATTGTCCTATTCTCTCGAAATAAACGCCAATTTATGTCAAAATTGTAAATGCGCCTTTATGCAATTTCTATGAAACCGACTTAAAAGCAATCCTGTGAGATATCAAATCAGAATATTGTATTGATCTTTATTCATCCTTTATGTATAGAAATACATATTATATATCTCTTTAGATAAATAATTCTATAAAATGTTACCATCATTTATACGACCATTATTCTGCCATCAGGGACCAATTTAACGGGGATGGAGCTTGTAATCGTGGAACGCATTTGAATGAGGTCCAAATACATGCAATTCATTTAAGTTGCAATAAACATGCATTTAATTGCATAAAGCATTAAATTCGAATTTGGCTACAATTCTTTAATTTATCTAAAAGTTAGCTATTAAATAGTTTAAAATTAGTAATAATACTATATTTACTTACCATTATTCCCATTTCATTATGAATTTGTAAAAACAATTAAAATGTGAGAGAGCCACGCTTCGGCACGAATGGGCTGGCTCGAATAGAACTCGGCCTCGCAGAAAACCGTCGTGAAATGTCGCTGGCGTTGGATTTCGCCGACTGCGAGAGGTTTCCGGAGGCCCAACGGGGTTTGGGATTTTAATCACCAAAAACGTGCGCGCCTCTGGTGCTGCTAGTGTCCATGGGCGGCGATAATCGCTTACCACCAGGCGATCCGTCAGCTCGAATAAAATTTAAACACGAGTTATCGAGAGAAATATCTTTTTAAGGATAATTTGAATTTCAAATAATTTCTTTTAAATTTGTATCTTTTCTGTGCTGTGGTGAACGGAAAATAAAATTATACATTTTTCCGAGTGGTACGAAAATTTTATGTTACATCTGTACACGTAGGTACATGCTGGCTATAGTAATAATTCATTATTCAAATTCTAACAGCCTCCGCGGTCCAGTGGTTTAGAGATTGACTCTCGACTCGGAGGTCGTGGGTGCGATTCCCGCATTGGAACAGCAAAAATGTTTCCATGTTTGGTTAGGACAATGCAGGCTGATCACCTGATTGTCTGACAAGAAAGATGATCCATGCGTGCGGGCATGTAAAAAGTCGGACCTGCGCCTGCTCTCTCGGCAGCCGTGTCGGTCTGTCCGTCCCACTGGGTTTCGAGAGTAAAGGAAGAGAAAGTGCTATTATGTACTGCGCACACACTTGGGCACTATAGAATAACTCCTGCGTAGCTGGCCTGGTTTCAATGAAACCGGCCACCGTCACCGAAATCGAATTCAATTATTATGAATTCAATATTATTTCCTAAAATACTTTGAAGACATTACTGAAATAATTGTAGGTACTAGAGTTTTATAATATTATGTTGCATATAAAGTAATATGATAAATTGAAAATTTTTAAATATCTTCTACTTATATTTCTATACAATATTCTTTTAGTACATGAATTAATATTACGTACTTATTTCTAATTACTAGCGCCCTGTGGTCGAAGTTTGCTCATAATAATTCCTATTATAATTTTTAATTTTCAACATTATCAGATTCGGAAAATGAGGTTTCTGTGCACTTTCTGCCACATAGACTTTTATATACCAGTCTAATTTCATAGTCCTCCCGTTGCACAATTCTCGTAAAGCTGTACTGAAAGCCTTTGCTTCAAAGTATTGATATTACAATTATAAATTTATTAAGGATTCGTTTTAAAAGCATTCCCATTATAATTTTTTTCCTACTTTACGGATGTGTGCAATAACACAAAAAATAACACTTATCCGAGAGTCGAGACCCTGTTATCTGATGGGATCTCTCACCCTTCAATTATAATACCATCTTATCGGTTAACTACACGCCATGTGTTCAAATATCATTCAAAGTGTAAAAAAATCTAACATATTCCAAGACTTCCTTGTACTATTATAAATGTGAATGTTTGTGAGGATGGAAGTTTGTTACTCTTACACGCAAAAACTACTCAACGGATTTTGATGAAATTTGCTATGGTAGTAGTTTAGTTTAAGCTCTGAATTAAAACATAGGCTACTTTTTATCCCGAAAAAGTACTGTACTTCCCGTGGAATACTGTATTTACGCAGGCGGGGCAAAAAATGATTTTATGTGAATTTCAGCCTCAAAATAAAATTAAAAAAGTAACAAGATAAGTCGTGGTATTTTTTTCTATTGGAGTAAAAAACACTAATGGCACCCGAAGCGCCAAAGCAATACTAAAGTGACCATACATTTTGAGATTGACGGATGTTTTATTGTTCACAAACTTTTGCGTTCGAAAGCTGTTTTTATTCTTACGCAGTGACCTCAACAATTCACTATAATTATTTTCGAGCAGAAACAAGGTGTATATACTGTACATATCTGCAAATGTAAAATGATAATCATACATATCGTTTCCTCTATGAATGAAAAAATATCTTATTAATTATTACTATTTTCAAATTCAAAGTAGTCTAGGTCTGAAGCCGACATGGGATGTCCTAACATAAACTACATGATGGTAACAGCAGTCGGAATAAAGCTTGTCCGCGCCCCGTGCGTTCGGGGGCAAATTGCTTGTTTTTTGTATGGAATCGGGCTCAGCACAATGCATCATTAGTTCCCGCAGTCACCCTGCCCTGCCCTGCCCAAACCAGAAAGCGTAATGATGTTTCATGAAAGAGAAACGTGCATGCGACGTGTACTTACCAAACTTAATTATACGCAGCCAGGAGCTTTGTAAATATAATACGGGATACCTTTGGACTGAGCCTTTGAAATTAAATTTTCAAGCTTACGTTAATATTCTATTTAATATAAAATATATGTAATTATAGGAGCTTAAGTTCATGTATGTTTAAATAAAGCACGTTTTTGTGTACTGTAATGTAAACACACGCGTCTATCGCGCGTTAGTGAGACAGAGCGCGGACAGAAAATGGATTATGATCACAAATAGTTAGGAGAACAGAAGGTCGATTCTGCTAATTAAATCACGCAATAATACTGTTACGATCCAGTCCCATTAAGTTAAAACTGCAAAATGTATTCTCTTAAACGTTAAACCCGTTTTGATTGACCAATCAAAACGGGTTTAACTCCAAAACTAATTCAGTTATCAAGACGATTTGTATATAATTTAATAAAAAGTAATAATTGGCCTTCAAACACTGTCCTTAATATTTTTGTCGCAATATGAACTCTATTATATTAACATTAGCTGTTTTTTTTTAAACAACCACTTTTTATAAATATTAATAATCTAAATTCTAAACCATTTCACAGGATCTGTTTCACACACTGTTTTTAAGAGGGTTTTGTATGGGCAATGAATGGATAGAGCGTATTCACGCCACATAACACGTCGAATTTATTACGCTAACAAACTAAATTGATGCCAGCTGACTAATTGTTACGGAGAAGTTATTTTTAATGCTTTCAGAATAATAAAAGCGTATGACAATAGTATGATGTTATGGCTGCGCCGACGGCGTGGCGGCTCGTTACTTTTATGACTCACAATTAAAAACTTATACAATATGGCAGTTAAGAGACGATAGAAAATTTACTAGAAAATAAAATTTACACTAATAAATAAGTAAAACTTAACTTCAAAGGGCTTGTCTGATTAAACAAGAGCATGTCGGGACATGTCTAAGGAGGGTTCCGTAACTATCAACGCGTAATAGGTTTTTTTCAAATTACTTCAAAAGTTGCTCTTCGATTTCGATCAAAATAATTTTCCTAAAGAGTTTTTAGCATGATCTATCAGCAAGGAAAATTAAAAGTTTCCATATCTTATAGTTTCCATACATGTGAAGTGGGGGTGAAAAATATTTTTTCATTCTACCCCATCGTGTGGGGTATCGTTGAATAGGTATTTTAAAATAAAGGCGGCAAGGTTTCATTTATGATTTTTTACAAAGGCAACCATTTTCGAGTAATCGGCCTCCAAAGTAGTTTATAAGTTGGTCCCCGCCTGGCATTTCTAAACTATAGGATATATAAACTTGTAATTTTCCATGCTGATAGGTCATGCAAAAACTCTTTAGGACATGCTCTTGGTTAGGTTTTTGAAGAACTGGAGTACTCATTAAAAGCTTTTCTTGGAATTCTTCCAGTTGCCTATACTGAGTGTATAAACTAGTACCTAAAAGAGTAAATTTTATTTGTAAATTAATTCAATTGAGATTAATTGTTTGTGATAAAATCAAACTCTTCAGTAGTAAATTAATTTTATTTGCACTTCTTAAATTCAGTCCCTACCATGGGCGTACCCAGGTAGGGGCAGGGGGGCAGCTGCCGCCCCCCCCATCCCTAGAAGATAAAATAAACGTTAATTTTCCAATTTTCAATATACCGATAGACCGATATAGATAGACATCTAGTCCTTACTGCTGTTCTAAGAAGAATGCCCCTTCCAAAATGAAGATCAATGATTTATGATCTCATAAACCGGAAACACGATAGCTTAATAATTTAGTAAACGCGTTTCCGGCCTGTGGCAGACCGGAAACACGCCCTCTAAGACAATCCTCAGATATTTTATAAATTGGCATTCATCTTAGTCGATTAATTTATAATTAATACATTTAACAATAAAATAAAAATGTAAATGTGAAATAGATTTGAGTTTCTAAATATAATTCATTAAAATAAATATTAAATAGTAAAATCACAACTTATTGTAAATGTTATTTAAAATTGCATAAAATAATTTAAAATATTTCAAAATCATTACATGTTGAAATAATTATAATTAAGCCTATGTTATAATTTCTACGAAAATAAAATAATTACTGCTCTTTGATGCGCGAATTATCTCAAATCCTGAATTCTACAATCTATCTCAATTCTACAAATCCTGAATTCTACAATCTATCTCAATTCTACAAATCCTGAATTCTACAATCTATCTCAATTCTACAAATCCTGAATTCTAGCATACAATTCAGGTTTTGAGATAATATATAAAACACATTGGTGTGTTATATATAATGTTGGCTGGATAACGCCATCCATTTTTCTACCTGCAGAATTCACATGTGATAAATTTGGTCGAATTTCGATAAATGAGGGTACATCCCTATCGTCCCTCGTCCATAAAACGATTCATTGTGTTATTTCAATCGCTTCAGTGGAGTCTGTGAAAAAAATTGGTGAATTGCAAAACGACAGCCTTTGTTAAAAGAAAAAGATCTCCGCCTTGTAAAGATTACGATAGATGTAAAGAGAAAAGTTATTTAACAATTCGTCATAAATAAAGCTTACGATACTTACTTAATACTTTCGTATACATAATTTATGGACGGATAAAATTAAAAGATTTACTAGATAATTTTTATATTATTATTGTAAAATAATGAAAATGTAGATACTATAGAGTATACCTACATAATACGACCTCTGTGGTTCAGTGGTTGGCGAGTCGGCGCTTAAGCCGGAGGTCGCGGGTTCGAATCCCGCCGAAGGGATAAAAAGTTTTTCTGTGTTTCTGGGTCTTGGGTGTGTATGAAATATAATGTATAGTTTAATTAAAATCTTAAATATATTTTATACTAGCTTTTGCCCGCAGCTTCGCCCGCGTGGGAGAGTGTTCATGGCAAAAAACTCCTTAAGCAAAGATACCTACTGCAATATAATAATAGCACTGAGTAAAAATATATACTTTGTAATTGCTTAAGACTCGCGGGGGACTTGAATTTATAATAAATTTTAGAGAAAAGTCGAAAGTGTGCGTATTGCGTTTCGAAAATTTTAATTTTCCCAAAGTTGCTGCTTGCCCAGACCCGCCACGCTAGTTAACACGACCTTTGGCTGGGACTATATGCTTCGGAATCCGGAACGCCGGTGAAAATTCAGAGCACTGAAAATACAACTCTGCGCTAATACAATAGAGCTGAAAATCGAACACACAAGTGTCGAGTCAAATGTCAATGTCATATATGACACTCGACACTTTGATTTTCAGCTCTATTGTATTAGCGAAGAGTTCTATTTTCAGTGCACTGAATTTTCCCAGCCCGTTCCAGTCAACCAGTCCCAGCCTTATCTCTTTTACGATTAGTCCAAATTATGTGCAGTAAAAGGAAAAGATCTCATGCTTTAAACACTTGAGACAATAAATTATCTTATTGTGATAAAAAAATCATAGTTGATAATATGATCACCTCACCTAACATCACCTTACGATTTAAATATATTTTGTTTAGAATTAAAATCATCTTTTTGTGACTTAAATATGCTGTCGTTGACTTTTTTACAGGCACTATCAAACTCCAAAACTTTTCTCTAGAACTCAATAATAAATAATAAAGGCAGGGTTTCTCAAACACGATTTCGTTCGCCCTTTTTTTTAACTTTTTTTTAACCGACTACCAAAAAAGGAGGCGTTATACGTTCTGCTGTATATTTTTTTTGTATGTTCAACGATTAGGTACTCCGCCGTCTGTGGACCGATTTTTAAAATTCTTTTTTTTTGATGTATCGATTTTTAAAATTCTTTTTTGATGTATAATCCCAAATTGGTTCTTTTGACATCAAAGTGGTGACCTGATGATGAGATCCATGAGGAATCGAGGGAACTCCTCGAAATTTATATGGTGATTTCAAGTTTTTCTGAAGCAGTCTAAGCATATGCTACCAAAAAGTAAGATTTTGCACCAAGGTTTACCCTGGATCCAAAAGTACTGAACAGAACTCCTGTAGATTGTACTCAAGAACTCATTGTAGATCATCTTATATACAATACCTAATGGAAGCTTGGCGCGTATTCAATTATACATTCGAACGCTTATTTTAAACTTTCTTAAAATGTGTTAATAATTAATAACATAACAAATACGACTAAAAAGTGAAAAATTATTATTTTTAAACAAAAATGAAAACCGACTTTCTAAAGAAAAATGCACAAAAAAGTATGAAATAAATTTTATTTTCTAAATAATTCCCCTTTTAAATTCGGCTAAAATGTAGACTATCTTCATAATTTTGAAGTCGGTACCTTACAATCTCGGTAAGTCACAAACTCACAAAGAAACAAACTTTACCTCTTTATAATATTATATTAGTAAAGTCCAGACACGACTTCGTACGCGAATAAGAAATCCTGGGAGAACCGTACTATTTGCTGCGAACAAATAAATTGTGTTAATCCAGAGACTAAACTACTACCATATCAAATTTCATCAAAATCCGTTCAGTTGTTATTACATGAAAGAGTAACGAACATCCATACATCCATACATAAAACTTTCGCGTTTATAATATTATAAGTAAGGATATGTTCGCTGTTGTATTTAATGATTTCGAAAATCTTTTGAAAAGAAAACGTCAGTTGACCTTTCCTTTCAAAATCTATACGCCTATTAGGCGTATAGATTTTGACCATAAAAATATTTGGGATTGTGGTCACCCATCGTACTTGAATCCATGACCGGCGTTGCTTAACATGAGTTAGCGTTACGACCGTTATAGAACTTCTCACTTATTCCTCCTGGTATTAATATACATCAATGTATAGGTAATACCTACGTAAAGTTCAGCCAATTCAACTGGTCAGTTATACTATAGCATTTTATGTTATATTCTTTAGACTGACATAACTTTTATATTTATAAACCGATTGAAATAAAACAAACATTCAATTTTAATTTGAGCAAACCCAAATGCATTAGTGACTGTATTCAAATCGGTTAAGCCGTTGACTTCGTACGCGCAAAAACAAATATCGCGGGAACCCTACATTTTTCCGCAATAAAAAGTAGCCTATGTGTTGATCCACATTTTATAAATATAAAATACGGTTATATATTATATAAAAGTCTAAACTACTACAATACCAAATTTCATCAAAATCAGTCCAGTAGATTTGAGATTAGCACGTACAAACGTGCAGACAAACAGATAAACAGACAAAAATTATAAAAATCATTGTTTTGGGTTCTATGTCCCTTTATAAAGCCTGTAATAGTTTTTTTCATATATCAAAAGTGACAGACAGACGGACATATAGCGAAGTCTTGGTAGTACCCATTTTTACCCTTTGGGTACGCCGTACGGAACCCTAATAAAAACGGTAGGTTATCGCACCGTTGGAAATATGTCACGTGTCAAGAGCGCTTAGAATGCCGTTGAGCGCAGTTTGGCTCGCAGTGGCGCGCGAGCTGCACGGCCGTCAACATGCCGAAGTGCGCAGTGAAAATGTGTAAAAGTAATACTTTAACCAGTTTAAAAAAGGATGGAAAATCTTATTTTCGGTATGTTTTCATTCAATCATCAATATCTGAATACGTATTATGTTTGTTTTGTCTTAAATTGAATGTTATTTAACGTAATTCATATTTAAATAAAATGGACATGCCGACAAGGACGCAATCTCATTTCGCCGCATAAAGTTGATCGTGTGTTATAAATAACCTTTAAGCAGCGATACTAGAACCGGTCTTCTAATAATAATATTATATTATTTAATATAATTTATATATGAATACGAGATACTATGAATCGGATATAACTTTTTTTGAGTTATGTCGTGGTTATGACATTTGACACTTGACACATCATAATATTCTTTTCTTTTTTGTCCTTTTTTTACTAATATGCCTATGACATATATCTAAAGTTATAATTTTTCATTACTAAATGATGACATTTATTTAATATTAAATAATAAATTGGTTGTGATTTGAAAATGTTTCTGTATTATTTACTGTAAATCTTTTGCTCCAGTTGAATTCCTGCAAACCCTTCGTGCGTGAGTCCGACTCTTCTCCGGTTTTTATTTGTTTTTTTAAGGTTCCGTAATACTCAAAGAACCCTTATGGTTTCGGTCTATCCGTCCGTCTGTCTGTCCGTCTGTCCGCCCTTCTAGCTTCTTGAATTATGAATATAAATTGATGAAATTTGGTTTATTCATAAATAATATGTATAGGTCGCCCTGTGGTTGAAATTCGACCATATTTCATGTTTCAATTTTAAAGTTTCAACTTTTTTAGGTTTCTTTTGCCTCTGCGATACGCAAAATAATTGTTAATGTTGTTTATGGATTGTGAAAGATTGACACTCATTGACAATTGTGTCAAACCTACTGTATATACAACATGCTTGTATGAGTGAGGTAGTGTGTGTTATTATTTTTATAAATTTAATGTATTTCTAAGCGTTATTTTTTTAAATATTAGCTTTTGGCAGGCCCTCTTTCACTTAAACTTTAAATGTGCCAAATTTCACACATTTCACACAATTCTCGTAAAATCGTACTTGAATTTTTTTCTTCACGTATTAATTTAATGATTTTATATTTTAGGGGTAGCTCTCCATACATGTGAGGTGGGGATCAATTTTTTTTTATTCTACCCCATCGTGTAGGGTATTGTTGAATATATTTAAAATAAAGGCAGTGTTTAATACAGGACCTTTGTACAAAATCGACCATTTTCGAATAATCGGCCTCCAAAGTGGTTTATTAGTTGGCATTGTAAGCTTGTAAGTTTCCATGGTGATAGATCATGCTAAAAACTCTTTGTGCGTTGATAGTTACGGAACCCTCTTGGTTAAGTTGTTTTTTTATTATTTCTCTTTTAGTAATTCTTCCAACGAAATGTAAGTAAACCGGCTACAAACAGGTATTGTTATAGTATATTTCTATCTATTATATTTCAGATTTCCAAAAAATGAACTGGAGAGAGAAAAATGGCGACGTATTATTGCCAATGAAAGGGGCGATGAATATTACAAGCCCAACAAGTCTAGTGTTGTGTGTTCAAACCATTTTAGAGAGGCCGACATGTATGACACAAAAATGGGCTTGCGAAAATTAAAAACAGGAGCCCTGCCGCGGATAGCGGTACAAAAGGTACAATTATAATTCTAATAGCTATAATTTAATTCCGCTATGCTACTGCAAATGATTTAATGCATTTAATCCACTCACTTTTAGATTAACCCATTGATCCCGGGACCACACGCTGGATCGGTGACAAGTGCAACAGACTTTGTAGTTAAATATGAACGTGAATCTTCAACAGAGAAGTCGGAGCTGGAACGCAAAGAAGTCGTTCCGTCGATTTTAGAAGTGCGTAGTATTTTTATTGCCTGCATGCTATAGACTGTGTCTGATACATTACATGATAAAGTTTTGCAGTGTGCTGGTAAGTGGTAACTGGTAACTAATCTGTTTCTTAAGCAATACTGAGTGAGGCGAAGCCGTCATTACAAAATAAAAAAGAAAATGGTGGCTGCTTTAAACATTTTTTTTTTCAAAAATTGATATTTCAATATAAAATGTTACGGCTAAAGCTACACAAGTTGTATGAATCTGAAAGGTGTATTTGAGCGTAAAATTATGTGTAACTTCTTCGTCCACTTTTCTTAATATTCAATAGTTTAAGAGAAAAATACCAACCCAAACGTCGTAGTAGCAAGTGCTATGATATTTTTTCCTTATATTTCTCCTTAAATATTAGATGTATCTGCGTGAAAAAATTCAACGCCAGCCGTTTCAGTTGTTGATATTTCACTATACAAACTTTGAACCACCATTTCATCCCTTTGGAGGACATTTAAAAAAAAACTATAAATAAATAATAAAATATTGTCTAAAACAGTAAAGTACATACAGGCTGGGGCCCCATTAGTAGGTTGCGTTGCGTCGTGACTCGTGTCGTCGCGAAGGATTAACGCAATGTATCATGTGTGGCGACGACGCAACGCAATGCACCAATGGAGCCTTATACTTACTCGGCTTTTTAAGACCTACCGAATTTGGCAAATTCAACTTTATTGGCGAGTCCATTGATTAACAAATCCAACTAACTACCTAACAGTTCAAGCGAGTTGCAGTCAAACACTCCGCTAGAACGCTTGTTACTATTTGTACAAATATCTATTAGTGTATACCGTCGTTTCTCAAGCGGGGAGTCACAACCCTTGGGGGGGTCGAGTTTGTTTTTAAAGGAGATCGCAGTCTATTGAAAAGTAATAAATAGGTACTACAAATAAAAAAAAGATTGGTTTTTCGAACTAATCTTTTGTATTGAATGTCGAAAAAATTGTTCGAACGTTCGAACCAGTGAAGGCTTATTAGCCTTATAACGTATAGCTGATAAAAATAGCGCGCTATGTGCATAATGTTATAAATTTATAGTGACAGGGTGGCTTTTTGGTGGGTCGCGACTTAAAAATAATTGAGAAACGATGGTATATACTATTGAATAATTGAATAAAACTATAGTCTGTAAGGCAAAGTGCCTTTAATTAGATAATTTAACGGTGACAATAAACCTATCTGAGAAAACCTCATCAATTGTTGCAGATATCAGTACAAAATGCTCCACCGTCACCAACATCGTCTGAACACTCCTCGATATTTGATTCTCCGGAGATATCGTATTATAAAAAAACGCTTAGAATCTATCAAGTAAAACTTGATTTAAAAAACAAGCAAATACACAATTTAAGAAAGAAAGTATTAAGGCTTAGTAAAGGAAATCAGAAACTAAAAGGAATGGTGTCAGAGCTAAAAAAACAGCGTCGCGTGGATAAGTCATTAAGCACCAACGCGACAAAAAATTTAAACGAGACCAATACCAAAGTACTGAAAATAGAGAATGTATTTGTATCCGAATGACATATAACAATAGCTCCCCACACCGGTTTTGGTGACGGTGGCCGGCTTCATTGAAACCAGGCTAGCTATGCAGGAGTTTTTTATGGTGCCCAAGTGTAAGCGCAGTACACAAGAGTACTCTCTCTTCCTTTACTCTCGAAACCCAGTGGGACGGATAACCGACACGACTGGCGAGAGATCAGTCACTTGGTAACAACATTTTTTTGTTGCTTCAACAAGGAAATCGAACGCACGACTTCTGAGTCGAGAGTGAAGCTCTAAACCACTGGACCGCGGAGGCTGTTATAATAAGATATGATAACATAGAGCAAAATGTATATTGTCCAGTCCGTTCAGAGTGTTGATTAATCATTTCAAAACTAAGAATGGGCAATGCGTATATTTGACAGAAAATCTTCATACAAAAAAAAGTTACGCCATCTTGATTGCAGAAGATTCTGTCGATTAATTGCGGACTGATTATGCTGCGAAAGGAAATCTTAAGATGACAAATGTTAAACCTCGACTGCCCCAAACAATCTCAAAAGTACGGCAGTTTAACTGTGTGGACGCTTAATGTGCCTTGACATGCCTCGTCTATAATATCTATGTGTATGGTTCAGAGTTATTTTTACCTCTGAGTTTACATGAGAGTGTGTATCCTTATGTCGTAGGCATAAAGGTTCTGTCAGAGGTAAAAACACTCTGCACAGAGCGCCGACCCGTACCGGCATCTAAATTCTACACATTCGACAGCCCTAAAAGCCGAATTAAATTCTGCAATAATACAGTTACTATCCAGTTCCGATATGTTAAAACTGCAAAATGGTAGTTTCATGAACTAAAAAAACTCGTCAAACGCGTTTTGATTGGTCCAAACTCCAAAAATCTGTTTATGATATCAAGACGCTTCATTTATGATTAAAAAAAATGGAAAGTGTAAGTTAAATACGAGAAATGGGATTCTGGGCTCGGCAAGATTCTACTCCCTGCGGGGTGGTGGGGGGGTATTTTTGCATATCACAATTTACGTGTCGACCTTGAGGTGTTATTCCAAGTTATAATAACAGGGACAAAATAATCTCATTTCACCGTTTATCTTGAACTGTAAATATTTTCTTTTTGTTTATTTTTGTGTGTATTTGTATAGTCATTATAAATTATTGACTCTACGTAAGTATTTTATTTATTTACTTCACACGTTGAAAGAGCCTCTTTTATTATTGTTTTCTTGAACATAATATTCTAAGACCTTTACTCTAGGTACCTAGTCTTTTATTGTTTCGTTGAATCTTCCACCCTTACGATAAACTTGAAAAACGCCGCGCCGCGGCCGCCTTGAATTCTTGTATCTATGTGACATTTACCTACCAACAACACTCTTAAATTTTAATACAATATTGAACCCCGCCTTGGTAAACGTAAAAAGTTACTATTACTAGTGTAAATTTGGGATATTCACTAGCGATAATATTAGGGCAACACTAGCTGGTAAATAGTGTTGTCGCTATTTAATGACCGAAATATCGAAACGAACTAAAACCGCAAATAATATGGTCCAGCGAGCTGTCCCAACGACGTTATTTATTTAACCGTCATGTTGTTTTCGACTATTTTATGGCCGCACTTAATAACATTCGGTAAAATATTTTATCCATAAGTATACATGATAATTGTGAGCCAATTAACAATTTCCCTCATAATATTTGAAGAATACGAATCCTTAGTAGGGTTAATAGTAATGTGTATAAAATAATAATAATAAGTGGACGCAAAAGGCTTTCCTCAAGTAGGTAAGATTTTTAATAGGTGGACAATGTTTTATTTTTAATAATATTGTGATTACAATAGACAAATTATGTTTATAATATAATATAGAATTTTGAAGTTGGTGTTGGTGGTTTTCTACGAGGTGGTTTAACGCTGCATATTAAATACAGCCAAGCTGATTACGCGAGGAGATATTATGGTAATAAACTATTTTTATGGCCTTAAATTCATAATTTCATAATAAATATTCTAGTAGCTATTTAATATTTAATGTTGCCAGTAAAATTTTGAGTTAAAAATTCTGAAATTGTGATTAAAAGCGTAGGTACCTAACTGCTAGTGGGTATCTTAGTACGGGGTACTTGCAGTTACATATAATTATTTTACATTTAGATATGTAAACAACATGAATGTGCAATTTTAGCTTTTAATAATGTTTGTTCCTTGTTGGTGTATCTATTAAATAAATAAATAAATAAATTCCATTTATGTAGTTTTCTTTAGTAGCAAAATACTTTATTGTATTAACGATACATGTTTTAAAAATGTTAAATTGCTGACAGTCAAGTATTATACTAATAAGTAAATACTTATTAGATAGTATTTTATTATTATATAACAACAGTAGAAAAAAGTAGAGAGTCTATTTTTAATCGACTTCCCAAAAAAGGAAGCGGTTATACTTTCGGCTGGAGCGGTTACAATTGTTTTTGTATGTATGTTCAACGATAATTCCGCAGTGTGTGGACCGATTTTCAAAATTCTTTTTTTGATGTAAATGGAATAATCCCAAGTTGGTCCCGTTTTCACCAAAGTGGGGACCTGATGAGGGGATCTATGATAAATCGAGGGAACGCTTCGAAATTTATATGGACACCAATAGTGATTTCGACTTTTTCTGAAGTATTCCAAGCACATGCTACAAAAAAGTAAGCTTTTGTACCAAGTACCAAGGTACACCCTGGAACCAAAAGACTGAACAGAACTCCTGAGTTCTTATAGATACATGTTTAGGGATTCCGGCTATGCTTAAATAACTGCAAGCATATGCCATCATATCACTTACATCATCATCACCACCATTTTCACAAGAAACACCAACATATTATTATGATGACATAGGTACACTACTCATCAGAGTTTTGTGCACCGATATCAATGTGATCATAATAATATAGATAATAAATATAACTAAAGAGAAGAAAAGGAGAAAAAATATTATTTTAAATATAAAATTAAAACCGACTTCTAAAGTAAAAATGCACAAAAAAGTATGAAAAAAATTGATTTTTTAAATAATTCCCCTTTTAAATTCGGCTAAAATTTGAACTATTTCTCAACTCAATCTTCCTAATTTTGAAGTCGGTAACAGTAAATTTGAACGTGAGTTCTATAAAATATTATAGGATATTGTTTGGGCTGGTACCGACTTCAAAATTAGGAAGATGGAGTAGAGAAGTAGTTCAAATTTTATCCGAATTTAAAAGGGGAATTATTTATTAAATAAGTTTTATTTCATACGTTTTGTGCATTTTTACTTTTATTCAGATTGTTATAGTTACCACGACGTTACTTATTCTATACTTTCTCTCTCTTTTTTCCAGAAATTACTTTCGCTATATGACATTAATCAATACTTAATGAAAGTAATTCGGTGTTCATAATTAACGGCACATTTTGACTCAACTGTAAAATTTGTTATTTCAAAAAAACTTAAAAATCAAGGCTTTTTTTATCAAAGAACAGCGATAACAAAGAGCTTTTGCCTTTTGTGATGTTTAACAAGTACTTGAAACAAAAAAACTGTAAAAGTAAATACAAAAGCTTTTGTAGGATAATTTATTAATGGCCATTAATTAACAACGATTTTCGTTTTAGTTATGTTAGCTTTTACATTATTTATTATGTTTATAAAGTCAAAATGAAAATAACATCTCAAAAATGTACCTAGTTTGATGAAACTATAAAAAAAATCTGCATACCAAAATTTCCATACCAAAACGGATTTTCGGTACTTCTTCTTGACTGTCCTTATACTTGTCTGTTGTACATTTTTGCCGCACACTTCATTAGATTGTGACCTACTTACTGAAGTTCTAATTCTAAGGAGCTTAGAGCAAATATAATTAACTTACAGACCCGGATAAAATTGTGGAGGGCTATTAAAATAAATTAAGCTACTTCATCACGTATATTAACTTAAAACTTTAACCACGATAATCAACCATAAAAAACTCAAACTAAAAGATAATAATTTAATTACGTAACGACGCTACTGTATTTCTGTCCAAGTTTTTTTATCTGTAACTCAGCTGAGCTTAGGTTCTGCCAAGTGGAAGTTAAGCTACAGAAGTTAATTCTCTTTTAAACATTCAGTAGTGACCGTGGGTGCCTTAATAACAATAGACTAAAAGTAAATAATTATAATTATCTGCACTTTACACTCTACAATACAATATAAATGCAATTGATAAAATAAAGAAGCCAAGAAAATATATCGGTAAATCATATTCTAATTGAAGCAAAATGTTCATCGCTGGGTAGATTACTTTTCGATCGATTTCCGATCGAGTGTAAAATTTCTCGTTCGATTTCCGATCGAGTGGAATATTTGGCGTTCGAATACCGATTATTGCTTTTAAACTGAATGTCGATGCATCTTAGTACGTGACCAGTGACCACTAATTGGCGGTTTGGGCTGTCATAATCAGTGACAGCTCAGACGGACGTATTGCGTTGATATAATATGCTGATTGTGGAATTATTGTATGCGGAATTACGGATGTATAATAATTACATCTGTTAACCACTAACGGCCTGTATACATATAAATGTGAAAGTGACCACGATTTAACGGTTTTGCTAGTCTTCTTCGCAACATTTAGAGATAAATTATAATGTATACCTACCGTACACCGTACTACCGACTACACGTCTGTATGACTACACGTATGTCCGACTACCTACTACTACTAACAATTCTGTATACAGAATCCTGAAATAGAACGAGAGTTACGGTGCAAAACTTACCGTACCGTAACCGTAAAAACAGGCTTTGTGATGACACATGAACATATTGTCATCAAAAATAGCTTTTTGACGACATGTTCATGGGGTAGCCCCCAACTAAGTAACGAAGTATCTAATTATCATTTATTTATTTACTTACTAATCCGTGCCCTAAGATTAATTGATGAATTGATAATATTTAAACTTATTCATATGAATTGGTACCTTAACACAGTGACAATAAAGTAAGTATTTGAATTCAAAATTTAGTCCCAATTCCCAAGTGGTACGTAATAATTTCAGAAACGAATTGTTTACGTGCAAAGTACACGTTTAAAGAACCAGAAATACTTGTTTTAGGCATTAATTAGTCTGATAAGTTCTGGAGAAAGTATTTTTAATGATAAAAACAAGAAAAACTTCTGTTTCTTTAAATTATACATAAGTAGTTAATAGCTCTACTATTTAATAAATATTTTAAAAACATCATAAAAGCTAGGTCATGAATTTAAAATAATGCAACTGGAACGTTTCTAAAGTATAGAGGTCAGGTTGAAATAAATAACCTGACCCAGAGCTAAAACGAATATTCCAAAGATAGCTCAGATTTCAGGAGCGGAATAGCATATGAGGTAGACGTGTGAGGAAATTATATTACTTTCGACCTTATTTTTGACCTAAAGAGTAAACGTTATCGTATCTTTACTGTACGATGAAACCTAAATTAATAGAATTTAAGTAACATCTAAACATTCAATCAGTATATTATCACTTAACAATTATTTATTTCGTAATTATAGTTGCTACCAATTACTTGTCATTCTGACTCATTATTAAACTAAATAATTTGTTAAAAATAAAGTAACTTTATTTCCAGTAGGAAATAAAGTTACTTTATTTTAAATATTAAATAATAAAATAAATATAAAATATAAATATTTTCTACAACATCGATAAGGAATTTCTAGATAAATAAATGTTGAAGTTGATCATATTATTTTTAGTAATTTCATAATTTCGTAATTATATATTTAGTAATTTCAAAATATGTTGTGTTCTATACACATTACACAATACGAAACTGTTCAGTATCTATAAAAAGCAAAGTGAAATTTATTTCTACTTTAGGCTATTTCTATACTATACATTCTTATCTATTCTTATATCTATCAGATGATATATATCTATATATCTTCTGTTTCGCGACCCACAATTACACGCAAAACAATGTTGCGAGAAACGTGAAACATCTGGAACTGGATATGATTACTGACAGTGAATAAATATTCGATGTTGGTAACCAGATGTCTTAATTTACTTTAATGGATTTTAAATTGAGGAACGAAAATTATACAAATACAACATCTGGTTCTTTATAATTATTTAAAAAAAAAATGACTTTTTCGATGTGAACGTATTCAATGACCAATACTGGTTGGTAATTATTATCAAAGACCACTATATGGTACTATTAGATACACATTTTTATAATTACACTATTTATTACACTAATTACAATTCCACTTTATACTACTACGACTACGGCACCTTTTATACTTAATTGTATACGAGAAAGCATTAGTTATTCACCCTATATTTTGTTATTAAAATTCCTTTTATAAAAGATACACCTCTGAAATATTTTGTACAGGGTACCTACACAAAAACACTGCGTTTAATTCTAAACATTGTTTTATTGAAATTTATTTTTTAGTGAATCTATAGTTTTATATCGACGATCGATCTGCAATGAAATATAAAACTTGACGCGACTCGCGAACGCTTTATGTTTACTTCAATAGGATTAGTCGCGACAAAAAATATAACTCGGCTCTGAGCTTATGCAGTAAAAAAGTATAATTGTTTACATTGTCAATATGAACAAATGGTCAAATTTTCCTCTAAAGCTAAAGGTGCAATAACAATGGGACAATTTGGTGCATTCAGTTTTTAACATTACGGGATTATGGGTCATATTACGATGCAGGAAAGACTTTATATGATTGCTAAAGCTACATAAATTTAGTGACACGTATGAATCTATTTTTCATTTCCTTTCAGCTGTATGGCCTCAGCACAAATTCGACGAGAAGTCGTGAGGTGCTTACAAAACATTATTTATATATTACGATCGATTTTTAAGGGACTTAAAAAAAAGGAGGCGGTTATGTTACTTTTTGCTGAGGTTTGGTATATAAAAGTAAAATCTTGTATTAATTTTTTTTTTTGAACAAAGTTCCTTATGGGTCGATGCGGAGGGGTACCCTCTAGCCGGTAAAAAACGTCCGTAACGTAAGATTTTTATGTACCTATAGTCTTTATTATTTTCTTTATACCTCGAATAGAACTTAAAATTAATATTTTTATAATAAGGAACTTCGTTCCTATCCGGTGTCCCACGACACCACACGGCTTTTATTAATCTTTATTAAAGAATTGTAATACATACATGACACATGCGAGTGTACTTATTATCGTTCAAATGGTAACGTTCGATAAAATATACCGAAAGGAAATTGGCATTTCGTGATGTTTACTATCCCTTAAGGATTCATTCTCATTCGCAACTATGATTGTATTTCAAGCTTTACTTCCATTTTGGTGTGAAGGGTAATGATAGGTGTACTGCACTGCACAGTCAGTGGAATAAAATGTTCTACTCACTTTAGTGAAATATAATTATCAATGTAATACAAGATTAAAGTTCCTAATTTTGCAAATTTCTTTTATATCACTGTATCTACCTTTCTATTTTAGTCACACACGATGACGATACTGGCGGCAATCACATCACTTCATTGGCAATTCGCATATAGAAAGGAACATACGAAAAAAAAAAAAATTTCTGCTATAATTTTGCCTTTGTGTTTAAGGCAAAATTATAGCAGCCACAATTAAGTGATTGGATCAGTGATAGCTGAATGTATCAATTAGTGCCCACGCAATGCTAATGCACCATATTGTTGGTGGGTCGTGACTCGTGACCGATGGCATATCTATCGGCCGATTGCACTCGCTATCTCACGTACTGAAAACGTGATCCAAATGATTACCCCTTACAAATGGATGGCTAAAGCCTGTACTGTCAACCACAGACTCGAAATCCTTATCGAATAAGATAGTAATACTGGGGGCACGGAAGTGCCCCCGCCAAGACGAACCAAGCAAAGCGCAAGAGCAAGTGCTCCTCCTGCCTAACCACATTTTCTCGACGCGCTTCATCGATTTTCGGAAGCCTCATAAGTTGGGCTTGGATTAGACACCGAAATTTGGTACCTATGTTAGCTAGTATTACGATTACATAGATAACAACATAAAAATAATAAAACTTGGCACTTTTATTCTCCAACCCCTTAAATTAGAGGATGGAAGTTTTATGAGACTTCCGCAATTTTCGATGTTATAGGTCTGAAAATTGATATTCTTGTAAATAATAAAACATATTGTCATAAGTAACTTACAAAAAGAAGTGTAACCCCAAAAAAACATATTTTCAATATGATGCCAAGACGACCCAAATGACTCACACTGTAAAAAAGCGTCAGACTTAAACATCATTAAGGGCCTATTTCACAGTTTTTTTATTAAGTATCGGAGAGTTGTCGAACGCAAGACACAAAACATGGAAATAAGCTTCAGTAACTAGTTACTAATGACTCACAGTAGTCAAACTTACTCCAAGTAATAATTTACCCAATTAAAATAGTAATTATTGTTGTTATATACACAGACAAACTGAGAAGCGTCCAATGGGAGAGTAGCACAGTAGTGCGGATGGAGGTGTCGCGTTACGCCGAACAATGAGTGAATGTACTCTATTGTTTACTTAGCAAAATAAACTCACATTTAAAATAAATTAAAACTAGCCAAGAAAATTCTATTGTACAAAAGAAATAACTTAGAAAGTAATATACAACTAACTAAACATATTGATATACTTTATTATTCTAGTTTCAGAGTGTGACATCACAGACGGCGAAGATATATAGTATTTATATTAAGATAAAGTATCGATTGTTACTATTACAGACGGCTAAGAATAAGATACTATATATATTTTCATATTACTTACGATATCTTGATATGCTACAGGCGTATATATTTCATATATACAGGCATCTCAATAATAAAATATTATAGTATCTTCACCGTGTGAGGCGACCTTAAAGTATTAAAGGTGACTAAAATTTTAAACCTGTAACATATAAATAATTTATAATATTTTACTATTTATTTTTAAAATATATATATTTTTTTTATTTATAATCTTTCTTCAAATTTCATCTTCACATACGTAATAGTATTTATGTAGTAAATAAAATCTATTTCTGTTTAGGTATAAAACGAAAGTTAACATCAAAATTTAAAGCATTTTATATCGTTTCAAGATACTTTCACATCATTTCAAGTAAAATGTCTGAGCAATAAAGCTTTGTAGGACCACCTCTTGAAGTAACGACTAGGGACGAAAGTCTAAATTTCCAAACCCCGTTCAAGTAGTGACAAACAGAAACAGATGTTTATTTGTGAATAGGAGTTGGCGCCATCTTTATGAAGATACGAAATCCTTGCATTTGATGCTTTGATCACAATGCACAATAGTGAAATTACAGTTGAATTTTCTACGATGTGTTTCTGTACCGCTTCGTTGCCTGTTGCAAAATTAAGTTCTCTATAATCGTCATCGATCTTAGTCTAGGCTTAATTTGTAAGGACCTTGTTGTTAATGGAAGTACCGACAAACTATTAACAAAGGCCATTTTAATAGCTGCAAATGTGAAATTACCACTGATTTCTTTGCTATAATAATAATTATAACATTTATTCAACAAACGTGCTCACACTACATTATCAACAAAGTATCGGCATTAAGCATAAACAATCCAGATAAGAAAACAATTAACAGAAATAGAACGGACACTTGCCTAACCACATAAAAAAGAGAAACATATATTATACATAATATTAACAAACAGCAAATAATAGCAAAATAACAAATCATAATAAAAAATAACAGGTATAAGGCAGTGCAATGCGAACAGCTGTCGAAAAGGACTCCCCTCAGGTGTACGATCGCGGCATAGTACTCAATTATACCCCAAATCCCTGGTATTCTGTGGATCCTGGTTGTTGTCAGGCGACCGACAGATATACACTAGCAGCATCATATATAAGTCACACACAATCACAATATGGGATATACCTACATATATATAAAAGATAGAATTAATACAAAGTAACATAATGGCGATAAAATATATAATATTTATCTGAAAATAGTAATAATATAAAAAGATAAAAATATATAAGAATATCAGTAATTATATTATATTGTGGTATTATTTTACAAGCCCGGGTTCAGGTTCAGAGTTGGTTTATATATTAATATTAATAATTTACAATTATTAAGGAGTTAACATAATTGCAATAACCTAACCAAGGGCATACCAGGACTTACCTAGCGGCTGGTTTCAATATAATACATTGGTTTATGTACCAATAACTATATGCTAAAAACGTCGTCATTCAATAATTTGCCGGTTTTTTGCGATGCAAATGTGACGTTTTTAACAAATAGTTATAGGTTATTGAAACGGGCCGTAAGGAGGGTTCCGTAGCTATCAAGCCATCAACGCGCAGCAGAATACTTTAAATTACTACAAAAGTTTTTGCGATCACGCTCAAAATAATTTCACTAAAGAGTTTTTAGTATGACCCATTAGCATGAAAACTTACATGTTTCTATGTCTTATAGTTTAGAAAAGCCAGGGGGCACCAACATGTACAACCATTTTGGAGATCGATTACCCGAAAGTTGTTGACTTTGTAAAAATGTAATGTATGAAACTGGATTTTATTTAAAAAGGCCTATTCGGCAATACCCCACACGATGGGGTAGAATGAAAAAATATTTTTCATCCCCTTCGGCGAGCCAACCCTAAATAATGTCATTCTCATTCAATTTTATGACGCCAAAACCGAACTCTATACACAATCCATAACTATACCTAATTAGTAATTTCATCCATTTATATATAATTACAGTCAAGCTAGAAGTGCGGACAGACAGGTAGATAGACAGACGGACGGACTTAACTTTATGGATTTCTTGAGTATTTCGGAATCCTAAAAACTTTTAAAATATATTCGAGTAGTGTTATATTACTTAGGTGTTGAGACTCTATATTAATGCCCGGTAAACACCACAACGATAAAACTACATACAACAGTTATACTATATATAATAGGTCTACTGTGACCGCACATTAGACATATTTAGTACTAGCTGTTTCCCGCGGCTCCGCCCGCATAAATATGCTATCGAGTATCCCGCGGGAACACTGTACTTTTCCGGGATAAAGAGTAGCTTATGTTTTAATCCAGAGTCTAAACTAGTACCATACCAAATTTCATCAAAATCCGTTGAGTAGTTTTCGCGTGAGAGCGTAACAAACAAACTTACATTCAGATTTATAAAATTTGTACTTAGTACAGTATACGTACTGGGACATAAGATGTCTAGTGTCTACAAAATCTGTCTGAGCTAATTCGTGTTTAATTTGTACGATTTTCTATAACGAATACGCGATATAAGAAACGCGATCCTCGGGCATTCTTTACACACAAAACTCCCGCAAAACAATACTTGATCGATATCTGCCGTCCACACTTGAGACATCCGTCCATTTGCATGGTCGTCGGTCGTCCATTTGTCCCCCGACCCGCACTCCGGCCCGCAGAATCCTTCAATGCCCACACTTATTCATGCGGGACGGGAGATATTTTTTTCGGTTCTTTGTCTGAATTTCGAAAAGCGTTTTAAAATTCCAATTGCCTAATTTGAGTATGTTTGGACTGTTTTTGTTTGATTAATCAATGATTTTAGGGTTCGTGCGACTCGATACGTTCTAATTTATTATTATATAATTTCTTTCGACACGATTATTACAAAAAATATTATGTAATAACAATAACGAAACAAAAAATAATATAGATACCTATACATAGAATTTCACTTTCTTGACCTTTCATTCTGTAGAGTTTAAAGATAGCAGCATATTATTTTCTTAATTAAATTGGGTCTGTATATTTCCTTATTATTAGTCTCAAGATTTATTGAACAAAGCTACTACATAGTATTTTATTACACTGAAGTACAATAGCACAGTTTGAAAAAATGTTCCTTGACGAATATAATAAGCCTAGAATGAAAAGGCTTTACACGATAATAGACTCTATGTTGGGCTTGTTTTGGTTGGATTCAGTTGAGTTTATTGAAAGTGGCGTAAAAACTCCTGTTGTAGTTATTGCCTATTTCGTTTACTATAATTTATTGGTATTAAGGCCACGCCAGATTTTAAATGCTCCACATGACGTCAGCTGAAGTCAGAACGACTTTAGGTGTCTAATGATATTTCTAAAGATTTATATGAATGAATTTTGTAATTATATAAACTTACTGGTTTAGTATTTGAAAACCTTTAAACAAACAATAAACTGAAAAAAAAACTTGAATTTGCGTCTCCCGAGAAAAGATTGCCCATTTTAGGGATAAAATATTTATATTTCATTGATTTCGGTCAAGTAGGTGGTAGCTACTTTTCATAAGCTGAGATACATAAAATAACTTTTGATGACGATGATGATAATAATAATTAGTTTATTATGAAACTTTTAACATATGTACGTCATTATTGTACCTACAAGATAAGGCTGTTATTTTTTATGTCACTTTAAAGTAAAAAAGAACGTTCCAATTATTGCAAATATGAAATAACATTTGATATACGTCGCTCGCTTCGGCAACATATCATTATTCTGCTACAAAAAACGCAAAATAGTACGATATGCTATAACATCGGCACATGTTAAAACTTTGTATTCACGATGGGGGGAACTCTAATTGTAGTCATTTTGGAGGAAACAGTAAATCGTTATTATCACTGTTACAAAAGAGATATTTCATAGATAAAATAACAATGGACGAACAACAGTATTCCGTCCAGTTATTCCTAAATTGAATTCGAGTAAGAAAATACCATGTACTAGGAGAAAATGTCTACCCATTTGTTACAGGATACTTTCTGTGAGCTACTCGTATTAGGTTATAAAAATGTGGTTGAGTTTACTATAGTATTATGTACTAATAAACGTTATGTGGTTAGGTTTCTTTTTAGTAATTTCCTTTTATTAACTAACTATAGACACTTACTAAACTAATAAAACGTAATAATAACCGTAAAAATAGGAGTACCTAATAGAAAAAGAGAGAAATATTTCCTTAAGTTACCCGTCATATTGGCGCTTTTAAATATATATCTAATACATACAATAAATTCGTAACTGGTCGCTGTATGTACATGGAAGATATATAAGAACAACTATTACAGGGGGGGAAGGGGGGCTTTATGAACGAGATAGAACACAAAACAATGATTTTTAGATTGTTGGCTGTTTATCTGTTTGTCTGTACGTTTGTACGCGCTAATCTCAGAATCTACTGAACGGATTTCTATCAAATTTGGCATGGTAGTAGTTTAGACTCTAGATTAACACATAGGCTATTTTATTGCGGAAAAATGTACGATTCCCGCGATATATGTTTTTGCGCGTACGACGTCAACGGCTTAACAGATTTGAATGCGGTTTTCACTAATACGTTTTGGTTACTCATCTCCACTTAAAATTTAATTAACCGACTTCCGAAATAGGAGGCGGTTATATATTCGACTGTTTATATATATATTTTTATGTTAAACGATTACTCCACCGCCTGTGGACTGATTTTCAAATTTTCTTTTTTGGTGTTAAGGGTATAATCCCCGATTGGCCTTTTGACACAAAAGTGGTGAACTGATGATGGGATCCAGATGAATCGAGGGAACTCCTCGAAGTTTATATGGACACATAGTGATTTTGCCTTTTTCTGAAGTAGTTCAGGCATACGCTACCAAAAATAAAGATTTTGCACCAAGGTATACCCTGGATCCAAAGTGCTGAACAGAACTCCCGAGTCGTTATAGACACATGTTTGGGGATTTCGGCGTTGTGTAAAGAACTGAAAGCATATGCCAATATGTCAATTAAAGTTATCATCATCATCATCACCACCATCATCACACAATACACCATCACATTATGATGATAACAGATACTTTTCATAGTCTTTTAAACCGACACGTATGTATGTATATCTTTGGACATTACGCTGCCGTTTGCCGAAGCATTTTAAAAATACTTTTGTTGTTGTAAAGAATATACATAATTGGAAATTGTTCCCTTAGTCACCAAGGTGAAGACTGTTTATCAAGCTTATCTTTTTTAACCTTTTTTTTTCTCAGAATAGCATATTAAACAAATATTAACTAGCAAATTAACTTAGACTAAAATGAATAATGATTACTTTTACTTGTTAAGTCGTAATTTGATAAGCATCTATTAATATGTAGGTATAAAAAATACCTATTATTTTGATGTTTGCGAATTTTAATGTTTCTTTTAACAAAAATTATGTTTTTACTATTCTCTTTGTTATTTTCATGAAAAGTGCATTTAGTTACATAACTAAATGCACTATACGATTAACAATAACAATGTAATCAGCATATTATGGGCGTTAGCCATTCTCTGTTAAGAGAATAAAAATTGTAAGTGTAAAATATTGGTGTAAAACAATACGTCGAAAATAAAGGCCAAAAATATTCAATTTAATGATAAATCGTGTGGAAATTTTAAAGTAACGACTGTATTCGGAAGAAATAAGACATTTTGTCTAAAATAATGAGGAACTAGATAAACCGTGTGAACGTAGCCCGTGATAGTCTGAGAACGACGGCTAGAAGGCGATTCGATTAGAAACTCTTCGATCGACTCCATCTTCATTGTGGTTAAAATAATTGACGTGAACGCCCAAAATAAATGATGGATAGATCGCTTCGTGATAGGTGTCGGTGTAGGTATGATGTAAAAGTCCCCTCTCAAATCATTTACAAATAGACCGAGTGTAATCTAGAATTATTATTTATGATTCGAGGACATGTGACATGTGTCCATGTCACATGTCCTCGAATGATGGACACAAACAAATGTTAATTTAGTCTTATTTAAAAATAAGTATGGCAATTTCGTGGTCATCAATATCCATAAGCCCAAGAATATATTAGCTTTTTATATAACTAGCTTTTTCCGCGGCTCCGCCCGCATAAATATATTATCGGGTAACCCACGGGAGCACTGTGCTTTTGCGGGATAAAAAGTAACCTGTTTTAATCAAGAGCCATAGCAAATTTCAGCGAAATCCGATTCGGTAGTTTTTGCATGATAGAGTAAGAAACATCCATCCATCCATACATTCCTCCTCACAAACTTTCACATTTATAATTATAGTATATATAGATATCAAAGTTGCCATGTTTGGTTCTCTTAGCCTCGTGAAACCACAAATCACGATAAATTTTATAGAAATACAAATAGAATTTTCTTTGATGCAAATGAATATGTTTAGAACTCGAATCGAAGTTGTTTGTTAGATTCACACACAAACATAAAAGGAAAACAACTTTGTTATTTCAAAGCGATCAAAGTAATCCTTTTATGAAATATTGAGTGACGTGAACAAAAACGTGTTGCTGGGGCGATCGGCAACAAAGGGCGACTTACTGTCGCGCAATCGAACTTCAAACAGCGGAGTCGTGGGGCGAAGAAATTTCCCGGGGCATAAATAAAGCAAGGAGCCGAAATTAAAGGGTCAATCGGAGCAGCGGGTAGCCCCGGGTACAGCAGTCGGTAGCCCCACTGCAGTTGAAGCCCTCCGCGAGACTTCAAGTGCATAGACAATTCAATTCGTTATGGGAAAAGCACCAGACGTTATAAGTCCCATGGCATTTCACTGAACAGGAATTTCGGAATAAATTTTTGTTGAATGATGAAAGAAATGATGTAAAACAATTTTAGTATTAACATTTTACTAATAAATGACAATATTTCAGGTTACTTGGTACCGAGAGGTTTGCATCGAGAGATATTCATAGAGACATAAGCAGTTAATGTAATAGCTATTTATATTGTAAAGTTACACTATAAAGTCGTCGCTAAATATATTTGAAATCTTTATATACGTATTACATACAGAACTGACAATAAAAGAATATCTGAAAGCTTTGCTATAGAATACCGAATATGTTATATAAAGACATTCACAACACCTTTATATACCATATAAAGTTTGGATTTAAGCATTACCTACAAAAAGCAAAACCTCTGCATCCCTTCTTATTATCTCGGTACGAATCCTGAACAAAAGAGGATACGGGTTACGCTAAAGATCTCGTCTTTAAATTTGGTATATTGACGTTATTGTTGAGAAACAATGACTAGTTTTTCTCTCGAAAAAAAATATCGTCAACGACAATGAAATCCATTTACATAAGCCGCAGGTCGGGTACTGTTTCAGACACTACATAAATATTCTGTTATCCTTGCCTCATTTTTATTCGGATTTTCGAGTCGAAAGCGGCTACGCGAACAGAATTCATTTGTGCGACACGCTAAAGGGGCTTCATAAAAAGCGTTTAATAAAATTATTCATTTTATTCAAATAAAGTTTCAGTCCTTACCCCTATTCTAAGAGATGCATATCGTAACCCGTTCCGAGCGGGCGATCTCAGGAGAGCATAATTCAAGGAATCAATCTTGTTGAAAGGGTCTGAGCGCCTAGACCCCTAAGCATTTTTATTTGTCAGCCCCTTTGTAAGCTGCTTTAATGTTTTCAAGTTAATTGTTTTGTTTGCAAAGACAGTAGGTATAAGGTACCTATTACGTTTAACGAGGGTTTTTAAATTCGTGACATCTGACAGCTTTTTGACACGATAAGGACCGTCGGGCTACCAAGCGCCGCCCGGTGACAGAAAAATAATCTAATATTCTTATTGACCGTTTTTGATACCATTTACGCCACCAGATGTCGCTTTTTGTGCGTTGGGTCTGCCCTCTAGCGGCAGATATCAAACATCCTGATTGTATCGTTAGTTAAAATTGTGTTATTAAAAGCTTGTCCGTTATTATTTAGTACTAGCTTTTTCACGCGGCTCCCGCGCCTCCCACGGAACACTTTACTATTTCGGGATAAAAAGTAGCCTATATGTAATTAGCTTAAGCTACTACTATACTAAATGTCATGAAAATTCGTTCATTAGTTTTTGCGTCAAAGAGTAACAAACTTCCATCCATACATCAATCCATCCTCACAATCTTACACATTTCTAATAGTAGTAGGATTAACTATACCTAATTATAAAATGCATTAATGCAAAGAAAAATGTTTTCAAAATTACTAAGTACGTCTAATCAAATGGCGTGGTACTAGTTACAAGTATAAAAATTTTGCATGTTTGTTTGATTAAAAAGTTTGAACTTTGAAGTAATATAGTTCATTAGGTGTGTGCGGCGGACATATCAGTTTTAAAATCTTTCACGCCCAAGCCCGTATCTTCAATCTCAGCTCTACAAAAGCGGCGAACATTGATATTCTGTAATGAAAAGAAACCCGAGAAACTACTGGATTATTTAACGAGGATTTATTATGCAGCACCCTCTTCCAAACCGCTCGTCCTGGGCAACAATGACAAGTTTTTTGTACGCTGTCTAATGTCTGTGCATTGTAATTGCTCGAACATAAAATTCAAGATCCACCATTCATTTACGTACGTACAATAAACGTTATTTTTTGCGTGCGAAAATAGTCGTACACGACAAAAGACGTGAATATGCGTTATAGATTTTTGGAAAATATTTTTTTGTCTACAAGACTACAGTTTTAACAATGTACAGCTTCTCACGGGAAATTAATTTGATATCTAATGTTTATTGCTTTTGATGGATAGGTGAGCATTAATTTTGTTGGGTATTACTTTTAAAGGACGGCGGACGGCCGCGGCAGAAGGCGAAAATACTATAATATTTTATCTCAAGATGCCTGGATAATGGATATCTCATTGTGGAATTGTAAATACCGTTATATCGTAATATAACTAGCGAGATTATAAAATGTCTACAGATTGTCATATAAACATTCTGATTACAATTTTACGCATTATTTTTCGTTATATTATAATAAAATGAACGTAATTGATTTTGGACAACCTTATATTTTGAACCAGATACGTCATTTAACACATTATATACATTATACATTTTAGAGCGTTAAACCAACTAATATTATAATAACTCCCCACACCGATTTCGGTGACGGTAGCCGGTTTCATTCAAACCAGGCCAGTTACGCGGGAGAATTTTTATAGTGCCCAAGTGTGTGCGCGGTACATCAGAGCACTCTCTCTTCCTTTACTCTCATAACCCAGTGGGACGGATAACCGACACGAGTCATTGCTAGCCATAGATCAGTTGCAGGTCCGACTTTTTACATGCCCAGCCGACGCATGGATCATCTTTCTTGTCAGACAATCAGGTGATCAGCCTGCATTGTCCTGAGTAAACATGGAAACAACATTTTTTGATATTCTATTGAATCGAACCCACGACCTTCGAGTCGAGAGCCAAGCTCTAACCATTAGACCACGGAGGCTGTTATACGTTAAACCAACTTATACATTTATGTCCACGTCAGTGCTTGGACAGGTAACGGGTGTTGGCCGTGTTGGTTCACACTTCATTGGAGACGTGGAGACTGGTGAGGTAAGGCTATCCTTTGGCACGTGATACGTGGTGCCGCAGTTACTATATTTACTACTCCATTTTAAAGTTACCGCATTTCATATTTCATATCAAGTGAGCTCGTGAGAAGATATTAAGTTCTACAACTTTGTCGGTATACATGCATAAGATTACAAAGACGTTTGACAAACAATGGCTGTATTAGTTTATTATACTCTACGTACATAATACTAGGAACTTGAAATTGCGTACATAACTATTATTATGTAACTAAACGAACCTAAGCTAACTTTTTTATAGCGTTTATGTCAACCCGTAGAAAGCTAGAATGGACTGCTGTCGAACATTTTTTTTTCGTATTGAAAAGTCAGCCATACTCTAGGACTAGTACAAATGATAAAAAATCATAAAAATATAAACCGCCAAAAAATCACGTAAGTATTTATTTTATTTGTTAGACAGACAGACACACCGACAACGAAGTCTAATAATAGGGTCTCGTTTTTACCCTTTGGGTACGGAACCCTAAAATGATTAAAATCAATAGACTTTGTAAAGTGCCTGAAAATCCTTTGAATTTATTAAATTTCTACTAAAATAAATATCTTATAAATAACGCCAAAACTCAAAAGCATAATTATAAGCGTTTAAAATAATATTTTATTGTTATAACTCACCTTCCCTATCCCATCTCCCTCCCATGTCCCTTTCATGATTCATTCAATCACAAGCTGTACAGTGCACACAGCAACAAAACCTGTATCTGCAGTTTATCATATTTCAAATCGGACAAAATAAATTGAATGGCGTTGTAGTGTCGCAGTGAAGCTGGGCTTAGACACGAAGCTGGAGATTACATCGGGCGCCGACTGGGGAGGCTTTCTAGGAAATTCTCCTTTCACATAGTTTTTTATAGATATATCGATATTTCTTTTGTGAGGCTTAATTCCTAGACTTTAAGGCTCTGTCTGTCCTATTTCTAATATACAATGCATTAAAGAAAACTTACGTTTATAAAGAAGTATACCATTGGTAATTTTACTAAATAAAAGTTAACAGGACATTACAATTATTTACAGTATACACAATACACGGTTAACAATCGTCAAAAGGAATACCTATTGCCTCATTATTACTTAAAGTTTTTAATGCAAACTCTACAAGTAGCGGTAGGCATTTTATTTCAATCGAGGGCAACTGTGCAAGTTATTAGTGTCTAATAGTTGCAAGTTAGTTTAACAATGAACTATAATTATTGACAAATGACAATATAATTTAGTCGTATGTATTTAAAACTCCTTGCTTTTTAAAATAATATACGGTAGGTACATACATGCTTTTAAAAGATAAAGTTTACATAATTAACTTGCAGGCTACGCTAAGACAATAATATGACCTAAAGAAAAACAATGTGTGCCGGGGACGTTGTTTATGTGTGCGATGCCGGTCGCAGTCAGCTGTTTGACATTCGCGTCACAATAGCAGGTCGGGCCGTGGCGCGCGGTTCGTCTGCGCAGCCCCGCGGTCGCCTACGAGCCGCCATTTTTATCGATCGGTCGGGACGCGCCGGGCCGGCGCTGCCCCCGGGGCGCGGGGCGGGCGGTTCGAATAACGGGGGGCGGGCGCACGCGCGGCGTCCCGCGTCACACTCAGTCTTGCGCTAGCCACCGACTAGCGCGCACGTCCGCGCGCTCCAGCTCGCACAATCAGCTGATCGGCGCGCGCCCCGCGGCGCACATGCCGTGAGGCCGCGCCCGCCGAGATGACGGGCTACGCCCGCGGCGAGGCCGATTTCGCCGCCGCCGACCGATTTGGCAGGGACGCGCGACCCGCCTCGCTCGCGCCCAAGGATTACTCGGTGCCTTTACACGTAGACTGCAGTATCGAATACGAGCTTCCCGACTGTGCCAAGCCACCGCAGGGCGTCAAGATTGAGCCTCTGCTGATGATCCACCCCTCGCATTTCCGGAGGCTCGAGAGCCTCCGGCGAGTGCCGTTCGTGAATAACCTGCCACGCGGCGACGTGGCAAGTGCTGCAGGTGTGGCCGCTACGGCCACCGCAGCTGCGCCGGATGCACGGGCACGAGCCCGGACCGCGCGACGCTGCTGCCGAGCTGCACCGGCTCCACCGGCACCGCCGCCTGCACCCGTGGCGGCTCAGCGGGCGCGCTTACCCGAGGATACGAGACGTTACCGGCCCGAGTATGTGGCCGAAGGCGGTGGCAAACTGGTGCGGGCGCGTCTCAAGGCGCACCCTTACTTGCCACCCGAGCTGGACTGTGATATCGCGCGGCTGCCGCCCGCCGCGCACTACGAGCGCTTCGACAAGCGCGCGCTGCAGCAGCTGCCGATCTACATGTAGCCGGGGCCGGTGTCTGTGATGTTTCTTTGTAATTAGTTAGTGTTAAGTGCCGCGCCGCGCCCGGACCCGATACCAAATAGTACCTATGTGCGTCGATATTGTTTGAACGTTGATTTGTGTGTTCTCGCGCCGGACGATGTCTCGGGACGTGCTCCGGACACGACGACTATTTATTCGCAGTCGCATTAACCGATGCTTAATGGTAAATTATTGTACCGTCGCTGATCTGTTGCGTATTCCTGTATAAGATATTATCATATCGATAATTATATGTTCAAAAATTGTATTATAATAAAGTATGTACCTATAGAATAAAAAAATGAAAGTGAGAAAAATATTACGAATAATACTAGTAATACATAGTTATGTTTTCGTTAGGCGACGAGTTCTAGACGGTCTCGAGTGGTGAACTAGAAACGTATTCTACTCTCATTTTGTAAGCAGTTATGTTTGTTAAAATTATATATAAAGAGTCCTCTGATGAATAGTCTGATTAACAAATATTCGGCATGTAAAAGTCTTTATAAAACGCTTACTTAGCATATCATAGTATTATATTGTGTCATAGTCCAATGCCAAAAATATAACTATCTTTTTACAAAAATCCCTAAAGCATCGTTTTATTTAACCCGACCGCGATCTGTGTCTCCAACCCTGACTAGATGTGCTTCTGTGTGCGGCCAGTGTGATCGGTTCTACCTACTAGTGCGAACAGGATTTGTGCTCTTGACACATGGATTTTGGATGTAGCTAACTTTTGGGACGTAAGTATAGCTGAAAGTTTCCCGTAAAAGTCTGAAATTGATTCATTTATTAGTGTTTAGGAATATCTAAGATGTGTTCTGGGCTCTGGCACAACATGCTATGCGATAATAATATCATGTACTTATCTTGCAAACACAAACATTTTTGCTCCTTGTCGATGTTTTAATATTTGGATCTAATTCTATGGGTTTTGCAGTGAATTTTTTTAACTTTTAATTATAAAGGTAAATGCAAATAAGGGTACAATATAATTATTGCATAATATGTTATTTCATAATTCAAAACCATATTTTTTTGTTAACATATAAAAACCGGCCAAGTGCGAGTCGCACTCGCGCACGAAGGGTTGTGTACAAAAAGGCAAAAAACCATGATTGTTATATAGGAGAATAAATATTTATTTTATTGTATTTTTTTGTATTTGTTACTAGCGGCAACAGAAATACATAATTTGTGAAAATATCAACTGTCTCGCTATCATGTTCACGAGATACAACGGTATCAGACTGTATCTTGTGAACCATGATACCATAGACAGACGGACGGACGGACAGTCGAGTCTTAGTAGTAGGGTCCCGTTTTTACACTTTGAGTACGAAATCCTAAAAAGTCTGATTTAATTCAAATATTATATTAAAAAAACATAGAAGGAGAAATAATTTTCTTAACATTAACTGAAATTTTATTCTTAGGTAATGCCAATATAAAAAAAAACATTTGTACTATTGTAAAACATTTGTACTTGTACTATTATGCAGCATTAAAACAATATATAAATCAACTTTGATAGACGTAATATAATAAATAATAATAATTGATTCTCTGGTTCCTACGATTTTCATCAACACTGTGTCCATGAATTCCAATTAATTACTAACATTAAGTCATCTATATAAACTTTCACATTTCTAAAAGACCTTCAAAAGGGCACCTAATATAAAATTTTGTATCTACATACAAACTACATATCTAACTTATCAAAAGCAATTTCAATTCCTTATTTGATATTTTTTCTAACTTTGTAACCGGATATTTCAAGCAAAATATACATATTTGTTAAAAAAAAACTACGTGATTTCAAACACATTGGTACATTTTGCTTGGATCGCTTATTAAAAAAAAAATCTCTGGGCTTAGGCCAAATTGATTTTGAATATTTGGTATGGTTATGAAGAAAAAACATTGTAAAATAGTAATGGAAATATATTATATTACATATAACATTCTGATCAAAAAAAAACGTCAAACTTAACAAGTTAGTATGAAATTAATATGATGATTTAAAGTAACGTTGTTTTAGGGCTCAGTCACACTTTAATCACTATCACCAATAAATACTTGTATACAGTAATGTTTGTAATAAATACAAAGACAGTTAAATTCATTGAAAACGTCTGGTATCTGATTTGTAAATGGGTTAGCCAAATCTGTATTATTACTTGATAGTAGAATATTGTTCCTAAATTCAGGTTATAGATTCAAACAAGACTGTAGTGTAAATTTATTTTCTAATAGATTGCAGCCAAAACCTATAAATATAGATTTTTTAGAGTGATCACAATAATTTACTTAGTGTAAGTTGTGACATGCCTTCTGTGCCCATATCAGAAATGAGTTTTAAAATAACTTCGACGAAATAAACCTCAGCATGGTTCGTGTTTTTGAATGCTGGGTCCATCATGTTTAATAGCTAAATAACTTCCTTCTTTTATAACTTGTCATAAGAAAGAAAATTATTCCCATCTAGGTGTGGGGAACGACGTAATGCCATTTTATTTTATATTTCTACTAGCATAAAATGTTTATTGTTACTTTTTATGACCCCGATATTGCGAGCACTAACGAATACTCTTCGAGTTTAGATGCTTTGTAACAAGAAAACTTTCTGATATAAAACTTAATATGTTACATTTTGTTATAATATTATGTCTAATACCAGACGCTTTTGTGATGGTGTTTTTGGTACTGAAAATCTGTTATTAAATGTTGATAAAAAAATTTCTTTTATTTGATGAGATTTATAATTATTCGAATAATAGATTATTTTTCATGAAAATATTTTGTGTCTGACTGTAAAAAATGTGTCTATTACTGGAAATCGGTCAATTTACGTTCCACGGTGACTGGTGCTTACAAATAAATCAATGTAAGTCGTGAAAGAAAGCAACATTTAAAGCGATACACGCATAAAGCTGAAAGCATTAGTGTGAATGATGCTCGCAAAAATATAATGGGCTTCTTCGTCTCGCTCTGATAACGACGCACGATCCAAGTAGCAATTCTGTAATTATAGGCTTCCTCAACGATCAGTGCACTAACAGTTAACTGGACTGAACCATGCAATTTGAAAACCGATGCGATTTTTCATGAAACGCGAGTATTATTATCGGGAGTATTATCTATAAAACGAATATTCGATTTATGGCGCGCCCACCCGCCTATCATAAAACATAATATTTCCGACATAACCCCCTCCCTGAGCGATCACGAAACTAAGTAAGCATCGGCCATTTTAAGTGCCGAATTGACGGGTGGGCGTCCTGCCATCTATCCTTGTCTAGTTGAATATTGGCACAGGAGCGACAGGGACGCAAGTAAGGATGGAACTCTTTCATGTTTTGAGGAGTGTTCGGTTTGATTTAAGATAACTCATAAATATTTCTGAACAAACAAGTATTCGGAATTTACCGTCATGTATTAGTCGCTATAAACTTATCAATTTAGCAGCAACAAGTAAGACCTGTATGTATGTATAGAAGACTGGTGGAACCGTATAAAAATAGATAATATATGTACCTATAATCATTAAAAACGGAAAAGTTTCATACTGTACGAAAAAAAACTACTATTTCTCATGGAAGCACTTACATAGTGTTGCATATTATTATAACACATACCGAATAACCATTACTAAAAAAAACTAGCTACAAGCACACTTAATAAAAACAAAAATTACAAATACAAAAACTAAAATAATTTGGAGATATATTACAAAAATCGATCGTATAAACCAAATCAGTTATAATTTGCAAATAAACGATGATTTATTATGGAACGCGGCGCGGCGTAACAGCGGGCGGCGAGCGGTTGTTATGGCAATGGTGATCAGCTGACGTGGCGTGTGTGTGGGGGCGCGGCGCTAGTCGCGTCGACCGCCACGCACACAGCCGCGTCGCTCAGCTGATATCAACAATGCAACGTAATTAAGCCGCGCGCACACATTATATTTTTTATTACGCCGCCATTATATTTATTATGAGGATTATAATTATAAAGAAATACCAATCGAATTTATTATTTTAACTAAAGCGTTAACGAGAACTTAACGCGAACTATTATAATATTGTAATGTAGGGAATTAAAGTCTGAAATAGAATTTTATACATTGTAGAACTTGTAGATGTAAAGTAATTTGAGGTTTTTAGGAGAGTTCTATTATTTACTTGGGTTTAAATAAAAATTAACAACACGAAAGTCACTTGGAGGTTATATTGAGATGGTATTATAAATAGGTACTTATCGAATAAATATCAATATATTTAGATAGTATTAAAACTTATGATTAATTCAAGAGTAAACTTTATGGTTTTAAATATTGTATTAGGGAAGGTATCCACTAACCATACTACGTGAGCACTTTTGACCCATTTTTAATATAGCCTATTTCCCTACCACGGTGACCATCCGTAGTAATTAGTATGGGTATGTTCCCTTAGTATACTACCAATAAATAAAATATAAAATACTACTACCAATAATGTTTTTACAATCAAGTGAGTAATTATTGTAGATACTAGATCTTTTAATTTTAATGAAGTAACAAAATACATGACATCGTGGCACAGGGGCGACACACTACAAATGACAGCTTGAGCACCGGCGAATGTCAGCCATGTTTACATAAGCGCTAAGGTTGACACCAAAATAATTTTAAACGCCGCGTCAGACGTGCTTTGTCATAATCGACAGTATATTATGAAATTATACTATCAATTATCTCAAAGCACGAAACGACCAGCGACCAGCCCCTTGAACGAAAGTCCAGGGGGTCTAAAAGGGAATTTAGGTGTTTCATATTATGATTCATATATTTTTTCAACTCATATTATGTGCCAATGTATTTCTATTGAAAACTGTCGTAGTTTATGTTTTCTAATTTGATGAAATCAGATTAATCATGTAGCCATTTTGCAATTTCACGATTTTTGTATGGAAAAAAATATATGAACCCATAATAAGAAACACCTTAAGTGGCCTTTTTAGTCCCCCCTGGCTGGAAAAAACTCACGCCGGCCCGCCTCCGCATTCGCCCAGCCACGTACACACAGCCGCGAGCCGTCATTCGTGTAAATCGGTGGAATGACGATTATTTACGTTACTTTATTATATATTCTTTGGTCGTGTTCAGCTTAAAACTATATTCGTTATTCCCATGCAGTCATCGAACAAATATTTCCCAGTAAATTGGTCATTAAAGAACATTTAGTTGCTTATCCATTTAAAGGGTGGAACAGGTAGAGTTTGTTTATATCGCGCGATAAACATTTTTGTAGCCGTACTTGGAACGTTAAGAGTTAAACTTGCTAACTGCTATCGCTATTGCTTTAATGAGTTAAATGAGCTTTTATGTGTTTATCAGGGACTAAGTATCCGAGTATAATTATGCATATTTTATGCTAACTGTGCATAATAATGTTTAAAGGTCACAATTAACACTAAACATTCACGTTAATAAGTAATAGGTGCTTAAACGTACAAAACAAATTAGGTATTTTTTTTGTAAACGTTCCTCACTTCTCACTTTCTAAATAAACTAAATGAACATGCGAAGGCTCACACGAGGCGAGGAAGACATAACTGCTTAAAGAAACTAATTAAGGTCTATAGTCTACGATAATGATGTGATGAGAACTTAAATATTTGAAAATATAATTTATTTATATTATTAAAAAATATATATATAAAGAAGAATATTGTTGGTGTGCCACAAGTCACAACTAACCGTCATACGGTTACTACCGCCTTAATATTCCTACCAAAATATTCTTATCGATTACGCAAAATCTACAACGATGTTATGAGAAAAAAAATAAGACAAAAAAATGTCCGCAGTGCAGTTTGCGTTTAAATATTCAAAACTATGTACTTTGAATTACTTTTTACCGATGCTTAAACATGAAATGTGTTCGATTGTATATGTTGATTATTACATAATTACACATTGAAACAGAAAACGTGATCTCATAAAAAAGACGTAATTATACCAATATGGTTATCGTGTTTATAAACCACAGGAATGACGGTAAGCGGAGGGTTTTCACAAACATTAATACAATCGAGTCGCATGAGGCGAAACAATTAACGTTCCTCGACGTGTTTTCTAGTGTTGATAAATCGATATCGCAATCGATTTAAAATGAAACTTTGTCGCTCAAACATGTCCGATTCAAACAAACACATCCGATTTAGAGAACCATATCCGCTTCTGAACGTTGCGTTTCCGACATGCGTCAAACGATTTATATTACTAGTTCCCAAAAACATGGCTTGAATGTGTTGTAATACATAACTTGGTTAAATCAAGGGTTGTCAGAGACAAATAAAGACTATGGGTGTCAGCCTGTACTATGTGGACTTCTTTTTTTTTTCTCAGTCCTATTCTTTAAACGAATTATAGCTGAAACCTAATACGGCAAACTTATGCACCTCTACAGAGCAATGGTAGTAGAAAATGGTCTAGTTTACATAAGAATATACTTTTAACTTACTTAGCACTTAAGCTGAACCTAAGCAGACTTTCCACTTAAATTATATTTACTTTTTCAACCTCTCGAAAGTGAGGAGAGTGCTTGAGTCTAAATACGCTTTTTCTTAAAAGCGGTGTGGCAGGAAGTAATGAGGTCTTGTAACATCTCCGACAGTGAAAAACTATAACATGTTTATAAGTCTATAAAGTTCAAGGAATGAGGTGTGAACGGAATACTATATTATATTATATACTATACAATATATATATATACTATTATATATATACTATACAATATTTCAGTCCATCTGTGGACTGTAGAGAGAACAAAAACGTCTTCTAAATATAAATCTTGACGAAGGCCGAATTTCAACTTCACTAAAATTTTAATGCGGCTCAAATAATATTTGAACAGCACCTAAACACAATATTGTATTACACATTTTCTATGTAGGAGCTACTCAAACACTTAGCAGACGTATTATTCGAGTGACGTTTCAGTATTCGGTCGTTAGAGTTTGTATATAATTTGTCTCTACGTCTCAACTCTACATCTACGGTTTACGGAACAATAAGTCGAATGAAACGCAACACTTACCTAACTTTTTAGATTTAGAAAGTTTAAAGCCAGTGATCTTGATAAGTTTTTGCATGGTTTTTACTTGTCTGTCACGCTTAAAATTGTTAAGTGCTACGAATTTGAATGGTGAGTTACGGCGATGTCACGCTGCACTCTAGCCGTTCATTCTAAACAACAGTTGCATTTTTTTTTATTACTAATTAGTAATTGATTACAATTACTAATGTACTACACAAGACTTACTGAATCTTAGACGTATCTAATTACAGTAAAACCATTTTGCTAATGGCGGCTATTGTCGTTTTTGTATAGAAATGAAAAACGACGATTCTCGATAGCTATCTAGATCGTTGTCGTGCTTTACTTGATTAGATAACTACAAATAAAAAATAAAAGTGTTTTCATGATCTCTCTGATCTTTTCAAAAAATAAATTTTATATTTTGCTCAACTGTAATCTGCTTTATATCTTTTACAAAGTATCAAGACTATTACATAATTTAAGAGCTCGTCAGTTCACAGACTCGTCGTCAAAGAAAATATATAAAAAGCTTTTGAAACGTGTACGTTTCAAAGAACACACTTTGTTGCGTTCTTGAAACGAGTGACATGCCCATGGACTGACGAGCAGCTGACCTAAAAGCGAAATGGAAGTCTCTTAATTATTTTTATCTATTTTTAGTTCTAACGACCGATCATTAAGTCGGAGATTGCAGATCATTTTAATGTTTATCGTACTCAAATGGATTTTGGCTAGCAAATCATATTTATTAATGTAGTCATGCGGACGAGTTTTCTACTTTTTCATAACTTCAGTTATGACATTGTTTACTATAAAGTCATTTAGAACAAAAATACAAAAATAGTTGTATTATTATCTCTGATTGCATGTAATATATTATTATGTATTAATTTGCCGTGTAATTAAATTTAAAATGTTTGCAGCAGGCTAATCGCTGAATATTAATGTGTAAATTAAACCTAAGGGTCAATTCACACTGAAACGAGACAATACGAGACAATACTGTATTTTTAAGATATATATATATATATCGTCGATGAAGTACCAATACCTCCTAACTGACATTTTAGTCCAAAATTACTTTTTTATTACAATAGACATAAGACTCATATTCGCATAGATTGAATTTACTCCTATCCAATATTTCTTTACCAAAAAGCTTCTTGAGCTCTGTGAAAATATCTACTAAGTGACAGAATTCATTCGTTCGTATGTATTATATGGAAATATCTTCTAACTGCACCGACAACCGACTACACTCGGGCGCGTTCTGCATTTGACTGATTAACTTCGCACGATAGCTACCAGCGCGTTCCTCGCCATTTGATAGAGGGAGATAAAGATAGTACCTGCGTTTTGATTTGATTTAGTTCCAGAAAACACCACTTTGACGGGGGTTTCGTAATTGAAACGGTCAGTTTTCGTTTTGCTCCTGGACAATTTATTGTTATTTGCTACTAATTTCAATATATTTGGAGAGATTATCAAAACAAAGGTAAGTCAAATCATTTTTAATGTTAAATTTAAAGATTTTAATTCTAATTCTCCTGGTTATTGCCAAAAAAATTTCAGATAGTAGGTATTTCTTCAAAAGTTTTGTTTTGTGACATTCAAAAGTGTTAGTTGGTTGGGACTGAAGATTATAGAACAAATTGGACCAGTTATTCTGTAAACTGTTATTGCCAATAGCATGGTATATTCTTATAAAGTACGTTTCTTAAATCCGTGCCTCTCCGAGCTAAGCACAAGTGGCTGAGAAGTATGTCAAAATTTACGCAACCAAGTAGGTATCGCGCACGCGCGGCTAGTGAGGGATGTGGCGGGATAGTACCTGTGCGACTCGGATACGTACGTCTGACTTCAAGGAGGCGCAGATAAAATATACTTACCTCGTATCCCTTCGTGTGTTATTTTGTCTTTATTTTATTTAGTCATAGGTACTTACTTTAATGATTTCTTATTTTTGTTTGTTTTTTTTTTAGAAAAATGTCAAAATATCGCTCTGGGCATAGGTCAAGGAAAATCCTTAGTATGATTCAATTAAATACACGACAGGAAACAGTGACAAAAAGTAAGTGATGTCTTATTTTCTTAATGTATAGAACTATAGAGTGCGTTATTGTGTAATGCGAAAGTTTGTGGGTAACAAGAGCTCGTGGGTTCGATCCCCACACAGGCCAACACAGTCGTAGTTATAGTATTATTTATTGTGAATTATAGGTAGATAGGATGCTTATGATACAGATTTTAAGGTTACATTACTTAGTTCAGCTATGTCCCGCCCATCGGATATACAATAATTAGGTACCTACAGTAAATTTCTGCGATCCACAAACTATTGTTCTGAGTCTGAATGTATGTAGAACAGTCTTTGTGTCTGTTTATTGTATGCCTGTAAAGTCCCTAAATAGGGACCTAGATTTATCGATTGATATTATTTTTCAGGTGCTGATACGTCTAACATGGAAAGTGAATATGAAGTTAAAAGAGACTTTATGTTTTTCGAGCAACACCCCAAATTATTCATGGTGAAATCTCTTTCTGTTTCAAATCTCACCATTGATACTACTCATAGCGTTAAAGAAAGAGGATCATCTGTGCCACCTTCATTAAAATTTGGAATTCCAGAAGTAATTTCAGATCCTAATTTTCAATCTTTTCAAGATATATCTGAAACTAGCAGACAAGATTTAGTTGAAAGCCCTTCGATTATTCCAGCTGATTTGTTTTCCCCTAATATTCCTAACGAGAACAATAGTGAAGACGAAGTTGATGTTTATGCCAATTCCTCATCTAGTTCTTATAAGCCGTCGTCTTCTTCAAGTAATGATGATGATGATGAAAACGTAGTAGCTGTTCAAGAATCATCTACTAATTCGCAAAATGTATTCCATGGTGATTTAACTGAAGGTAGGAAACGACGAAAAAATAAAGATTGTAATGAATGGAAGAAGTTAAAGAATAAAAAACTCAGAATGGAAGGTAAAGAATACTTGGGCTACACAAAAGCGGCCAACAGCAAAATGGAACACAATAAAATTAGACCCCCAAGAAAAATAAGAGATAGATGCAAATCAAAATTCTGTGAAAGGAGCCAGAATAGGAAATGTAAAGATGTTAGCGATGAATCTCGTCAGCTTATTTTTAAACATTTTTGGGATAATCTCAATTGGGACCAAAGAAAAGTTTACATTGCAAGTTTAGTCAAACGCTCTAATGTATCTCGAAAAACTTCAACGAATCATTCTAGGCGTGGGGCTACATTGCACTACTTTCTTCCACTTGATCCAAATTCAAACACTAACGTGCAAGTATGCAGAAATATGTTTTTAAATACATTTTGTTTGGGATCTTTTACGGTACAAACTTGGGTAAAAAAGTCAACATTTGGCATGATACCTTCTCAGGAGGTTCAAAATTCAAGAAGAGCTCAATCTGTCAGGCGTGGGGAGGAAAGAAAGTTGCTAACGCTTAACTGTTTTTTGGATGATATGCCCAAGCTACCGTCGCATTACAGACGTAAGGAGACAACCAAGTTATATTTAGAACCATCTTTTCGCTCAATGGCTGATCTATATAACACGTACAAAAAGTATTGTTCAGAAAGCGAAGAGCCTACCGTCTGTAGATTTACTTTTGAAAAGGCATTTAACGAGAAAAATTTGTCGATATATACCTTAAAAAAAGATATGTGCGACGTATGTAGCAGTCATGCGGTTGGTAATTTAAGCACAGATGAGTACGTACGTCATATTGATAAAAAAAATCGGGCTAGACGAGAGAAAGAAGAAGACAAAGCGAGAGCAGCAAGGGGCGAAATTATTCTTTTAACGATGGATCTTGAGGCTGTCAAAGTTTGTCCCTACTTGACTGCCAGTTCTCTTTATTTTAAGACCAAACTAACTACTCACAATTTCACGATTTATAATGCAATAAGTCACCACACTGTCTGTTATTGGTTCGTTGAAACGGCGGCGGATTTAACGGCTAGTACATTCACTAGTTTTATTTTAGATTACCTAGAAAGATTTTGTTTGGCAAGTGGCGTGCCGATCATAATTTTTTCTGATGGGTGTACGTATCAGAATCGCAATAACGTGTTAAGTAATGCCCTAATTGAGTTTAGTATGAGACACAACGTTCAAATAGAGCAAAAGTTTCTTGAACCGGGTCACACTCAAATGGAGTGTGACTCAGTCCATAGCGCTATAGAGAGAAAGCTTAAAAACCGAGAGATACATCTACCCAGCGATTACATTTCTGTTACGAAGGAAGCTCGAATACATCCGTTCCCTTACGACGCTGTTGATGTTGACTACAGTTTTGTTAAAAATTATGCTAGTGCTGCAACTTTCCGGTATTCAAGTATTCGGCCAGGTCGGAAAGCGGGGGACCCGACTGTCACAAACATGCGGACCATCAGGTATACTGATGACGGAAAAATTACAATAAAATTAAATTTTGATGATGACTGGGTCGATTTACCGACGAGGCCTAAATTTTTTGCAGGTGTTAATACCTACTTACAAATGAATAACGCACCTCTTCCTATAACGACCATGAAATTTAATCATTTGCAAAGCATGAAAAACGTACTACCATCAGATTGCCATACATATTATGATACATTGCCTAAAATTTAAGCTTAAATTCAAATATTTTAAAAATAGTATGTACCTACATATAAAATCATTTTTCAAGTTCTAGAATCAATATCTGCTAAGTGACTAAATCCTTATAAAACGTAAACATAATCACATCCCTTCGTAACTAATAAAATGGTTAATGTATTGGAAACTATTTTAGTATCAATAGTTGATCAAAATAAATAAAACCTTATTTTTAAACAGTTTTTTTCTTCTGGTGTAAAATTAGATTCCCTACACTTAGGAGGTATTGGTACTTCATCGACGATATATATATATATATATATATATATATATATATATATATATATATATATATATATATATATATATAAACACACCGGCATATTTAGCGGAACATAAAAAAAAATCCATAATTAAATAAATATGGTTTTATTTTAAAATCTACTTACTACACTTCTTTTGTTATTTAAAGTTTCATTTGTTTTACTTAAAATGAGATCACATTAAGAACAGATTTTGCGAGTAAAGACTATTTGTGAAAAATGGTACATTTTTAAACTTTTCATGTAACCGGGAAAAGTGAAAATTAATATTAAAATAACAATTAATTAAATTAGAAAAATGGTGATTAATATCGCGTATTTCCTCCACGTGCTCTTATTAAAGTTTCTACCCGTCTAGGCATACTGAGAATGATGTTATCGATGGTCTCCTGGGATAGTCTCCGCCATTCCTCAACTACGGCAATTCGCAGTTCACCCACGTTGGCAGCTGGAGTTCTGGACTTAACTTTTCTTTTCAGCAAGTCCCAAACGTACTCTATTGGGTTCATATCCGGTGATCTCGCCGGCCACTCCATAACAGTAATATTCATATCATTAAGATAAGCTTGAGTTACCCGAGCGGTATGCGGCCGAGCATTATCTTGCATAAAAACAAAATTGTCACCGATATATGGGGCAAACGGTACGAAATTTTCTTCTAAAACTTCTCTGATATAGCAGTCTGCAGTCATACTCCCTCTGTCAATCACTACCAAGTCTGTGCGAGCTCCCAAACAAATGCCCGCCCAAACCATTATTGATCCACCACCGTAGCAACTGTAGTTTGCGTCTGTATATTCTTTGCCTGCCGTCAATTTGATTTAAGAGAATTCTGCACTCATCACTAAACAATACCTTACTCCATTGGTCCGCGTTCCAAAGTCGATGTTCCTGAGCAAAAGTTAACCTGTTTCTACGATGATTTACCTCGAGCCTTGGAGCCTTGGCGGGCACAAATGAACCCAAACCAGCTTCTTCGAACCTTTTTCGTACCCTACGCTCACTTACGGTTACACCCCGCACTGCTTCTAACTCATGTCGGGCTTGGACGGCCGTCAAACGTTCCTATGTACACGAAGCCGAATGAAACGATCATCCCTACTCGAAGTGCGTCTTTTTTTGCCTTGTCCTGCTCTTCTCACATAAGTACCGGTCTCCCTGAACCGTTGGATACTGCGATCGATCGTTGAAACTGGTCGACGAAGATCTCTGGATATCACTCTGTAGGTTTGACCATTTCTTCGCATTTCGAGTGCCCTGGCAATCTCCGTTGGGGCTTAGTCAGGCATAATTCAGTCCTCAACTCCAAAAAGATACGCGATTAAAAAAAACTAACAAAAAACAGTATTTCAATGAAATTTTAAAACTAACTCAGAAGGAAGAAATACTCGAAGTTCGTTCCAGATAAGGTGTATTTGAATAAAATTAAAACATTTTTTTTGTTGCACAAAAACATTGCATAAAATGTGATGTTTAGTTGTTTTCTTAATTTGAAAATATTTCTTTTTAAATTAAATGACGTATAAACCAGCCAGCAACCTTATATGATACTGATATCAAACCTTTATTTTATGTTCCGCTAAATATGCCGGTGTGTGTATATTCAAAATTGAACGTTATTAGAACACGTTTAATTGCAAGAGTTAGAATGTCAAACATCACCGCTATACAGTATCTATATCTTCTTAGTTCTTGTGCAGATACGGAATAAAGTTCAATTTTTAATCACTGTTTTAAAAATGCAGTGCCGCGTAGCGTATCACATCGTATCGGTGTAAGCTGAACTTAAAAGGAGATAATAGTATTATCTTGTTTTTTCGACAATGTAAACAATCCTTTGTGATTACCAATTACCTTATAGCTACGTAATTACGTATCTTAGGTACCTTATAGCATCTTATACCTATAGCCTTCGTCTTACATTAAAGTAATTAGACTATGTAACTTAAAACATTTTAATATAAACATAAAATACAACCAAGCAAAAACACCATTTCTTTTGTAAAGAAATACGAAGTGTTAAGGTTATGTACTTACAATTTACATCATTATTTTGTTTTTGATATAATCATAGGTATACAGGTGTCCTGTAAATCGACGTCAAGCCGTAAACCCGTGATAGGCCAAGTTACAATAGTTATCAGAAAATTTAAAAAAAAAATCCAAGTAATGTGTCTCAAAAAATACAAAGCTTTTAAAAAAAATCGAAAAATCGACATCTTGTGGTGGTTTTTTAGTTCCCGGCACTACAAATTTCTACTTATTTTTTAATTTTTTTTTTGTATGTAATCCTGAATAATGCCATAGTAAACTGGTGCCTAAAATTTAAATCAAACGACTCCGACTTGAAAGGAAATAAGGCTTTTTGCCCAAAACAATGATTCGAATTTAATAGTTTGCTCGACTTTAACTGACTGTACTGGAAAAAAAATTTACTACGCTTGTTTGGTAGGTAATTTTAAAAGTTGGTGCAGTTAATAAGGATTCCAAAAATGGTATGACACTTGCTAGATTGTTTCTTAAATTTTGGACAATATTGATTTTTGTAAAGGAAGTCAGTTTTTGAAATTTTTTTCTTACTTACCTACTTAAAAGGATTCAAGTGTACCCAGGACTTTCTTCTAAGTGATACTCTGATTTGGATGAGACGAAGAGAAACATTCAACGAGTGTAAGAGAGACAAAATCCAAGAAGTAAAAGAATATCACGGGCCACGGGGGCCATAGTGTCTCATTACTTTTAACTTTAGGAAAGGTGTTTTTAGGAAGCTTTTAATTGAAACAAATTTTTGTAGTCTAAAATATTTTATTACATTATAACAAATGTTCAAACTGCCTCCCACCAGCATAAATGCAAGCTCGACATCTTTTTAAAAAAGACCGCTTTATCAGACGGGCAAATCTGCCGTTATTAACTAATTCAGCTGCTTGCGTTAATTGTCGTCGTAGTTCAACTACATTTTCAATTGGCTTTGTATACACTTTTTCTTTCACAGCTCCCCAGTAAAAAAAATCTAGCGGATTTAAGTCAGGTGAACGGGCTGGCCACGAAATGGTACCAGACCGCCCCCCTATCTGGATATTCATTATCTAAATAATCTCGCACTGAACGGGCATAGTGCGCCGGGCAGCCGTCTTGCTGGAACCACATGTCTCTGTAAATGTGCAGAGGTATCTTCCAAAAAATTTGGTAAATGATTTCTTAAAAAGTCCAAATAAATGTCGCCATTGAAGGTTTCTGGCAGTTCAAAAGGTCCGATGATTCTCCCGCTTAGATCCCGGTCCTAATGTTTATTTTGAATCGATACTGGGACCTATCCTCTCTCATCAAATGTGGATTATCTACATGCCACTCGTGTAAGTTGTTTAGATTCATGTACCCATCTCTTTTAAAAGTGGACTCATCGGACCATAAAATTTTGTCTATGAATCGTGGATCTTCCCGGTGTCTTTGTTACATCGTTTCACAAAACGTAACTCTTGGGAGATAGTTCCGGGTTAGTAAAGTTTGTACTCGCGTGACGTGGTATAGGTGGAGCTCATGACTTTTCATGATTCGATGGGCTACACTTTTGGGCACTCCTGTGCTTTCTTCGATTTGTCGTACTGAAGTACTTGGATCTTCTGTGACTGCTTGTAGTACGATGTCATCGTAAGGCAAGCGACTTCTTCCTTCACTGTGTACTTGGCTTGGGAATCGTCCCTCTGAGAGTGAACGGTGCACATTCACAAAAACTCGATGATCGGGATGACGAGCAGCGTTTGGGTATCTTTGGCGGTAAAGCCTAGCTGCAGCACTAGCATTGCATCGGCATTCACCATAAATGAGATGCATGTTGGCATATTCCTGTGCGGTGTACACCGACATGGTGGTACTACACAATCACACGATCAACGACAGTCCAGGAGAAAGCAAAGGTCGTTGAAAGAGAAACTAAACAGTCCAAATCCAAATCACAAGCAATCGAGTCCAATAAACAAAGCAAAAAGTAGTATGTATGTGTGCGCAGTAAACGAAGTAGAGTAATGTACTGATATATTGTATTTTGTGTGTTGTACGTCGGGAATATGGACAATAGCGACATTGTCTCGCTCACACTAGTAGCATTGTGTCTACCCGTCAGTGGCGTGCACAGGATTATGACACTGGGTATGCGGCGAAGTACTCGGTCACAAAAACTTTTTCGTTTATAGATTTTAAGCATAGTTGCAGCCAAGCGACGGATCTCTAAGTCGCAACCATGCCAACAAAGCAAGTCTTAGATGTACTACTATTCATGTACATCTTCTACGGCAACGTAGACAAAACAGCGATCGATCGTCGCGGCGGAAGAAATTCTAATAAGTAAAATAATAAGCATATTTTAAAATATTATAACTACTCACCAGTCAGTCAGCTTCAATTTTCACATATTCAAGGTTCCGGTTACTTGAGATTACTATATCCCGATGTAAATTACTAAATAATATGCAAGGAAAACAATATAATTTAATCGTGTGTACACAACCACACAGCCAGTTATACGTTTCATAACTTTTAACATGAAATTTTCGAGTTACATTATTTTTTTGCTGGTTTAATTGTTGTAACTCGGGTACACACCTACCTTTAGACAGAATTTGAACCTTTTCACTGAATGACAATTGTGAGAACTTGCTATTTTTAATTTTTAATAAACACACATTTTCAACACAAACCTCACAATCAAATAACATTTTAAAAAAATCAACAAACGCACTAGTAAAAGCAAATCACTACAATTATTATAGAAACTCGGTAATAAACTGTTAAATGTACACACTTTCAAATTTTAAAATGAAAAATCTTTTAAGAAAACTATAAATAAACTGGAGTGATTAAATTGTAAACAATGCTTATCACATGAAATATGCAATATGGCCCCCGCGAAACACAAAACGTTTCTTCTATTTAAACAAATAAAACCTTACTAAACAAAAATGCATAATGTGCATACGTGATTTATTAGATTTCCGTCTATTATTTTTACTCGGATTATAGGCAACGAATAATTTCCGACAAGCCAGTTCGGCGGTTTTCGGAAGCGATCGGATGATCGCCGAGAGCCGTCGCCTGCCGCGGGAGTTATGCTATATATTATATAATCATGTCGATATTCATGGGTGTGTGCGTTTGCGAAGTATGAAAATTACACATACATGCGATGATATGTCCTGCAGAATGCAACGGCATGAGATGAGTTGCTATTTATAAAATATTAGGCGTTTTTAAGCTATTATATTAATTAATTAATATTAATAATTAATTAATTAATTTATTTACTATTAATTAAAGTCATCTAAAACGTACGAACGCTTTATTAAAATATCTGTGAATGACAAGTAAAGCACTGCATTTCTGCCTACAAGGAGCGCACGCCCCTGCTACCCGTCTCGCGTACTTGTGGCGTCAATATCTGTCTCTCTTACACTCATTGAATGTTTCTCTCCGTCTCATCCAAATCAGAATATCACTTAGAAGAAAGTCCTGGGTACACTTGAATCATTTTAAGTAAGTAAAAAAAAATTGTCGAAAACTGACTTCCTTTACAAAAATCAATATTGTCCAAAATTTACGAAACAATCTAGCAAGTGTCATACCATTTTGGAATCCTTATTAACTGCGCCAACTTTTAAAATTACCTGCCAAACAAGCGTCGTACATTTTTTTCCAGTACAGTCAGTTAAAGTCGAGCAAACTATTAAAATCGAATCATTGTTTTGGGCAAAAAGCCTCATTTCCTTTCAAGTCGGAGTCGTTTGATTTAAATCTTAGGCACCAGTTTACTAAAGCGTTATTCAGGATTAGATACTAAAAAAAATTTACAAAAAAAGTAGAAATGTGTAGTGCCGGGAACTAAAAAACCACCACAAGATGTCGATTTTTCGATTTTTTTTAAAAGCTTTGTATTTTTTGAGACACATTACTTGGATTTTTTTTTAAATTTTGCTGATAACTATTGTAACTTGGCCTATCACGGGTTTACGCCTTGACGTCGATTTACGGGACACCCTGTATATTATAATATTTTAGAATTATAAAAAAAAAGCTTCAAGATTTTTTTTACATCAGGGTGAAAAAGGATTTTCATTTTATTAAATCTATAAAATAGATACCTATAGTACTTATATCCTAAAGGCTAGAACCTAGGACGTGCCCACGTAGTTAAATATTAAAATTCGGAATACCCACTTCATTCGGCGATAACAATTGACATTTGATTATTGGGGTTTTTTCCTTCCAATTGTGGAAGGCCAAGACACTTGACATTTTCCTCGAGCAAGATAATATCTAGCCAAGTCATTCTCACGCCATATGACATTCTGTGGGCAAGTCTTCACTTTCTACTAAATACGTAGGAAGCTGTTTGGGTGCGACACCCATTATTAATTTTGCTATAGCTTTTACTTGAGTTGTGTTTTGTTAACAAATATTTACCCAAGTAGGTAATTAGGCGTCGCGTTGCTACAAATTATAACTATTAACTAGGTACTCTAGTTAGGTAATAGGTAAAGATCATGATAAATTTCCCGTTTAAGCCAAAAATCATTTTTGCCTCCTCTAAACCGTATTAAGGCAATTTGCCTAAAAAATATATTTCGTCTATTCAATGTTAGACAACATGATAGGTAGTTAATAAATAATCTAAAATCTGTTTTTGTAAATCTTTAAAATTTTTGAAAATACAAACAATTTAAATTTGCATTAAGAAGGACTGTGCTGTGACGTCAACAACCGCTACCGGCATACATTTTTCATAAATTAATATAATGCGATATGTGCGATAACAATGTGTGTGGTAGCAAATCGTTTTGCGTGATGAGCAATATTTTTTATTTGCTTATAATTTTTAATCCCGTCAACCTAAATAACTATTTCTTTTACATTTATGTACCTATCTCTTTCAACCATATTCAAATTTAATTTGTAAAAATGTCTTATTCGTCTCTTGACAACAACTAACCAACAACAACAACAACTCTATCTACATAGAGCTACATCAAACCTGGAATCTCAATTGGCATAAAACCAAGGCAAGTTCTGCAAAAAAAGTTACGTGAGTTATGAGTAAGGTGTATATAAAATTAAATTTTAATTTGAAATTGGAAAGTGATGGCCTTCTAGTCGGGATAACCAGATGAGACATTAGTATTATACACAGTGCTTGGTTATCCGAATGAAATATTTAACCCAACATTAGGCTACAATATTACATAAGTAATGGCAATACGCATAACTAAAAATGTTCGCGATTTACAGTGAAATAACATGATTAATATTTCCTGACAACTCGCACTTCGCATGGATCATGGACACCATCACACTGCCGTACAACGCGCCGGCTTCAAGGTCACGCGCTTGACGAGTAGTGCGGTTGCGCGGTGATGAATAGAATTTAAGTATTTTACAGGATAATCTGGTCAAAATTTAGAGTCACAAGTTATATATATATATATATATTTTGAACGAGTATCGAACACTGATTACGCTCCTTGAATATCTATTTTTGTTAACCGAGTATCCTGTATTGGAATGGCGTGATCAATCGGGTTTACAAGTATTACTAATAACACAACTTATAACATTTAACAGTCACGTTTGACCGTACAATTAATTACTAAAATTGAATTTATAATCGTTGTTATTACTTCACTATTAATTAATGAAGATGAGTTGCTCAAGTAACGTCAATATGCGTCGAAATTAAATAATTTATTGTAATAGATTGATACAGTTTGTGAAATATAATTATCTTTCGAACAGTTTTCTACCTACTAGGTACCAGTACCTACCTACTGGTAGTAGTACTGGTAGTAGTACTACTAGGTACTAGTACTAAATTAGGTGTAGTCTGGTTCAGAAGTTAAAAAAGAGCTTATTTTAAAATTATTATTATTATTTCTTAATAAAAAATAAACATGATGCGAGCTCATGATAATATTACCTCATGTGTTTCGGAATGACATCGACAAAAATGTTTTCACCATTTTATTGCACGGAAAAATTGCAAATTGCACACAATTGCGCCAAAATGAAAGGTTTTTAATTTTTTGACATTGGAAAAAGAGTAATATTTTTTCAATATTATTACTTCATAGTTCTTGTATAGAGTGTAGACTATAATATTATTATTATACATTCAACAATTTTGTTTATTTTTTTGATATATAATCTTATTTAATTATACACTTATATTAAATTAAATAAAGATTAATTCTGGGTATATTGGCTATATAAATTTAAATCTCATTTTATATTCATGGAAAATATAAAATGACATTTCCATTATCATAAAATTAAAGCAATTATTGTACCTATTATGTATTATAGAAATTACAATGTACTATTAGGGAATTTAATTCATAAGCAGGTAGAGAATACTCATAATTTATTTATTTGCATTGTAATGACGACATGCAGATGGATATAATAATATTATTATAATATTAACAATAATTAAAGAGAACGGTCAACCTGCTTATAAATTAGATTCCCTAATAGTACATTGTAATTTATATAATACATAATACAATAATTTGCTTTAATGATAATGGAAATCTGTCATTTTACATTTTCCTAAATCTTGATAGTACATTAAAATCAATCTATCAACTAATACTTATAAATACCTTATGTTCAATAACCAAATAATTAAAAGATAATTCTTGTTTCTTCTATGGATGATAACGCTCTGCATCTCTGTGGGTCTTACTGTGACTTCAAGATGTGAGAAGTAGATTGTCACCACAGAGATATTACGAAATTTGCAATGAGTTCATGAAACCACAAAATCCAATTCCAGGAGCCAATATAATAATAAGGGCTATTATGTGAATTTCTCCAGTGTATTAATACATCTCCAGCTGGAGTAATACATTTTTATAATAGCTAGTTACTAATATAACAATGTGTTACTATTCTTTGATGGTAGAATGATACTTAGTTGATACTTGCATACTCAGTACTTACCAATACATACTTTAATATGGTTTCAGGCTTTACATCAACCGTCAACGGTTATCAGCATACATGTGGGTCATAAGTGTTGGTCGTGATATCGCACAACATTCGCTCTCGGGCTATAAAAATATAGCGAATATGAACGATTACGACATTCTTATCGTTCGAATTGCTTTATACTCTGTGTTGACGATATTTTGTATAGTCACGAGAACGTACGCAACATATTTATGGAAATGTAGCCCATGCGGTGTAAGTATACTATAGGTATGTAAGTATATAATTTGACTCTGTGCTGTAAGTACATTGGGCTAATACGTACGTACGTACGTACGTACGGAACGTATGCAACATTTTTATTCAAAAACGCAACACATTCGTACGTAATTGTCCCTGCTTGGGCAAGCAGAGACAATTGACAACTACGTATTCGTAACATTATAGAATGTCAATTGTATGAGCGCTGTCATAATTTCCATACAATTCTCTTTCGATAAAGTTACGAATACGTAGTTGTTAATTGTTCCTGCTAACCTCATAGAATGTTGCTCGTAGGCCGTAGCTGTAGATTTTAAGCGTCAGTTCACACAGAGATGAAAAGACACACGTGTGAGTGCAAATGTTCGAATTTTGAGCTGAATCGGGCCGCCTCACGCGGCGCCGCCTATCTTGCAATGAAATGTGTATTTACTTGTGTAGGTGAATTGCTATCTTAAATATCGTTTCGGTGTGAGTTGACCCTATGAGTTTGACGATCGAGTTGGTTAATAACTTATTTATGAAAAATGTTTCTACACTTTTACTTGAAGGTACTGATTACTGAAGCGAGGACTCTACCACAACTCTACGATATGTTTGTGTAAGTGTCAGGACATGGACGTTACTTTTCTGGATACAGTCTGTAGCGGGCTACGACCTCTTGATTTGTATGTCCTTCTTGTGCCTGAGTGGTGATGATAATAATACAGCAACAATTCTTATATTCTCCTTTATTGGTGCTTAACACTGATTACGTATTACATATGAGGTGTGCCTAACACAATAATATACGTCTACACTATTTATAGCCTTTTGGCCAACTAAAATAAACTCGTATTACATATGAGGTGTGCCTAACACAATGATATACGTCTACACTATTTATAGCCTTTTGGCCAACTAAAATAAACTAACTCAATAGGATTTTCTTCATGACATCTGTCAATGTCAAAAATGACATTGACACTTACTTTTGTCAATATGCAACACAGTCTTCCAATAGATTAGGATTTTATAGACATGAAATCCTTTTATCCTTTAAATCTTGTTACATTTGTGATTAGTTTATATTTCGGATTCGAATTCAAGGGTTACAAAATGTACTGACAAGCGTCATACATTCGCATGTATCTGTCGCTCAGTACAACGTAAGCACTAAGCAGAGACAAAACTTCCGAATACCTACTCTATTCGTCACATATTACACCTAAGTAATTAGGCGATCGGAACAAGGCCCTAAGTAATATGAAATAAGTAAATACTAAGGTACCTATTTACTTATTATACTATTCGCGTTCGAATATTTCGCTTTCCATTACCAGAAGCGATAACGACTGTGATTCATTTTTATTCGATATTTGACCTAAATTAGTTTATGCCAAATTCATCGAAATTATATCGCGGGGAGTTCGAGCTCGTCATAAATATTTATAGCGCATAAAATATACTCATTTGTATAAAAAATCCGTTACACTCCATTCATTCGTAGTACTAACGATGTTCCGCGGTTCCGTGCCAAGATATTTGCATAATTTTCTCCGAGGTATCCGCGATGACGTGTTTATCATTTATATTTCATAGGAAATCGAAGATATGGGATTTTCGATATACGCTGAGAATATTATACGGGCAGATAACAGGCAATAAGCAAGCAATATCTATATTTATTGAAAATTTATACATCTATACTTTTATGTACAACGAAATAAAAATGTTGGTGACCAGCAGGACAGGCCGAGCGTAGTGCGGATACCAAATTAAAAATTATAATACGATTACATAACAATGTAACCTATATTGATGGAGTGTTTGTTATTACGCAATATTTTTAACAGAAATTATTTGTGAAATAAAAATTTCTTATTCTTAGGACCTGTTTCACAATCTGCTGATCAGAAAGTGATCTACTGAAGTGTCAGATCAGATAGCTTATTACATGTTTTGTCCCTGTCGCTCGATGTAAAGAAAGCAGCGACAAAACTTCCGAATAAGCTATCCGATACATATTAGAACACTGTGAAACATTTATTCTTATAATTTATTTATATTTATATTTGGCAAAACAGGTTACTTGACATCATTAAATCTAAATATGGATTTAAATACATCAGAAACTTTCACCTTTATGTCATTGGAGGCCTTGTCAGGATCGACATTAAATAAGACCGGAAAAAATAATGTCACCGAATTTACATTTATATACAATTTAGATTAATCAAGCACTTATTTACATGGTATTGTAATAAAAGAAGCTAATTATGGTTATAATTACACCTTCGCGTCGACGTTTTATATCGCTCTACGTCCCACTGGAAGTTAAGAAGAATAGTTTATTATTTGGCATGTAAATTTCTCGAAGTCATTTGTATTTTTGTGTAAAGTCTGTGAATACTGCTAGCACAGTTTTTATGCAATTCTCTTGAAACGGGGACTTCACGACAAATATGATTAAAGTAACATCTCGATGAAAATGTAACATACCTATCTGATTTGAGTTTCAACGCGCATCGAAATAATGATAAATTTCATTTCTTTTTTGAAAATAGGTATAGGATACTTTTAAGTTCCAAGTTGTAGCTACGATGCTCGTATCCATATTCTGTCTGTCTGTTATGCCTTTAAGCCTGGGACTATATTACCCGGAATCTGGAACGCCGGAGAAAACTCAGAGCATTGAAAATATAGCTCTGCGTTAATACTATAGAGCTGAAAATTGAACATATAACAACACAACATAGATCTAGATTGAACTACAGGATAAAACATAGGCTACTTTTTATTGCGACAAAATGTACATTTCCACACGACATACGACTATCTGCGCGAACGAAGTTGTGACCTGCGGACAATATGTAGGTTATTAGATATAATATCTTTATTCGACATAATTTTAAGTATATGAACGATATACAGCTACTATATTAATAATAAAGAATACTGAATGTTCCATATTAACGTTAGGAATGACTAAAAATCAAATGTCAAATAAAATGTCAATAATGATTTAAAATAAAATAGTTGACCCTAATGGCCCAGTGTTCTGTGTTCAAAATAAAGTTTCCATACTGAATTTCCTGTGGTTACTTAATAATCAGTAGGGAAAATAAACAAGCAATACATGTACTGAATTTATGGGTTAAGGATAGACCTTCAATTTGTAGGTAACTTACCAGACATAGGAAAATTTAATAAATACCGCTATTAAATCCGTAGATGTTGTTAGTTTAATGAATAAATACACTAAATAAATAAATCATGACTCACAGGATTCTGGTTTGGTGAAGTACTGCCACTCTTTCACGTTATTGATAATATCATTTAATATAATACATCTATGGATTCATGCAATGCCATCTTAGAGAACTGCACGTAACTGTGAAGAACATATGTGAAGGCAAAGGAAAACATTTTCATAGCGGTTGGTACAGGAAAGGCCGTGTTGCGGTCATTAAAGCGATGGGTCCGATACGCGCATCCGTCCAACACAAAAACGAAGCGACGCTTCCTGCCATTCGAACATAGAGCATCCTGTAATGATACTAAATATATCTATGTATACTGCCAAAGCAGAGTAATCGTAGACAGCTGTTATAGCATCCTAGTTTGCGATAGTCTGCCCTTGATACTTAATTATTACATTACTAGCGACCCACCCTAGCTTCGCACGCATACATAAGTACGTGAAGCAAAGACTTTCAGTGCGGTTTTATAAGTAAGCTTTTTAGCTAATATGCAGAAAATTGACTATTTTACATAAAAATATTAGTCGTTTTTCGTCAATTTTTTAAAATGTTTTTGTAAGGCATAAAAATTAACTTAATTGAGTATTTTACATAAAATATTAGTACGTTAGATTATAGATTTTAAATAAAAATTATATATTTTATTTATTTATAGTTATATCTATCATACAGTTTTTATGTTTTAGTATGTTTTTTATATGAAAATAAAAAAGTGGGTAGTATGTAGAAAATATCATTAGTTATCAAAAGTTCATTAGTAATTTAAATTTTCGCCGCCATTTTGTTTTGAAAATGCCTGGCGTCCCGACACCGTACAACGGTTACTAGCAAACATCGTATTATAATTTTTTTTTTCAGATTTATTTATAACACTAACTAGTTCTTTTATTAAAGTAAAACAATCGTTAATAATATTTTCTATTATTAGAAATTAAATATTACCAGAAATATTCATAGTTTATTAAAATACAAAACTGTTTTTGTAACGGTTATTATTTGAGTTGGTATATGGACGCAACTAAATTATAAAATACAAGTTCATAATAGCAAAACTATGACGAAAATTCATATTACCTTTATTTTAGATAAAATTAGCTACTTACCAAAAACATTCTTAACAAAATTGCACTAACCAACACACTGTAATCCAGTCGCGAAGTATACTAAACAATGAAAGCAATTTGACACCACTTATGTTGTTTTCAATTGGTTATAGCTTTTGATATTTGTTAGGATTATAAATGTGTGTATTTGTCATCCTTTTCATTAGCTTCAATATTAAATACATTAAAAAGAGCATATAACTGTACAACGGTGATGGGACGCCCGATAGGCGAGATTAAATAAAATTAAGAATTAAAAGTATTTTTTTAAACAAGCTTTTATTTTGACATTCAGTCAATGAAATCAAGTTACTTAATATATTAGTTTGATTTGTTTGATTCTCGACAAGCTTTTATATCATACTAGCTGTTGCCCGCGGCTTCGCCCGCGTAAATATATAATCGGGTATCCCGCGAGAATACTGTACTTTTCTGGGATAAAAAGTAGCCTATGTTTTAATCCAGAGCCTATACTACCATACCAAATTTCATCAAAATCCGTTCAGTAGTTTTTGCGTGAAAGAGTAACAAACATCCATCCATCCTTACAAACCTTCACATTTATAATATTAGTAGGAAGTAGGATAATTTTTGTAATGACGTTATAAGTTGATAGTAAAAGTTTTAAAGGAAAAGATTGTTATTCTTTTTAGCGCATTCAAATAAAAGCTTGTCATTTAAATAAAAAACTTTTAATTTATTTTTTACTTTTTAGCTATCGCTTGACAGGTTTTTTATCAAAAAACCCTAACACATCATACTTTAATTTGGGTACATAATATGTAGGAGTGCATTAAAAATGACTTGTCGGCTATCTTGTGTGTTCCGCCATGTTGGATTTAGAATGACGTCACATAGCTAACCATGCATTGTCAACCAAACTAAACGTGTATACAAAATTTCAGCTCAATCGGTTGAATATATCTTCTTCAAAACTGAGTTGCAAAATTCCACGCAAACAAAAGACATACATTGCAAGCTAAATAAAAGCTTCTCATAAAAATAACAACAACACACACTACCTCAGATTATAAGCACACACTACCGTGCGTTTGATAGATGCAATTTTGTTATACGTTGACGTATGTCAATCTGTCACAACATTTACGATTTTATTTTATTTTTTCTATCCAATGGGCAAAAAAATCCGTGAAAATTAGGTTCAAACTTATAAATTATATTAATTGTTAGGGGTGAAATTTCGACCACAGGGTGACCTTCAGTACATATAAAACTTCCGCTTGCATCACTTTATTTTATAGGTACTATGTAAAGACTAGCTGTCCCGACTTCCGACACACGTTATTCTGCCATAATTATGAACTTGAATAAATAAGTACACGTACAACCTACGCCAACATCTACAACTACACCAACAGGTAAACAGAACGTACCTATATATATATATATATATATATATATATATATATATATATATATATATATATATATATATATATATATATATATATATATATATATATATATATATATATTGGACTACTATTGGACCAGCAGTCCAGGTCGAGTTTTAGCGAGACATTAATGGAATTGCAATAATTTTTGTACATAAGAATATACATTCACGTTAATAATCCAGTGAATCATCAATCCAAATGTCAAAATTCACAAATGACGCATAATCCGTATTCATATTCATTGAAACAAGCCATTTTGACATTTGCACTGATGACTCACTGCGAAGGATAGTGCGTGTCGACTGTCGTGCGAATCCTACTACTATTATAAATGTGAAAGTTTGTGAGGATGGATGGATGTTTGTTACTCTTTCACGCAAATACTACTGAACGGAATTCGATGAAATTTGGTACGGTGGTAGTTTAGGTTCTGGATTGAAACATAGGCTACTTTTTATCCCGAAAAAAACCAGTGTTCCCGTGGAATACTATATTTACGCGGGTAAAGCCGCGGTAATAAACTCTTGTTTAAGTTTAGACAAGACAACCAAAGTATTCCCATACTTTACATTCTTTATCATTAACTTAAGTAATCTCGTAATATGACACAAAAGTTTTCAGAAATAAAGTACCATTCAAGTATTGACGATATTTATCAAGCTGATGGGTAAATGATCGGATCTAAAGGGTGCCTCTGCCTGGTACACAGAGTATCGATTTGCACTTCAGTCTGTAGCTGAATAACATTTTAGGAATAAAGTAACATAATTACGGAGGGGCAAACTTTAATTTTATTCCTGGGAGAGGAATATACATTTTTATATAAAAATTGTCAGACGAGGTAAGATTGTCTAAGGGAGATACCCTTAGACAATCTTACCTCGTCTGACGAAGTGTGTGTAATAAATATGTTTGCCTCAAAAGAAGGCTCTACGTCAATAACGGGTTCTATAATTTTTTCAATATTCAATTTTTTTTACGACTCGTACTCGTACTCCAAGTACTCGTAAGGCGGTTTCACCGAACGGAATTTTTTAAGCTACTTACCGAAACCTGCTAGTTTAATAATGGCCACGGAGATAAAAAAAATTGGCACGTTACCTAATTTTAAATTAGTTTTTTTTTTATTAAATTTAATTAAAATTAAAATAATTAAGATAAAAAAAATCCTTCTTTTAATTTACGGTTTTACAAAAGTTATATACGTTTATATATTTATAATATATATAATATTTTATATATTTATTATTTATATATTTATATATTTATTTATCTATATAGTCAAGAAAACATTTTAAATTAATTATTATTTTCGGCATAAATTTTAGAAACGCAGGTAAATTAATTCATACAATACAATTGTAATTCATGGGGTCAATTCAACAACATGTAAGCTTACCTACTGCTTACAAACCATGTTATTTTTGTTCGTGAATCGTGGTTAGTTTTACGTCACGTAAACAAGTAGGTCATCAAATTATTTTCCCAGAATAAAATCTTTCTGTGTAAATTCCACATTTATTTTTTTATTTTTGTGATATATTAGAGACGACTGTAGAAATATAAGCGATCAAGCAAAAGGTGGGTTGATATTTTTTCTCCTTTAAGAATATGTAGCTAAGTAGATACCTGCCTACTTAAGAAAATGTTTTTATTATTTCAGGTGGGGCAAGATTGTCTTTATCCCCGGGTTATTTATAAAAAATTACACCAGGGATAAGCAAACCATAATGCTGTCTTTGTCTGTCAAGTGACTTCTCCAACATATCAGACAAAGACAGCAACATGGATTAGCGTATCCGTGGTGTCAATATTTTTTTAATGGAGAGCCCAATCAAAAAGTATGTTCCTCTTATCCCAGAAAGAAAAATAGTCTCCTCTTGCCCCAATTAACCTTCCTACTTCATAGTAAATTACAAAGGTAATAAGGTACCTTTTTGTAAAACCTTGCCACGTGCCAGTAATACGTAATGTTTAAATCGAACCTACCCCCAAATACATAGATATATAGCATTTCGCTAGCTGTACCGGGGCCAAATTGGCAGAGCCGTTTCCTTAAGTATTACTTATATAAAGGTCGTACGTAATATTTTATTAATAGTTGAAGTCTTATTATTTATTTTTCTATTTCAGCCTTATTTTACTTTCCGTCTTGATGTAAAATGTTTGCAATAAATATATCTTATTCATATATTTTTCCCTCTATATTATCATGTTGCGTTTTTACTTCCTGTTTATCTATAAATTGCAAAAATTTACCCATATCGGCTGTACCACAGAACAGAACAGGTTCGCGTACCACGATTAAGTGTTATTACGCGTACTTATTTTCATTCATGATTCGTCAAATGGCATTTCACTTAGAATATAAAAAGTCGTAAGTACTTTTTAAGTAACAAAATAAACTTTATCCATGAAACATGCTAGTTTCTATAACGACCAATCAAACGGATCTTTGTGTGTAGTGCGATGTATGATTATCGGTGTATTTGTGTGGGTTTGGCGCAACGACTTCCATATTAATTAAGTCAAATAACACTTGGACTTGTTTTCTGATCCGTGGGCTGTACCAAGGCTTTACCCGTATAGCATATTTTTATACTTTCTTGTAATGTAAGGCGGACCTCAGACGTCCTTATCTGTAGTTTACATTCTTCAGAGAACCCTCTCGTTTGTAACCGTGCCTTATCCGTTATCTGTCGTCCGTTTAGAATAGTAATCGGATCCGTTGGTGATGTCGTGTCTGATAGATTTAATCGACAAGCCAAACACTGCGTTTAATAACAAGCTGTTTTATCGATACGTTGGCTATCTACACACGAGGCTGCGTAATCGCGTGATTTATCTCGATAGATCAGCTGACTAAATGTTATTGAGAAAACATTTTGGGTAAAATAATGGGCCTCTGCTGGGAGACAACGACATTAGATGACAAAGACTTGAGAAAACGTTTCAAATAAAAACGTTAATAAAACTATAAAATGTGAAGAAACTATCATATGACAAAATGAAATTTTTAAATAGTAATTAATTATAATAATAATTACTGATAGTAATAACTAACCTGAAATTGACAAAAGTAAATTTAACCTACGACATTGAACTTATATCTGCAATAGGTACTACTGATAAAATTAAAATTAATGGACACATACAAACCTTAGATACTAAATAGATCAAGCAAGTCACAATCTGAGCAGTACCTACTTAATGACATTCCTAGCGACCACGTATATCCCATGACTTGACGACTACCAGTAAGCAGGAGTACCCAAATGTATGAGAAGAATCCATAATTATTTAAAAGCGTTAGTTTTAAGAAATCGTAACCACTTATATAGTTTACATGGGCCTCTTTTATACGGGTTATATGCTGACATCCCTAATAGCGGAAGACAAATTGCCCTTATCACTCTAGATTAGGGTTGCCATCCGTACCGGTTTTTACGGGACTAATTCTAGAAGGGTTGCGTAATATTTCACCGGTCGCGTTTGTTCGAATGTTTTGGATAAAGCTACATACAGAATTTCTTGGAAGTTTGGTAACTTTGAGGGTTACCAGTTATAGCCACAAAATTACATCTCCAAATAATTACCTATGAAAGATAAAGTTAAATATTAAAGAATTGTAGATGTCATTTTTTAAGGACACTCAATGGAATCTTTGCTACTTTTTCTTATTTTTAGACATGTCTACTAGGTACATATTATATCTAATAAAGGTAGAATATGAATTATTATTGATTAGTCACTACAAACAGTGGCAGTTGGCTAGGAAGTATTACATTATATTTAGGAGTAAACTAGCTATGTCCTACCGATAGCTCCTTTAATGGCAACTCTACTTCTACGTAAAGAGATGCCTTGGGCATGGCCTTTACGTTTTTTGTACTCTTTTTTCAACTTTATCCAATCGGAATAGAGCCCAAATTCCAAGAACTCGATATTATCGAGCAATCCTCAACTGCTCGATGAACTCAATTTCAAATTACTGAAGCTGAGTCGTATATGAGTAGAAATTGCTTCGCAGTCCTCACGTCTCTATGGGATCGGCCGACTGCCGAAGAAAATTGAAGTGTAATTAAATCGGAGAGGTCAGGATCGATCGATGGAGGTAATGCGATGAAAATCTAAAAAAGGATTCTGTGGAAAAATTTAATGTTATGGTAACTATAGATTACGTTAAAATATAATATTTCTTTTGTACTAGCTGTCCCGACACACATTGTTCCGTCAACGTCTGCACCTACTGGTGCCGGCCGATTTTTTAAATATTCCAATATCCGTATATCTCACCGTTTAAACCTTTTCTGAACTTCAAAAATTATTTCAAGACCAAAATTAACCAAATCGATCCAGCCGTTCTCGAGTTTTAGCGAGACATTAGAATTGCAATCCATTTTTATATGTAAGACGAAGAAGATGGGGGAATCCCTAGAAATACTGTTTTTACATAAACTTGGACTTGTTATGGATTTATAAACAATGGACGTTTACATATATAAAATAGTCAAAGTGTTACCTTTACTTAGTATTGTCGATCTCACTGTAATTTCCTTGGCAACCGAATAGGTCACTCGTTAGAAAGCGCTATAAAGCATACGTTCCATTGATTTCAATTTCTAATTTGAGGGTTTTTATATTCATCGAACATAGTTGATCGTAATGGATGGTTCTATCAGCGCGCGGCGTGAATACGTACTCTGTACCTCTCCGGCGCTTCCTAACGACGCAAGGGACTTATCTTGCTTTATTTGGATCCCAGTTCCGACAGCATTCTCGCACGATAACACCACTCCTTTGCCGTATCGCTATCTTGGGCCCACCGGTTGTATATTCGTAGGATAGAGAGAGACGGACGTAACATAAATTACAGTGGCGGGCATAAGCGAAGCACGTAGCCCCTCGGTATTTCAAACTATTAGGTACGCAACTCATTCCCAGATGCGCGCCGAGGCAAAAACTTGCGTACAAAAACCGCATTAGAGCGGGCGTGCGTGCGGGGGCCTAATGAGCTGCCGAATGGTCGGCAGCTGACGGGGAAATGAGGGAAAATATGAAAATGAAGTAAAATTGCAATGAAATGACAACGGAACTGATGGGATAATGTATGAAATGCCACAGCTGTGACAGCATGCGACACAGGAATGCTGTAGGACTAATGTCTGATTCTGAAATACATCATCAAGGATGCAAGGGTCTATTAGTACATAACCTAACCATGAACTCTGAATTTCGGATGCAGATAGACAGGTGCTTTACATTTTCACACATGTCTTAGTTTCGCACAAGTGACAATAGTCACGAATTGGTTACAAGATAAATATAATAAGTCTCTTAATAATATGCATTGTGCGATATCAAATAAGTACTGATTATTATTCAAAGTAAAGAATCGATGATAATATTGCTCAAGTATTTGTCGAACAATACTAAATGTGAGTGAGCAATTACCGAGCATTGTTAAGTATTTTTTGTACAACTGCCCATTGTTAACGCTCGCTAGAACTGTTAACTATATTTTTGTTAATTGTTTCAACTTGTATTAAATTTTGATTGGCGCACGCTTTGTAATTTTCACGGTTCAATCTGCCGTGTTTTGTCGGCTTTTGAATTTTATTTGTGTGAATTGCCGCATATAATTCTCAGTAATCACTCTTTATTCGCGGCGCCATTATATTAAAGTAAGGCCATACCTAATATTATATTTTTTTAAGTACTTCGGTTTACTAAGTGATTCACTTGAATTTTTTTAAATATCCTATATACGTATCTACGGAGTAGAGATGTAGAGCTGTCACTAAATTTAGGTTATCATTACTATATTATTGACTTCTGAATAAAAGATACCCATCTTTATAAGATATAGTTTTTACCTATATTTACCCTCTGAGTATGAAATTAAGGCACAGTTAAAGTTTATACAGAGGAAGGTGTGCAGAAAGCTAAAATTTTTAAATAATGCTTAGAAACACATAAAATTAAAAAAATAAAGCAACACACACTACCTCACTCACAATACCATGCGTTTGTATAATAACAGTGGGTGTTGGTTTGACACATTTACATATATTTTAGTATGTATCTAAGAGGCACAAAAACCCTAAAATAAGTTGAAACTTAAGCATACAAACATGAATTACAATAGAATTTCGACCACAAGCCGACCTCGAGTTAAATTAATATAGCGAGTTATTGAGAAATTCCAGTAGAGGATTTACGCTTATGATATAGCTGTAAACAAGCAGATGTTGCTGTGTACATTGTGGCAAGCCACGTTTCCTGCCCGAGCCCTGAAGCGGATGCTATTGTACAACATACAGTTTTATAGCTATCTTATAAAGCAGTTAGATATACTGCGAAACCTAAGTGATTACAATCCAATTGAAATTGTAGAACACTAAGGTTCAATTCATAACGAAATGAAACGATACGCTGCATTATTAATATAGCTATTCATAATTGAACTGTGTTCATTAAACAAAAAGATACACGTTACATTGTAAGAGTTCGGATGTCAAGTTGCACCGCGCTGTGTGTGTGTGTGCTGTGTGTGTGTGTGAAATGTGTATATTTTTGTATAGTGAATACTGAATAAAGTTCAATTTTAGCTATCTTAAAAATGCAGCGCTGCGTATCGTCGCGATGTAAACTGATCCTTAAGAATAATTAACATAAATAATAATATTAAATGAGATTTTTTTATAAACTAAAGAATAATGATAACTGATGAATACATTAAATTAATAGCAGAAATTATAGCAAATATGTATAAAGAAACAATAGACTAGAAAAGACTGACTAAGATGTCATATGTAATTAAATAAAAAACCTATAATTAACATTATGAGTTTCTCAGACCGTTGAAGATAAAAGCGAACAATAGGTCTCTGTAATCAGCTCAAATATTTCCTAAACCCATGTGAAGCATGTGCCTGATACGCAGAAGGACATGAAGTAGAAATGTATTGGAGACAGAATGTTGATTGTAGCGAGCCCCCCACGGCGCGCCTGATTCCGACTAATGGAACTTGGATGTGCGGCTCAGCTGTATAAACGTACGTACATCTACTCTCTGGCCGCGTACAGACAGCAACGGACATCCAGAAGGTCGATTCTGCTAATTAAATCCCGCAATAATACAGTTACGATCCACTTAGTATGTGTTAAAACTGCAAAGTGGTATTCTCATATACGTCATACAACGTCAAACCCGTTTTGATTGATCCAAACTACAAAAATCAGTTTATATCAAGACGATTCATTTATAATTCAATAAAAGTAATCTGAAAGTATATATATGGTCATTATATGTAATATGATGACCATATATACACTATGATGGGTTCAGAGCTTAAAACTCGCGTTAAGATTGCATTTTATTCATGTCTGGGTCATTAGGACCATACCTTTTGCCGTTTTTACATGAAATTTCCCTATCAGGCCATCTGTTGGCGCCCGACGAAGACAATTTCCATACTAATATTTTACATATTAATACTTCTACTAATTATAATATTTTTTAATAAAATGAATTTTTATATAGTTTTAATTTAAAAGGTTTCAACTTTTCCTAGCATATATAAAACCGCTGTTCTCTGCAGCTTTGCCAGATTTTACATTATTGCTAATGCTAGTTATGTATGTTAAAGCCAAAATTGTTTCTTTACTTGCAAAGATTCAAATTAGATTACCACTTCTTTTTTACCCGACTAGGCGAAGCCAAAAGGAAGGGTAATAATTTTGGCAGTCTATGTACGTATGATGTATGCATGTATGTATGTTTGTTCCCTTGTAGCGTCTAAACTACTGGTCCGATTTTAATAAATGATCTGTCAAAAGATTCGTAATGATGCCGCGGGTAACATAGGGTTTATAATTTTTTTCAAAATTTTGTATTTAGTAAACCACAGTATTGAACCTCAGATTCTAACATCTTAAAAAATCAAACCAAGATAATCATCACGTGTTTGGTGTCAAAAGAAAGGTATTGGCAAGCACATTACAAATATGTATAAACTAGCTTTATCGCGCGACTTCGTCCGCGTGGATCACCATTGCACCCCGTGGTAATGTATTTTTAATTTGAAGTGTTTTACAATATTATTCTAAAATAAACATATGTTCGATTGGGAAACGGAAATACGAAATAAAAAAAAGTTAAAAAACTATAACTGACTAAGTGAAAAAGGGTCTAAAAAGGCTGAAACAAGAAAATATTTCAGATAGAAATCCAGAAATGCATAGGTACAAAAATAGTCATGGTAGAGCCGTGGTCGCACCTACTCTAACTATAAGGTTCGGAACAGTCGATGTCAAACCGCAGCCGTCTGTATTAGGCCTTAGGGTCAGCCACACGATGTATTTCGGTGTGAACTTACGCTTAAATACCATTAGTGGGTGCGACCACGGCTCTAGCTTAACCATTTTAGTACCTATGCATTTCTGGATTTCTATCTGAATTATTTTCTTGTTTCGGCCTTTTTAGACCCTTTTTCCCGTAATCGAGTTATAGTTTATTTTAACTTATTTTTTATAATTCCGCTATTCATACGTTTAATCTTCGAAATTCAGGAAAGGTTTAAACGGTATATTGGAAAAATAGCGGGGAAAATATTGATTGAATTCCCATACTTAATGTCCATTGTGTTCAATTTTTCACTTGACTATCAATTATATTTAATTTTATGGGTGCGTTCAGTTTATTTCAAAAAAATCGGCCGGCCCAAGTAGATTGGTAGGTGTAGATTATATATAGAGTAGATTTAAACACTTAAGTGTAGATATAGTTTTTTTCCAGTTTGTTTATTCTAGTTCATAGTTAAGACAGAACAACGTGTGTGTCGTTACAGCTAGCTAATAATAAAATTATTGGAGTTAGAAAGTGTTTTGCCGACTGTACTTCCAGCTCAACTTTTGACACTTACAAAGTTTGCCCTCCGATGTGTTACAGAGTTGTAGTAAAACCTGCGGCCTCACGTTTATAACTTAAATGGTCTAAGTTTTATGTCTGTCTTTAACTGCTCTCTGATATGGAAAGATATATTGCATACGTTGAACCTTTCAATAATTTATTAATTCGCAGAATTTAGATAGGGACTTAATATTTGTAATGGAAATTTATTGTTGTATAACAATCGTCATTGTCTAACAATATTTTAATTTAAAAAAAATAGTGTCATATTATACTACTCGTTAGGTACTAGATAATGGCTAATTTCATAACTGTTAATTGTAACAAAGGATAATAAGGACGCGTTTGCAAATTTGATATAGATAAATTGGCTTTTTTTTATATAGTCGATATTGCAACCAAATACTTGCGGTGCATCACTTTTCAACCTAACTAGCATATTAGCAAGGTCGCCGAGTGAAAATATATTATAACGTTTTCAGTTATTACTCCATATTATGAACGTAAATAACATAACAAATACGAGACCTTGGATGGTTGATTGAAATCAAATAGCTATCGGGAAAAACGTGCAAATAAATTAGATCCACCGAACATGCGATTATTATTCATATACAGAACTATCATTTCATAAATAATCAAGTAATCAACAATCATCATAATTAATTAAATAAAACTATTATTCATTAGATTGAGTGTGCGGTAGGTATTTTTAGTATAAAACTATTCTAATTATAGACTTGAGTGAGTCTATACTTATAAGTACAGCTTCGCAAGTATTAAAAGGAATTTACACTTAATACAATTGTACCTACTCCAAAATTTAATATTTTAATCTTAATTAACAACGCTGCATTTAAAACAACAAGATATATGTATCTTGTTATTTATAATTTAAAAGTCTCATTTATAAGTAAATTATAAGTTATAGATAGATAAATAATAGTTGATTGATACTTTAATATAAAGAAGACATCTGCCTTGGAATTAAACACTATCTTAGAAACGAAATTAAAAGCACTCTTGATCATGTCAGCTTTCGAAAAAAAAAACTAGATCAAAATCGGTTCATCCGTTTGGGACTCACGATGCCACCGACAGACACACACACAGACACGTAAAACTTGTATCACCCCTATGTTTTCGTCGGAGGTAAAAAATACCTACATGCACGGAAAATCGTCTTACTTTCTTAGTAATTAAACTGTATCATTAATCTTTTAACTAGATAACATACTTGCGATTATTTCTCATCCCACGTTATTCTTGCCACATTCACTTTTGTACTACACGTAACATGAACATTGCGACTTGCGAGTGTTGTGATAGGAATCACTAAATAAAATTAGTTTAGGAAATACGCTAGTGAAATCTTTTTATCGCGACGTTTTATTTTCACAACGTAACTGAATTAAAACTATGTCTGTGTGTGAAAGATACATATGGCCTGTTTCACAATATACTGATATTGTGTCAGATAGCTTATTGGCATGTTTTGTCTCTGTCGCTCTATTTAAAACTTCCGAATAAGCTATACAACAATCATTAGAAGATTGTGATATAGCCGAAATAGGCCGTATAGTAAATTACAATAATAATTTCTAAATTTGATTTTGTCACTGACTCACTTATGATCAACAAAATTAAAGGGTACTTTCGGATGTCCTAGAAAGCTGAAATTTGGTATGTTAGCTAGTATTAGCACATAAACAACATGAAAATTTAGAAACTTCGAACTTTTATCTTTCAAAACTAGGGGACGAAAATTTGTAAGAGACTTACCTACGCAATTTTTTTTCTCTAGAGGTCTGAAAATTGTTGCAGGGATCCGTGTTATAAATAGTAACAATAAAATAAAAAAAAATTGTCATAACTTTTAAAAAGAAGTAAGAAAATGAGAAATATTAAGATAGGATAAAAGTAGAACAGAACCAAAGTAACTGCTAGAATATTTTATCCCAACAAAAACATTTTCATGTAAAGTGTAGTTAGGCTTGTAGAGTTAAGGAGTGTCGAGTTAGAAGTTTGGTAGAGTCAGGCTTGGTTTTACATGAGATCTGATAGCTTTTTGAAAATGCGAGTCATATGGTTATCGTCTTAGCATCACATTACTATCTTAATATTTCTCATTTTCTTATCTAAACATACTAAAATAGTTTAAAGCTCCATTTCTAATCCAAAGTATATAATGTTTTTAATGTTAAGTAAAATAAAACAAGTGACATTGCCGAATTATTATAAAACAAAATACTTTATTCTCGAATTGAAAAAATATTTATCTTTGGGACTATCCAGATGGGGGATCCAGAGTTTATATTAAATCTTCAGCGACCGGGCATAAAAAGACTTCAAAATTGAAGGTATTTTCAAAGTTATGTTTCTAGTAATTACTACTATGTACGTTTATGGCCATATGCGATATATTACATCACTAGCTTTTGCTTGCGGTTCCGCCCGTTCTACGGGGACACTGTACTATTTCGGGATAAAAAGTTGCCTATGTACTATTCCAGAGCATAAACTACCATACCAAATTTCTTAAAACTCCGTTCAGTAGTTTTTGTGTGAAAGAGTAACAAACATCCATCCATCCATCCATCCTCACAAACTTTTACATATATAATAGCAGTAGGATATACAGTACAATATACAATATCGACAAAGTTCCTGCGTGACCAGTTTCTAAATATTTTCCATTGCACTAGGACGCCTCTTAATATATATAATAATCTACATAAAATCAAATAGCTCGTCGAATAAAAGATGTGACACTAATAGATTTCTCAATTGCTTATAATTTATATTTACTTCCTCCATGGTTAAAAAGTTAAAATATCGTGCACATGCCACGTATGCTCCATGATGCTATAACCTCTTTTAGTTTTATTTTTTATTTTTTGACTCTGACAGCAGCTACACACTATGAATCTTTTTTTTTAATGAATCTCATAAGACTTAATAGCTATAAGTATAAGTAGTTATAAGTGGACTTTGTATGTTTGTATAATCTTATATTTCATTATTGTTGGCGGTTGGGGAATATTTTTATGTTTAATTATTTGCATAGATTATTATTACTAATTGATTGTTATGGTACTGGGATTTTGATGACAATTGAAATGTTTTAGTTTACTAATATGATTCTATATTTTTTTTAAACTATGTACTTACTAATATTATTCCATGCCCATAAGGGCCGAAATTGTGATCAATTATAAAAATGTAACATCTATGTAACCAACTTCTTGGAATAAAAGATTCTTATTCCTATTGAACCGCAGCAGCTGCAGACGTGGTGAACTACCTATTTACACACCTGAGTATGCATGCGTGCGCACGATGTAACGACACTGTTAAGCGAAGTTTTCATCTTATGCCTGGTTGAGCGGCAACTTGTTCGATAGTACATAGAATAATAAAATATATTATGTTCACGCTTGCTGTTTCTGACAGGTTGCGTTCGGCTTTAGTTATTAGCCCCAGCAACACGCTTCTCAAACAATCGTCTCGCTGGGAGGGCGATCACTTTGTCTTACAAACAAATATTGACTCAAGCAAATAGTTCGTTTCGTATACGGTTATGAACTTGTAAATGTTCTTAGAAACGTCTATTTTCAAAACACTTTTTTTATACGGAATTTGCTTTGCCACTTAATTGTTGTGTTAAAATCGCCCACCCACGAGTGTTCGCTGTATTGAAAGGTTTTGTTAATTCTATTTATGTTAGCAATAATCTTATCGTGTTCACATTAAATCGGTACTTAACTATCTATGTATATGTTAGCTACATAGTTAGTTTAGTTTAACATGTAGGTATATATTATTTGTAAATTATTAGTTCTTATCAATCAAACTACAGAAATTCTGAGCAGGCCATCTTAAGATAGTCTTCCATATACGTGACGTTACTAAGCGCAGTGCAGCTCGAAATTAGAACTCTTGCAATGAAACGTGTATCTTCTTGTGTAGTAAATAAGGTTCAATTTTGAATCGCTATCTAAGAAATAGAGCGCGTAGTGAGGTAAGAAGGGGGAGATGAAGAGGGAGAGGCCAGCCAAATTTCACGTAATCAAAGGTCTCAGAGAATATCACGTAATTTTTTTCTGGCAAAAATAGTCTCAAATTGCGAGAAAATGAGGTTAAATTAAAAAGTCGCCAAAAGCGTCTCACAAAATTTTATTTCGCCCCCTTATTTTCGCCCCCTTTAAAACGCCAGTTTGTCTAAAATTTTATTTTTTCATCTAGAAATTTAATTGCGACAATACAACTACAACTAGATTAATCAATTTAGCTTTTAAGACCTACAATTTAATTAAACGTTATTTAAAAGGTCAAATAATATTCGCTAAAGAGCGTCTTTGTTTTCTGTAATTATCCTAATCTATTTATGTCATGTCTCACCTTGCTGCAAGCATTTAACTAATCTTGTCACTAACAAAAGACTGTTGCCAAGTCCTTAGTTTGTTGTACAACTTACTGCATACATTTTACTTAAAAGTTTTTTAGTTTAAACAGTGCAAAAAGAGCAGAAACTTTACTATCGAAAGGACACTGAGCATATCACTATGAAAGAATTACCTACAGCGACCAAAGTTTAAATTAAGTTTTATTGTATCTTGATCACAACAGCATAAGTCGCATATCTCCTCGAGGTGGGGTAACCTTACTGAAATATTTTTAACTCATTTTAACTCATTTCAACGAATGTTCATATAAAATAAGATTAACCATTTAGAGATTATCTCCACTTCTCCATGGTGAAGTTCATGAAAAATGAAATGTGAATAAAAATTGATATAATAAGGTATTAATATTTTATAATCTAATCGTATTTTGTTTTGATGTCGTGACTTTCGACTTTTACGTCGGGTAAAAAGCGTCCAATTTATTTAAGATAATATAATGTACAGTCACTAGCAACTATGATTACTAAATAGTTACTTCATATCACAAGTCACAAATCACAATGCTCCAAATTTTTAAGCAAATGTGAAGACATTTGTAAGACAATAAATGTATCTGTGTTGAAGAACACAGATACAATTATTGTTTCTATGTTTCTACGCATCTCTAATCTCTACATACTGTATATTACTCGTCCAATCGTATTTCGTAATATAATTTATATTAATTACATTTATACTGGGAAAATAACATTAATAACTTTACTGTTTAACAACTTACTTGTAACGTGTGTTTCAATTCATATTTTATTAATTAAATGTTTGTACAGCTGTTATAACTAGAGAGCACGTATGTTGGTATCGCAATATTTATTTTAGGTTATGAAATAAATGTTGAATTTCGAATAACTAGAAACTGTTATTATTTTATCAGCATATTATTATTTTAAGTTTGTACCTACTTGTACTACTAATTAGTAGTACAAGTAGGTACAAACTACAAACGTATACGTGGTTTTCTACATAAAATTATATTGTGTATCTAATTTCTAATGTTTTTGATTTTATCGTCAGTTGATAACTAAGTGCGAGATAACTGTCATTTTTAACCGACTTCCAAAAAAGGAGGCGGTTATGAATTCGGCTGTATATATATATATATATATATATTCTTAAAATGTGTTTATAATTATAATTTAATAAATATAACTAAAAAGAGAAAAAAGCCAAAGCCAACTTGAACGTGAGTTCTATAAAATATTGTCTTATCAGGATGTTGTTAGGGCTGGTACCGACTTCAAAATTATGAAGATTAAGTAGAGAAATAGTTAAAACTTTAGCCTAATTCAAAAGGGCAATTATTTAGGAAATAAGTTTTATTTTATACTTTTTTGTGCGTTTTTACTTTAGAAGTCGGTTTTAATTTTTTGCTTAAAAATAATACTTTTAATGAATTATAAATGAATCGTCTGTTATCATAAACTGATTTTTGTAGTTTGGACCTTTCAAAACCGGTTTGAGGTTGGTTTGACATAAAATACCATTTTGCAGTTTCAGATCATCGGGACAGGATCGTAACTGTATTATTGCAGGATTTAATTAGCATAATCGACCTTCTGTATGTTACATAAGGAGTATAGAATTCTTTTATTAATTTCTTAGGCCCTTACTACAACATTTTGAGCCTTGAATGAACTGAACTCAACTGAACAAAATTTTACTTAAATCTTTTTATTTAAGAATATATAAAACATTTTTTTTTCAATTGCGTTTATAGTGTAAATGAAGTATCATTAATAAATAAAAAAACTTATTTTACTTATTTTTTTAAACTTAATTATTACGTAACTCCGTGTTTGGAACTTAAAGCAAAAAAAAGTGATTTACTGTGAATAATTGCAAAGTACTTAGAATCTCTTATGGACGAAGATGGCGTTTTATTTCATTCTCAAAATAGGCGTTAAATTCGATTCTAAATTTTAATTTGAAGTTTATTACATATAATAGCTTTGATATTTCATAGAAGCTAACGTTTATATACCTACCTAACAATTGATATAATAAAATTACAAGATATTTAAGTAATGGTTTATAATAGTAAAAAGCTTCCAGAATATTTTATGAAGCCATAAACTTTTTGTAATTAAATTTAATACTGCAACTTTTTATTGAAATGTCATTTACGCAGTAAGTTAATTGCATTCTGTTGTGACACTTTTGAGTGACTGTATTTTTTTTCTTGCAACAGTAGATATTTAAAATAGATATTTAATATCTATTTAATATATAATATTAGTAGATATTTAAAATTTACTCCGCAAACCCGTGACATACCAATCATAGAAAAAATCCATATGAGGAATCGTCTGTACTTATTCCTGCATTTGATATGACGACGGTCGCACTTTGATGATTACTTTATGTAAATCGGAGCTTTTATTAAGCCCATCAACCACAAAAACATCCGGTATAGATGAGATAGGCGCCGGATATGAATAGGGAAAATGGCTTGTTTACCTAAAATAATAGAGATGATAAGTGGCGTTTCTGTGAAATACAAATAATTTCCTTATTTATTAAAACCATTTAGTCATTAATGTCCTACCATACTAACAATTATTGACTAACAAGTTTATCGCGGCAAACAAATACGCTATTATTTAGTGTCCTTCATTAATTTATATCACTATACATCTATAATAAGTAACCCTTCGGTAACTGTCGAGGAAACCGAAAGTTTAAAATTGGTGATGCTACTGTTTATTGACGGTACATATTAGTGACTGAGGATAATACAAATTTATTATTAAAACATGAATTTTCCCAATGACGTTAATTTTTCACACTGTTTGTACATGAATAACATATTATCTACCAAATACCCAACCTATTAAAAAAACATACTGGATGATCGTTAAACTTTACTTCTGAACTTCTAAAGGCGTAAGTTTTCATCTGACACTTCTTGTAATAAATTAACGACCTCAGTGGCACAGTGGTTAGTGCGTTGGCGCTCATGCCGGAGGTCGCAGGTTCGAATCCCGCCAGCCGCCAGGGAACGTCCGTCCGTGGATGTGTGTGAAATATGTGTATTTTATAATAAAAATTTTAAATTGATGCACAGCTATAAAAGTATCAAATATATCTCCGTTGTCTGGTACCCGTAACACAAGTTCTCTGAGAACTTACCACGGGACCAGATTGACGTGGTGTGAAATCGTCCAAAGATATAAAAGCTTATAGCCAGTAACATTTGACAGCAACAGGATCGAATGAGAATTGTATGAAAATCTGTCAAAACCATGACAGCGCCCATACAAATTTCATTCGAAAACGTTACATTTACGCCGCTGTCAAATGTTCCTGCTTACCCCTTTGTACAGTAAAATCATTAAACTTTATTTTCAAAGTAGTATGTTCTCATGAAAGCATTAAGTAGTAAATGTTGCTTAGCGCCTGTTTCAATAGTGTTTTCGCAATCTCGTATTACCGTAACTTTGAGGCTTTGGCGTGGCGTCGGTGCCGCCCAGCAGTGGGGGCTGGGCGGGCCCGGTCAGGCCAGTATCATAAGTTCCATGCTATTCATTTCCCTTTCGGAATTACAGACAAAGTTCGAGTGGAATAAATGTGCTATCGGGGAATCTAATTAATAAGCAGGTTGACTGTTGTCATAGTTTATTCGTATTATAATAATTTAAAACTGGCATGTCATACTCATGGCATGAGAATACTTTACTGCTTATGATATAGATTCCCTGATAGTCAACAAAAATACTAATGTGGTTACTGGTAATTGCAAACAACAGCAAGTGTACTTAAATCGCATGCAATAATATAGCAATCAGAACTAAAATGTTCGGCGGCTCTATCGATACACCGAGACGCGATGTGATGCGGCGTTGCATTTTTAAGATAACGATTCAAAATTGAACTTTATAAGAAACTTAATCTTAAAAAAAATGTTAACCAAACTATAACCCGACTACGTAATAAAAAAGGGGTCTAAAAAGGCCGAAACAAGAAAATCTAATAGTTATCCAGAAATGCATAAGTACAAAAATGGTCGAGCTAGAGCCGTGGTCGCACACACTAATGGCCTCTAAGCGTCAGTTTACACCGAGACGCATCGCGTCTAGGTATGAGCTAAGGCCTAGAGTAGTTTCTAGAATTATACCCCAAGGTAGGTACGGCTGCGATTTGACATCGACTATGCCGAACCTTATAGAGTAGGTGCGCCCACGGCTCTACTTAGACCATTTTTGTACATATATATGCATTTCCGGATTTCTATCTGAATTATTTTCTTGTTACGTCCTTTTTAGACCCCTTTTTTATTACGTAGTCAGGTTTTAGTTTTTTTAACTTATTTTTTTTTATTTCGTATTTTCCGTTTCCAAATCGAGCATGTTTTTGGAATAATGTTAATAAGTACCTAATCAAAATGCTTGAAATTAAAAATAATATCTTCTTCACGAGCGCGGAGCGAGCCAATTTTTTTTCTAGATTTTAAGAACGATAATAATAATATTTTATAATATTTATGAAATGAAATTTATTTTGTGAAGGTAAAATAATATGTATAATATAAAAATTATATATTTATAGTCTTATATTATGTAATGTTCGAAAATTGGACAAGTGGGTTTGCACGACCGCATTTATTTGTGCAAGCACGCCACAAATATGTATAATATATATATATTTGTTGTGTGCTTGCCAAGTCCTTTCTTTTGATATCAAACACGTGATGATTATCTCGGTTTAATTTTTTTAGATGTTAAAATTTGAGGTTCAATTTTCAAAATACCAAAATCATTACCCTTACTTTTGGCTTCGCCGTAGTCGGGTATAAATGTAAAATCGTGCCCCGTCACGTTTCGTTTCGATGTGAGCCGAGTGCTGACTCTAAGAGTTTTTTTTAAGAATTTAACACCAGGTGGTTCATTCCAGATCCTATTAAAAATATAAAGTGTGTAAGGAGCCTTAGACGTGTTACAAAAACATGTCAGCTAGCTATTGATAAATACCCCATTTCTCAGAACCCCAGCGCTGTCGTCGCGCCGAAATTGAAAGACGCTATATTTACACTCGTTGGAGAAATCTCGAAAGTATCCAACAGCAGGTATTGGCAGGCGAAATTCACGAGGCAGGTCAAATGTTTAGACGATTTTTGGGAAACGTTAAGTACAAAATTAGGTAATTTGTCTTCTCGGTATTAATTTTGCGATCCGAAGCCCTTATTATAAGGAACGGTGTTATTAAGTTTCCAAATCATTTCATATTTTAGCAAGTGACTCTTCTCGTGTTCAGTTAATTAACATTTTGCCGTTTCACGCATGGCCAATGGCCTTTATTAAATAATTTAATTTTAACTTATATTGTGTTACATAAAACAAATGTTTGGTAATAATAGATACATATTATTCCTCGTTCAAAGCAATATAACTCTGATACCTGATTGATGATGTTACTTTTCAACTTATTGTTGGATGTTTGACAATATTTTAGCAGATAATATTTAGCAGTTCTTAAAAGAATTGTGCATTAAAACTTATTCATCATCGTATTAATACGTGGAGCAAAAACTTTTAGTACAGTTTTGACGAGAATTGTGCGAACGGAGGAGTATGATATTTAGCACAGTTAAAGTTTATGTGGGGGAAGGTGTGCAGAAAGCTAAAATTTTTTTTTTTAAATAATGCTTAGTAGTACATAAAGTTAATAAAAATAACAACAACACACTACCTCAGATTATTAACACACTACCGTGCGTTTAATAAAATATGCGTTTATATTATTCAACATTTACATCTTATAGGCAAAAAAACCCTAATAAAGTTCAAACTTAAAAATTATATTAATTATTAAGGGCGAATTTGTTAAAATATAACAATACATATTTGATTTAAAACGCTTTATTACTGTCGATCTATTCAGAGTAATACGGAAAGAAAATGTTCATTTCTTTCGCATGAACAAAAGAGCCAAATAAAAAACGAATATTATAAAGTCCATTGACTGTTCTACATTCGAACATTGCACATTTCATGCTATGCCCGACACGTCAGTAAATAAATTAAAAAAAAAAACAATATCGATTGTGGCACTGGCACACAACAATCGTAGTTGTGTCATCCCTTTGTGCATTATGCGGGGCTTTGAATGACAATTTTATTCGTTCCAAGAACGCGACGGCTGCTATTTCTACACCTGAATTCGTAACCACGAGAAAGGTTACAAAGTTACAGAGTATATTCACATATTCAACCATTAGTGCAAGGTTTATTTTCAGGTTCATTAGTTCAAACATTCAATGTTTTCAAAACTAAGGGATGGGCTATGACGTACATTTGACAGAAAAAATCTTCATACAGTTAATTTATTACCTAATTCATATAAAATTTACGTCATCTCGATTCCAGAAGATTTGTGTCTAATAAATGCGGACTGAAACCGCAGATTAAAGAAAGACGAACAGACAAATAACTACATAGTTTTAGCTTTTGTACAGATTTAATTGCACTACTACAAGCATACGCTGTGTCCACGATTGTGTGGGAAATTGTGGGCCGTTGAAGGGGACGTCAAAATTTTCAAATTTGGATCGTTTTGGATCGATCTATCAAAGCTGATTCTGTGTATGTAAGCATATATTTTTACTCTGTGCTGAAACCGCGATAGTAGAGATTACTCTCAGACTCAGAAGAATACGCATCAAAACTACCGCTATGCTGTATTGCCATTAAAAATTCTTTAGCAGATGGTAAGTACGTGCAACGGATTTTATCCAACAGTAGCATAGGGTCTGCTCCCACTAATATGCGACATTTTTAAGATAGCTATTCAAAATTGTACTTTATTTACTACACAAGAAGATACACGATTCAGTTTCATTGCAAGAGCAGCGCCGAGCTACGGTGCAGCTCGAAATTCTAAATCTTGTAATAAAACGTGAATCGTCTTTTGTAGTGAATAAAGTTGAATTTTGAATCGCTATCACAAAAATGCAGTGTCGTGTCGCATAGGGTCGGTCGGGTCGGTCTCGGTGTGAACAGACGCTAAAACCTTTTTGATAACCTAAGATATAGTTCTCATCACTTAACATCGTTTTTACCGTTACATAATATTTGAACTGGAAAAATTTTGGGATACCTGCTTATCTTCTGTAATTATTTTTAAGAAACGATCTTTATCACATACATTACAAAACAGTGCAGGTAAAAAGCGAAAAATCGTATCACTTCTTTCGACTTCAGCATTAAAATGCTATGATAGGATACATTTTGTTTTCATATTGCTATAAGCGATAAAGTTATGTGTCTTCTAAGTTGTCGATGAGGCAATAAATCCTATGTTTACACTTTACATACTAAGAAAACATATTTATATTCCACTTGAGATTTGAGAAGCAATGTTTTGATATTAATTATATTTGTTACGTATCACTCGTTTCCTCGAAGACGCATGTTGCAATCAATAAACGTGTGAGGTAACCCCCTCCCCAGCTCAATTTCAATGAAATAGATTTCATATAAGGTTAGTTTATCGATGTATGACTCGTATTTCATTAAAACTATATAATACTATAGAATTAGGTTGCAAGTATTCATTTTCTACTGCTGTCAAATCTTGCACGCGCGAGCGGGACAGCCTGAAAATCCAAACGAGATTTAACCGATAATAATCACGAGCATTGCCCCACTGATTAATGAAATTATAAATTATATGAAATTATATGGGCTTAGACGCGTTACCGTTTTATTCTTGGGTTTGCAAGAAATACTCGTACATACTTGACTTTCATGAATACAACTTTAAAAATATTCTCACTACTTTCGTGTTTTGGTAAATTCATTTACGTATTTTGGTATTTCATTTAGAATAGTACACAATATGTTTACAGTAAAATTGAAATATTTCGTGATACGAACAGAAATAACGTGTGCTTATTCATGATTTCGCAGTGAACACCGATTCATCATTTCACATGAACTCTACACGCGCTACAGGCTACGCAGACTGCTTCCGCAACTAAAGTTATTTATTACATGTTATTATGATGTTTTCTATATTTGCGGGACCCTAATTACCTAAGAAATTCCGTAAACAGACATTCATTTCATATCACGAGTCATGACAGCATTTCCACTATGCATCATCATTTATTTATATTTATTTCATGCGGAATGTTGTGTTGTAAATAATACAGAAAAAACAAATTCAGCTTATATTTTGTCCAGTCATGAGCTCTAACATAATACTAACACGCATATATTTTTAGAGAAAGTGTTGTGACACGTTACTACTTATTAGTTGATACCTAATTTCACTAGCAAGCACAGATTAAAGAAAGAGGAACAGACAAACAGCTACATAGTTAGCTTTCGATTTGCACTACTACAAGCATACGGTGTGTTCACGATTGTGTAGAAAAATTGGGGGCCGTTGAAGGGGACGTCAACATTTTCAAATTGGGTTCTATGAAAGCTGTTTCTCTGCTTTCATAGAATGATCGAAATCGATTCAATTTAGTAAGGAAGTAGCCTATTCTATTTGATAAAAAATTTGGCACATTTCACTACTGTATTCTGTATAGTAAAACTAAGTTTCTAATGTATTTTGGAGAATCTTCGTTTTTCATATATCGTCTGTTATTTACATAGAAAATTGATTATTGCCGAGGCTCAATAACATCTTGTTTGTACTGTGCAGTGTTAATAGGAGTTGTGTAAGACCATTTAAGATGAATCTTTAAACATAACGACTCTACACAGTCGTACCAGCTTATGCTAGTTAAGAACTTAATAGTTAATTGCAGAATGAAGCCATAAGCCAAAAGGTCAAATACAGCTCAATCTAAATATATGTATGTAGGTTAATATGTTAAATAGTCTACTTAAAAGTGTTAAGCTTAATACAATGTAGCTCGATAATATTGGCTGCATTTTCAGGGCTGTCGCTTAGTTATTTCCTTTGTAATAGGTTAGTTTAAACTGAAGAAGATTATTGTCGATAACTGTGTGTTCAATATACATTGTCTAGCTCGAATGAGAAATTTAAATCCAAATTCCAAATTAAGAAAAATTATAATACCTATTGGTATCAAGTTGCAAAATACAGTGAAAACCTTTTAAAAGCGGCATTACTTATAACGACAAGCTGGATATTACGACAAGGCTTAGTGGATTGTCGGGGTACAATATTATGAACATAATGTTTCGGTAGTTTCTATGTCGTTATAACAGATTTTCTCTGTACATAGTACATACCCATACTTATTATAGGTATTTGGCCAACATACGTTGATCAGGTAGGTACATTTTCCGATTAGCCTTGATGTTTTCGTGTAGGTATTAATTACTGAAGCTCATAAGATATTTGTAACATTTCATAATACAAAACATTATTATGAAATGGTAATTTCATTCGTATGTATTCTATGTAGTATTGAATAGAATGTGAAAGTTACTAATGAAAGTGTGTGTTAGCCCTAATTCATTACAGTTTTAACTCGAACAATGAGTGTACGGTGAGCACTCACGACCACCATCCATCCATTATAAATAAAAAGCTGTTTAATTAGCAATTAGCCAATCGTGATATACGGTTGATAACCTTATTCATAAAATTAATCTCTGTGCGCGATTATATAACCTAAAAACATGAAAATATAGTAGAAACTCGGTTGGCACAATCTGTATTTCGCGTGTAGCGCTGTTCATTGTTTAATGTGAGTCGAGATAGTACGATGATAATATCACAGTGCTATTCTTTTGTTTTGGGGCCGTTTAGCTTATAATGGGTCGTCCGTTGAATGATCTGGATTCCCAAGAAGGTTATCCTCTGAGACGACAGGGCATGAATTATTTCAAAACAGCGTTCCCATTTTATAAGAATAAAGCTTTCAACTTCATTATTAGTGTGGGTTATTTTATGCGTGGAAATATTCATTTTTAAAAATGTCTCCAAATTTTTGGTCTTGAGTTTTTGCAGCTCACATAGTAATTAATCAGATAGATAAGATAAGCTTTTTTTTAAATTGATGCAAGAAGGCACATGTCGTGAGTCATTAGGTTAACATGAGGTAGCAACTAGCCACGAGCCAGGTGGTCGGTAATGAGGAACAGAAAAGCCACAGATCCTTATCTCGACGTTAAACCAAGTCAATATTCATTGAATTTGACGACCTCTGTGGCTGAGTGGTTGGCGCTCATGCCGGAGGTCGAGGGTTCGAATCCCGCCGAGGGAACAAAAATTTTCCTGTGTTCCTGTGGTATTAAATATATATTTAATATAATAAAAATCTTAAATTTAATATGTATAGTATAAAATTATTAAATATACTTCCCGTTGTACTGTACCTGTAACACAAGTTCTTCGGATACTTAGCACGGGTCCAGATTGACGTGGTGGGAAGCGTCCATAAAATATATAATTGTTAGTGCAATTTCAATTTTAATTAAAATTTGGAATTCTGGTGGAGGAGATTTCTATAAAGCTACAAACTGCAGCCATTTGTCCTCATAATAACTATATTTTTAAAAAAAAACTATAACCCGACGACGTTAATTATATAGCCTATGTTACCGGGGCTATTATTACGAACCTATTAACACGTCATTTCAATCAGATCAGTAGTTTAGGTGCTAGGGTGGAACAAACATACATACGTAGAACTGCTGCTGCAAAAATCATAACCATACCTTTTGGCTCCGCCGTAGTCGGGTATAAGAGAATGTTTCTCTTGTCTCTGAAAGAAACAAAGTATATACCCAACTATCCTTTCAAGTCTGCGTTTTCGCGTCGCCAAAGAATAGAGACGGTCAATTAAGTAAGTAGATTGGTTCATGAAAAAGTGTGCCTGAAATTGATATTGGTTTCAATCAACGACACTGAGAAAAAACTGTCATCTTTTAACTGCCTAGATCTAGAGCATGCATTCGCGTGAACCCTTACTAATATTACCTATTATAAATGCACATGTACGCGTGAACCCTTACTAATATTACCTATTATAAATGCACATGTACGCGTGAACCCTTACTAATATTACCTATTATAAATGCACATGTACGCAATCACGCCTAAAACCATTGATTTTGATGGAATTTGACACAGAGTTTGGGGAGAGATATATTATAATAGTTAATACAAATATCGCAGTAAAATGTACGGTTCCTGCGCGATATACAACATTCACATTTCCACGTAAACAAGTTTGTGAGCAACATAATAATTATTATAGATATTTAATCATAACTGTGATAAATGACAAGTAAATGTAATTTGTAAATGAACAAAATTAAAACTTTTAAGCAACCCCCGTCATTGTCAAGCAGTGAGCGAGCTGATGATGATGAATTAAAACTAAAAACTAGATTAAAATCGGTTCATCCGTTTGAGAGCTACGATGCACCCGCTCCGGGTATTACAATGTGTTTGCGGGGGTTAAAAAATATAAATAAGTTTGCAAGCACGGATGTATTTATCAATGATGATGAATTACAACTAAAAACTAGATTAAAATCGGTTCATCCGTTTAAGAGCTACGATGCACCCGCCCCGCACCCGCTCCGGGTATTACAATCTGTTTGCGGGGGTTAAAAAATATAAATAAGTTTGCAAGCACGGATGTATTTATCAATCCTTCATAAAGGAATAAGATGCAAAGGTTGAGCAACGTCTAGTAAAAAAAAAACCGGTCAACTGCGAGTCGGACTAGCGCACGAAGAGTCCCGTTCAAAACGGCAAAAAATATAACGTTTGTTGTATGGCCACCCTTAAATATTTATTTTTTCTGTTTTTAGTATTTTTTTTTATAGCGGCAACAGAAATACAACACCTGTGTAAATTATTTCAACTGTTCAGCTGTCACGGTTCATGAGATACAGCCCGGTGACAGACAGACGGACAGACGGACGGACAGCGGAGTCTTCCCGTTTATACCCTTCGAGTACCTAAAGCTTCGGAAACCTAAAAAGTTAAACAAAAACGACGAGTATTACTCCTTCCTTAACCGTTATCTAGGTAATACCTAACTGCCAGATAAATTATAATTACTAAGCTATAGCTGTAAACAAACACCTACACTGCTATAAATACAAACTTACTTATAATTTAAACGCCAACAATAACAATAAACATCGCAATGAAGTGATAAGCAAAATAAATCCGAACATTACCTACTCAGTACTCATATTTAACTAGCTCTTATCGCGTTTACGTGATACGTCTAACTCTATAGTCTAACGAATTTGAGCTTTCTCCAAAAAGTCTATGTAAAGTATATAGTCTTTATTTTTCCAGAGTAAATGTCCTAAATTCCTTTATTGTTAGAAACTTCACGGAATGAAAATAGATGTGCGTTGTGAAATTTTAATTTAAAAAAAAATGGGTATAGTTGCAGATAAAAAATGCATTTTAGTTCAATAGAGTGTATTTTATCAGAATTAAATATTATATTACCCAACATTAGACTATAATATTACTTAAGTAATTACTTAATGACAGTATGCATAACTTAGAATTTTCGTTATTTACAAACATTTATTATTACGTTATTTAGGCGTGGTTATGAATTGACGTTAATTATTTTATAGGAAAATCTGGTCAAAATTTAAGGTCTCCCCCGGTAGACTACACCCGACGGCCAGAACGCCTCCACCTCGAGAGTAGACAAAAGTGGTGTCGACACTCTCACCAAAAAGGAACTGAAGTTCACCTTGTGGTGAGACTGCAGACGCTCAACCCTCAAAGTGCAGGTGGTCTTCTCACGGATGTAGCTCACGACGTCCTCGACCTCCATGGACTAGTGCAGGCGGGGCACGTACAGCTGCGTTGCGGGTACTTCATACCGCAGCGCAGCTCGGGTACGTTGGGTGCGGTGCCGCGATGGTTGTGGAGGGCTTTCTCTTCTTTCTTCTCTCCACCAGAATGAAGCCCTCCTCAACGCACCTCCTGCTCTTGTCCTCGACCGGTCGAAGAGATTCACCCTTGCGCTCTCCTTGGTCTTGGGCCTCTCCCTAGCCTGGCGGCTATCCATCCCCCTTTGATTTCCACGGGGGTGCGGGGTTAGTGGCGACACTGGCATACTTTTTCTGCTTAGTCGATGAATGTTTCAGCTTCGGCTCGATCGCTAGCGACGAGGCTTCGGCGGTTGTTGACCCGTCAAATTCCGCTGATATGACCAACGACGAGTCAAACTGGGCTCCGCGACCGGTGTTTACGTAGGCAATCGGATGACCTAAATAGAGAATTATTACTTTTCATTTGCAATAATTCACTTTGCAAGTCACGGATGGTATTTTCCGATCCAATCTACCTCGCATCGTCCAGCTCTGTGTTTCCAACCTGCTGAGCGAGGTGTTAAACTTGCTCAACAGGCTGGAAACGTCGACACGATCCATGGTAACCACCGGCAGCTTGTGGAGATTCTTAGCCACAAATGCCGATACGTCGTCAGGATCCGTCTGCTTCAACAGGGTGTTTATGTCCTGAAGGCTACGTTCGCCTCCCTCTTCTCTTCGTAATTCGAGCTGATTCCCGAGCGCTTTACACAGCATCAGCTTGCCCGTGAAAATTTCCTCTTTGATGTAGGTGGACTTGCAGATGCTGTCCACGTCCATGGTGTTGATGACGTTCTGGATGAATGCCAGCAACTCATTCGCAATAAGTGCCATGGTGACGTAGCAATAGCGAGCCGCGACTCGCGAAATATTAAATATTAATTAATATCTGCAACATGTGCCGATTTGCGGAGCGCGACCGCTTGTTAGTGCTCTACGCACGACACTCAATATTAAACGACGTTAAACTTATTTCGGATAATGTGTTAGCCGTCAAGCGTGGAGAATACGATATGGAATTGGAAAGTTATAATTAAAATTATGGCTGTATTAATTAGCAAATTTATTCTTTTATAGGTTAAATTATAAATAGTATTTTTATTTTCCGGAAAAATAATATCAATATTTTATATAACAATAATATCAAGATTCAAGATAATATATATATTTGAGAAAATATATGTCACGAATGATAATATTTAATTTATTTATTAATTAACTGTGAATTAAATGTTAATTAATAAATCAAATTAAATATTATCGTGTAACACTTTCTAATTTAAAATCGTTTAGTCAGCTTAATTAAAAGCCAGATGGTAAAATTAAGAATGCCAGTCTTATAATCAATCTTATTTTTTAGAACAAAATAAATGAAAATGCGACCAATTTTCCCCAAAGCGTAATTATTATAAAATAGATGCGCTATTTCCAATCAATTCAATTACAGTGTTTCTAGGTATTCTACCTTTAACTCGGAACGCACTGGGACTTATGTCCTATAAGGCTTCGGACTAACATAGAACAGATAAACTAAATTGTCTAACAATGTAAATACCTATTAGTATAAACGGATTCGCTGGCGCCATCGTTGCAAACCTACCGACTACAAAGCATTGGAGAGGTTGCGGATTTGAAAATGGAATCCTGTTAGTCAACATGGCGTCGTTTAAAATTAGAATATTTTTTGTCGTGTTGTGCATTTTAGTATAATTTCTAAAATCGTTAAAATATTACATGTTGTTAAACCAAAGCTGATAGTTGATACTCTTCCGCCTGTAATGATGAATGAAATTTGAAAAAACAATAAGTATCGAAGAATTCTAAGTAGCTTTTAAAGTTTCTCTCTGGAAAGAAAGGTATTTTTCAATCGACAACTGTAGGAGAAAGATATTTAATTTTCATATTAATAACTCAAAAGATGTTTAAAGGCATTTTTTGCTTGTATTTCATCGACTACCTTATAAGCTGCATTGAGTTGCCTTTGAAATGTATAATTACCTTTTCTTTGAACGAGACACTATTCAGTATTATGAATGAGGGTCCGCTTCATTAACTGTACTAATGGCGTAGCTCTTTGCTCTTCCTGATCATAATGTTGCAATTTACAAAGTAGCAAAGGTGTTTTGAACTTCGCATGCAAACTCTGTTGAAACTGCGCCATACGTCTGTGAATCTCAATGCGATGCCGTTGCAGCCACACAAGACTAGAGTTAGAATTTGGTACCTATACAGTAAGCGGAAAAATTACAGACTGTAACTTGTTTTTTGTTTCTGTTTTCAAGCGATTTTCTTTTTACAGCAAGTGGCTTTGAATTAAGCTGCAACGGATGTGCTTTTAATACGGATAAAATTAGAATATAGAGAATATCTTTTGCTCGTATCCAAAATTTCCAATTCCATTTCAAAGTTTCATTTGCTTGGTAAGCACCAAGTCTCCAACTTTTGTCACTGATAACTAAGTTAAATGTACGTGGTACCTACGTTGCCATCGTAGAAGAATATCTTACTTTATCGCAAGTGCGAACAATAAATATCAAACGGACATAAATTTATCGTCATCACATAAATGTGTTGACAGCGCATAAAATATAAACAAACAGAATGTTGCTATTTATAAAATAGCTTATTTATGGCATATAATATTATTGTGATATGCCACATTTGCTCTATAATGATACAAAACATACGTAATTGTTTCAATTATTAAAGTACAATATAGAGCCAAATAATAAACTGAAAATTAATACTAAAAAAAGACTTAATATTCTCTAAACGACTCTAAAAATCTACAAATAGAAAAACTTCCCCAGGTCGTCCCCATCTGGCAGAGTACCCAGCAAGCTGATAGCATTGCCTCGTTGTATAGCAATGGCTATCCGTAGTGCCTGGTAGTTCCCGGCTCTGGGGTCTCGGGTGGCTTCAGTAAGCTTTTTTGATCTTTAAAAAGCTTATACGTGCGCCCGGACCCCATGCGCCTAGGGTTACGCATAATTGTTGTTACTTTTGATCCCGAATCCCGATAGTGTAAAGCTATCTTGGAAAATCCCTAAATATTTTCGTTTTACACCAAAGCCCTTAGCCAAGTTGCCATCGCTAATTACGACGACGAAGTTTTTTTTAAGTCACCCTCGAATTGTCAAGCAGTAAGCGAGCTGATGTTGATGAATTAATATAGCTAAGAAAACTCTTCATCATGTCAGCTTGCAAACAAAAATCATTAGATCAAAATCCGCTCATCCGCTTAGGAGCTACGATGCAATGCCACGTACATACTTAGATAGTAACGTCAAACACCCTTTATTTTCATCGGAGGTTCAAAAGTCACCGTTAATATTGCGGTGTGTTTTCTTAGTATTACGAAACTGTTATCAAAGAGTCTACGATGAACTTAAATATAGATAATATTTATACGCGGCGGTTCGTCTGTGTGCACGTGTCCGATCTGCCATTGTCTCGTCTGATTTATTTATGATTGCGTGTTGACGGACGAATGCCGGACGAGTACTGATGTTAATAATAATTCAAAAACATCGATCGCCCCAACGATATGTCTCGAATGTGTATTACAAATTTTACGGTAACATTTCAAGTTCCATTGCCAAAACGTGTTCGGTTTTCCACTTAGTTTGTATTATTGAATTGACTTTTCAATTAAAAGTTGGCGGTTCGAGGTTTTTGTTCGAATGTGAAATATTATATTTTCTTATTCCGCACACGTGAAACTCATGTCATAACTCTCCAAAAACTCCTGAGGTGGAAAACAGCCAAGTTTAGTTTTGAAGAAAGAGCATGTCTTTCGTCGTAGAAGTATTTTATTCCTCTAGATTTTTATGTCACTAAATTGTACCTTACATTTTAAACGCTATTAAGTATACCTCAACTAGGGTAAAGACTTATTTTATGATGCATCTGTGGAAAATGAGTGCCCATTAAGGTTAAAAATTACCATGTTCGTTTAACATTATAATGCCATTAATTAGATTTTATTGGATATCAGATAATATCAGCGGCGCTTGTTGATTCCGTTCCAGAAAGCGCGGGCGATAACAATATTTTCCTGGGCGCAATTTAATTTAATTGCATTGAATTCTGAAAATTCTCTTGCGTGTATATAAGTTCCTAGTAGTTATTATAATATTTGCGTATTTTCATCGTTTTTAAAAAAAAATCCTTGTGTTATGAAAGCTAACTCAACATAAATTTAAAATTATTTGTAGATTATGTTTTTGCTAAGCCAACAAAAAAAATCGATGGTACACTACCAAGGCCCATTTACCTTATGTAGAAGCCTGACAAAATCGCATGTTCGTTGTGGTTGATTTGCCTATTGAAGAATAATAAGTCGTGCGTGTTTGAGCGCTCCCTTTGTACGGTTATCTGTGAGGATCGAGCATTCATCTGATACACGACCAAAGCAAGCGAAGAATTAAGTCGCCTTGTGAATAAGCCATTTATGACTAAACGAGCACGTCCATTTCTAAGACTCGTTATGGCCAAGATAAACACAGTCGTTATGAAATATACGGACAATGATTCCCATGGTTATTGCGTATATATGTATATATAACCCAATTTGTTTTATTTAACTTAAACTTTCAACGAATTATAAATAAGTCGTCTTGATATCATATACCTGCAGATTTTGGAACTTGGACCAATTAAAACACGTTTGACGTTTATGATAATACCAATTTGCTGTGCAATATCGAGTCTACATTGAAACTGTCTTATTAAATTGTAGCAGCAGCAGAATATATGTACTGAGCTCAGTATTAGGTTTGCTGTTTGCCAATAAGTGAAAACTAAATTACATTAATAGTATGTGAGAAAGAATACTAATTTCCATTCCTTTTTGTCCTATAGTATACGTTTTCACAAAATCATCACCCTTTTTTCTTTTATCTTCGCCGTAGTCGGGTAAGAATTCGACACGGACGTGCCTACTTGGTAGTAAAATTACTTTGACGATTCAAAGACAAATGGGAGAATAAAAATCTACTTAAGATACATAAAATTAGAACTTGATTTCAAAAATTATGCTGGCCACAAACATAAAGTACTCAATTATTATTCCTTTTAAAAAAGTAAAAATATCGAAATCTTTAATTAGTGATATGAACGCAGCGTAGGTCGACCCCCGCCAAGTAAAATAAAACCAACAAGCATCAAGTTTGCGGTGGGGGTTCAATATGAACTGTAAGTCTGTACTCTCCAGAGATATTAATTTTCTTTTCATCTATAATACACTGCAGAGTATAATTTTAAAATAAATAAACTACTTTCATCTTTGGTGTTAATGTTATTAATATTGAATTTAAACAAGAGACACATAATGTATCGTATTACACCTTAGGCATAATCGAGCAAAAAAGGATGACATTAAAGTTAAATATTTTAATATCTTATACTTTAATTGGGACAATCTCGGTTTCTCGAAAACGCCTACAAGTATTTCCGTTAAATTTAGTATGCAGCTAGTTTTGGGGTAGAAAAATCGATCTAGCTACGACTTATCCCTGGGATACCGAGCACTTTTAAGCCATATTTCTTTTTGTCTTTCGTTGTGCAACAATATATCAATAATTTCGATTCTTATTATGCCAGTCCCATTGGCAGTTTGGTATGCATGTGTATAATTTTTGCTTTGTTCGAAAATTCGGAATCTGGTGGGTTCGAATCCCGGTCAGATAAATATTTTTGTAATTCTTTTTTTTTTTAATTTATAAGCACTCCGAGCAAGGTTTGGTTATCCTTCGATAATGTATGGAACTGAGAGTACCTACTCTCGATTAGATTAGAAGCGTAGATCATATCTAAATTAATTTAACTACCTACGTCTATTTTATAGTAAAATTCTCTACTTTATATTATTACATGCTTCAATAATAAAATTATTGCATAAAATACACGTATAAGTAGATACCTAGTACCTACCTAAAATGTTTAATTTGTATTATTTTTGTGGACTATGTTGTATGGAGTGCGCTGTACGATGAATCAGATTCCTTTGTAATCAAAATAAATAGCGCGCCCTCGAATAAAATGTAGAATAACAAGACTAATGAATAGGTCGGAAAAACACCGACTCAAATATTCAATACTCTGCATACAGGGTGAGAAATAAAAGCGAATGTTTTCAGATTTTAACGAATCGCGAAAAACATACAAAATAAATTCATGGAAATGTTACGAGAATAACGTTTTTTAGATTTCAACGCTTAAAAAGAAAATAAATTAAGTCTAATTGCTTGTTTGTTTCTTAGAATAGTCACAGGAGCGTAGGAGAGAATTTTCTTAGGAAATAATCAGAGAAAGCTAGACTTACTCAAAGGAATAATATACATTATTACGACGTTACAGATCATATTTAAAAACTACACGCGTTTTCTTTAAAATCTTGAACAATGTAAGAACAGTCATTTGCACTCAACATATTATGTATGAATGTTAATCACTAACCCCCTAAACAACGATATTTATACAACAGATAAGAAATTCAATGTTGCTGTCTTTGTCTGATACGTTGGAAAAGTCGCTTAACAGACAAATGCTGCAACATTGAACAGCTTAGCCGTTGTGTAAACATTTTTATTCGTAAGAGGGGCTAATGTATTTATGAAGAGATAAGAAAGTTTCTGTCTGTACCTACTGACGATATTTAAAAGGCACCTTTTGATTTTGGTAGTCTAAAAAACACAGAGTCATATCACGGATGCATCATGTGCCTAGCTTGAACATATAACGTCTCCGAAAATCAATTATGGATACTTCGGACAAGTGATTCACTGCTTGTGTAAAAACGCTAAGGCAAAAAAATGTGTGTCATACTCAAAGTAAAAAATCATCTCATGTATGGGTGACTCTCCGCTAAACGCAAACTCGCCCATAGAAAGAAATAATATTTTTTTCGAGTAGAACAATTCTTTTTTAGCCTAAATAAAGCAGTAAATTATGGGGCCGAAATATCCGTAATTGATTTTTCTATACCTTATATAATATTCCCAAACAATCCACATTGTCATGTTTTATTTATTTGCCAGTTGTTTATAGATTTTCAAACGCCCGACACATTCGGCTAGCAAAACAAATATTTTTCATTTGATTTCCAACTCTATATAAAGTGGGTAGGATTCATTTTAGTTCATCAAGCTGTGATGGATGGCGCGCTTCAGTCAACGATCGATAGAGCTCATTCGAAACCACATCAATCAATACCTTTAATTTTTATTCCCATTAGTTTTAAAATTTTGTTAATCGAATAATATTATTATGAACAATTAATGCGCATGTAAACAACTGTTTACAATGCAGAAATTTAAAATAATAATTGTGTGTATCCGGTATATAGTTAACTAGCTTTTGCCCGCGGCTTCGCCCGCGTGGAAAAGTGTTCTTGCAGAAAAAACTCCGTCAGCACATAACTCTACTCACTGCAATATACTTCTGTATACAATATTAAAAATGTTTTTTAGGGTTTCGTACCCAATGGCTAAAAACGGTACCCTATCACCTCGACGCGACGTGCGAGACCGCTTATTAAATATTTTTCGCGCTTGAATACAAATTTACGATATCTTCTAAATATAATATATTAATTTAAACTATATGGTTGGGCTACTATAATGTGTATAAAATGCTTAAAGTGAGTATCGTATTCAATTTAATAAGGATCATACTGTATCCGTCTAAATAGCTTCTGAAAATACCATACATAATGTGTTTACGATATCACATTAGAAACCTCTAAAATTATCAGTGTTTCTCTACTATATTATGCATGTTATATACATTTATGTGTAGAAAAAGAGGTTTATACCTTCCTCTTGAATCACTCTATCCATTAAAAAAACCCGCATCAAAATCCGTTGCTTAGTTTTAAAGATCTAAGAATACATAGGGGACAGACAGAAAAAGCGACTTTGTTTTATACTTTGTAGTGATTTACTTAACGGTGATAACAAGTTATTTATTTTTTTAATTTCAATTGTCACTTTATATTCTAAAACTAAATCCTTACTAATATTATAAATGTGAAAGCGTGGATGTTTGTTACGCTTTCACGCAAAAACTACTGAACGGATTTCGATGAAATTCGGTATGGTAGTAGTTTAGACTCTGGATTAAAACATAGGCTACTTTTTATCCCGAAAAAGTAGTGTTCCCGAGGGATACTATACTTACGCGGGCGGAGCCGCGAGCAACAGCTAGTATAATATATGTAAAAGCTATGTAATGCTTATATTTCTCCGTGTATTAGCTGTGCTGGTCATAACAAAAATAGTTAGAATATAATATGCGAAAACACAATTGTTATGTCATTTTAAAACATGTTTGCAGACTCGTGTGTAACGAGGCTAAAATAATTTCCATTTCTGGGTCTTGTAAATGTTGGTTAAAATGTTTGCGATGGATTAAATGATGAAAGTAGAATGTTACTAACGGCCGAATAATTAAGTGCTACTTTAAATTAGGAGCTCCCTAAATCCTGTGATTTCAATATGCTCAAAATAATTTGTCAATCATAAATGTATAAGATTTGACACCAGTCATCGCTAAGTGACATGTCGCTTGCGATGTCTTATGTCAAATCCCATACATTTTGTTTTCGAACTTCGCGGTCGATATTATCGAATACATCTTGACGAAAGGCCCTGTCTCTGCTAGACGATAACGAGGGCAGCATGTGACTTGAGGAGTTCTTAATTTAAGTTGTATTTGAGTACTCGGTAAAGTAATTAATAGATCACAATAAAACAATTTTATTTATCAGCATAGTGTCCGCCCATGTCGACGTAACGTGATTCACCTCTAGGGATGTGCTGATGATGTTTTATCGATAATTTTTATTTGTTTGAATTAACAAATGTATTTCATGACTCATTAATGTAGTGACTAGTGATAGAGTTTTTATTACTTAAGTAATAGGCAACGAATAAAAAATATTTTTGTAGCTAGATAGTGGTTTCGATTTACGTTATAGCCAAATTTAATCATATTACATATTTCTTTTACTATATCAATTACGTATAACGTACTACGCTGTTCACTCTTTGAATACTTAAGTAATACTGAATACTGGATAAGTATTAATTATTCTTATCTTTTAACTTTAATTTGGACGTAACTAATACAGATTAATCGTCAAACCCGTAAAAAGACTAAATAAGCACTCCATTTTAAATGCAAGCAATAAATGTTCATAATTTATCATAAGGCACGTCCCTACTCCGGCAAACACACACCCGCCCGTGTTCTGTCACATCTGACATAATTTGATACCGGCGGTAAGGCGGCGAGACACTGCGCGCCCACTCTTATCGTTTATTTGCAAAAGTATTTCACTTGTAACATTTCTTAACATGAATTTAGATAAGTTTCAAGAAATGTGTTGGATCTTTGACAATTCTGGTTGATGTGATCATGTGACACAAGTTATATTTTTATTGCGGAGATGCAGAGCTGACTCTTTAGGGTCAGTTCACACCGCGACCGCGCTGCATTTACAATGTCTTCTTGTGTAATTAATAAAATTCAATTTTAAATAGCTATCTTAAAAATGCAGCGCAATGTCGCGTATCGTTTCAGTTCAATTTATTGTCGTTGAACATACAAATATATATATATTTGAACATTCATATGTTTTATATATCATTCATATATCATTATATTCATATATCATTCATATATATATATATATACAGCCGAGCGTATAACCGCCTCCTTTTTTTGGTTCGATTAAAAATGTTAACAGACTTTAGACGGAGTAAAAAAGTAGTTTAGAGATTAAAATTATATTGATTAATGTTGATATGATTTGAATATTTAATAACATATGACATAAAATACAACACTATATGTAATTAAATATGGTTAATCTGCACACAAAAAACTTGCAATAGCAAGCACCAGGACGAACGTCTCGTAGTCTGCCCTAGTGTGATGGAATAGAGGCATGTTTTCCTGATCAATCAAGCCAAACATCAAACGCAGCTTGAATTTTAAACTTCATATTCTCAACAAACAAATGAACACCATGCGCAGGCACAAATTTATGTATAAACATTAATCTTGAACATAAATATTTTGGAAAAGAACAAGATTATGCAAATTAGAAAATCATATTTATGTCTGTTATTCACGTATACAATAGAAAAATTACATTTTTAGAATGTCCATTCTAGTAGTCGAAAGTTTATGCTTTTTCATGATTAATTTAGGTGCATGTATGCTTGTTTAAAATAAACAAACAAAATAACCATCATTCCTATCTAAAAATATAGTCAGCCACCACAGTAGAATTATTACTGTAAACAAAGCTATATAATATTAACTCACATAGCACAAACGTAGCATTTATGAACAAGGCAGCCGTAGGAGGAGAGTATTTTAGTGCGATTGTTCTTTTATGTTCCGTGTTGTTGGTGGGTGTGGAGTTGTTGTTGGACGATATCGCAAATGCGAATGATCTGTGTGCTGGGCCTGTGTGCGAGGTTTTGTCACTACTCGCCGATCGAATTAGTTGCCTACCATTGTCAGCTACTGGGGTCGTTTTTTTTCCGAAAGGGTCTATGCTAAGGGTCGGGTTAAGACCGCTGTAGCTACATCGGACTATATAACTAGCCTGGTGGCTAGTTTATTAGGTAAGAGTCGATGGGAGGGTTTGACACTCCCTAACATCACCCGGGTGATGTTCAGACCGGATATTGGGGACAGCTACGGGTTGTGAGCTATTTTTATAGACGCGGGTCTCTCCTGCTAAGGGGTCCGACCCCTTCCTCACTCTCTGAGGAGTGAGGTTGCTCGCGCGCGGTAGCAAACACTAACGGCGTGCGAGTTATCGCGGTAGAGGAGCTCTTGTTTTTGACGGTATCGGTACTGAGAGGGCCGTCCCTCTCCCCTTCCGCGTACGGTCGGGATGACTCGCGCGCGTCCTAATGTCGATGAGGTTCGCGGTATTGGTAGAGCTCTCTACATCAATATCGCGTTCGCGGTCACTATTTAGAAGTGTACCTGGACTACTAGGATGCGAACTCGAACTCGGGTTCGGGTCCGGTCCCGTGTTAGGGTCGGTCTGTACGTCTGTACGCGTTGTCGTGTCTGATGTGGGACCTCGGGGTAGGCGACTGGGGTCTTCGTTTCGATGGCATACAAATTGTAGTTAACTTCTTCACGGCGCGGCATTTTTAAGAAAGTGATTCCAAATTAGCGTCAAGTCTCGGTGTGAACTGTAATGACGCTAATGCTATAAATAGCTTAAAAAAAGGTTTTCGTCGCAGAATTGTAATAGGTACAAATTAGTAAGAACTGATTCATTAAAGAATCAATAGAAATACCAAGGGTCATATTTTCAGTGAGATACTATATTTAAGTTATATATTTAGGTTTCAGATATTCATCGTAAAGTTTTAGAAGGTTTGGAAGTTCATGGCTTCCAAAAATAAATCTTTATTTCTAAGGGCCTGTTACACAATCTACTGATAAGACAGTTAGTGTCAGATAGCTTACTTGCATGTATTGTCTCTCGCTCGCTTGATTTGAAGTAAGCGGCAACAAAATAAGCTATCCCACACTTATTAGAAGATTGTAAAACAGGCCCCTCGTCTAATTTAGCGATAAGTTATTGTATAATAATTATTAAGTAGATCAAAATGATTTAGAAAAGCTGTTAGGAGCTATTTTGTGCTGAGGTCACGGCGAGACACGCAGGCGCGGGCGGGAGGGATCATTAATTTTCATAACTTTATAACACTTTGATTCTTTCAAATACTTTTTATCAAAATTTATCGACAACATAGTAACGGTAATAAGAAGCCTTTTTTAAAATGCGTTGCTTGTGCTCTAGCAATTTTTTTAAAAAGAAATATAGAAGAAGTAGTAAAAAATTTAATATTATGTATTATGTATTATAATATTATGTACTAAATGTTGACGGCGATTCGTGCACGCTTAAGGAAATCTCGCCAGTGTCCATCCCCGTGGTCTAATCTGTGCTTAATTTAATTAAAATGGGTACAGTAATTTTGGAGCCTCTTTAATGCTAACAAACATACAAATCTTTCCTCTTTATAATATTAGCATAGACGGCTTTACCTGCTGTCTACTGAACAAATCTTAATGTGTCCTTTATATCAGATGGGTCATTTAAAATTCTGTTTATCCATTTTATATGCTTCATGTTTATATTCGTGATTGTACCTAATACATGTAAACATTACATATTTTATATCACAATAAATAAGCCTGGACTGCTTATTTATTATCGTTTTTAGCGCATTCGCCACACGCTGGTCGCAGCTATCGGCCGGGCCTATGACCCTAATTTATAATAGTAGCCTCCGGCCCCTGTGTTAGCCATTGATAAAGATTATAGAGTAATAAATGACTCGATAAATTGATTTATTACGAGTGCCTATTAAAAGTGGCCATCTCAAAACATTATTAAACGGGCGTGTCGGATTTTGGCTTGGAAAGAAAGCGTACAGCTACATATAGCTGTACGCTGTATTAAGCTACATATAACTCTAAAGTTCATAACCTTTAGAGTTTAGATATACGCCTATACGAGGCGACTATGGCTACGAAATAAGAATGTATATCGTAGCTATTTATATTGTAATTATACTAAGTACTTACTTTACTAACACTTCTAGACAACGACAGGCAATAATCATTAAAATATTACAACTCTACCGTATTTCATAATAATGTGTTTATTAGTTTTCTATAAAGTGTACCAATATAATTGTAGCTTCAGTTCGCCCGATTAAACTTCAATTACAGCCAAAAACTTTCGAACAACTTCAAATTATGGCTATGATTGGCATTCTCATGTGGCCTGTTCTCATAGTTAGCCGTAGGCTTATTTGGACTAAAAGCCACCAAGACCAACTGCTCCGAGTTTTGAGAAGCCATTTGATTAATATGTCGTACCCCGTCTGTCCGTTTATCTAATATATAAAATTCTCGTGTCACGGTGTGCGTGATTGAACTCCTCCGAAACGGCTTGACCGATTTTCGTGAATCTTAGCGTGCATATAGGCCAGTGTGGAGAATCGGACAACATCTATTTTTCATCCCCCTAAATGTTAAGGGCGGTCCATCCCTACATTTTTTTTTACTAGAAATAACATACATGGCAAAACAACGTTTGCCGGGTCAGCTACTATAATATATAAGTCCGCTATTTTTCTTTACTGTGCTGTGAGTATGAAATTTGGCACAGTTAAAGTTTATGTGGAGGAAGGTGTGTAGATGCAGAAAGGATTATTTTTTTTAAACAATGCTTAGAAACACATAAAATTAATAAAAATAACAACAACCGACATTCTCTTAACCCTTTCATGGCTGCTTTATGCATTATATTGTTTAATTACGGCTATTACTAGAATTGATTGTAAATTGTACCTAATTAATTTAATCTCAAATCGAATTTATTGATTAAAATATCGAATATACATAAGACCTAAATAAACAACATACAATATACATACGTAATTAATTTTATCATAACTCATACTGTATCTATTAATTACATCGGACCGTTTGCGAGGGATTATAATATTGAGGTTACACAACCAAATCTAAAATATGTGTATAAATCTAGAATCATAATTGATTTCGTATTAAAAATGATACTATGTATAATTAATTATTCATAATAAATAAATGTGGTCGTGAATTATAAACAATTTCCATTTCTAAATGTGATTATGATCCAACCAATGCTTGTATAATAATTATGATGAATATTCTGAGAATAGAATTAATAGTTTTATAACTAAGTAAATTAGCTAAATAGCTATCATATTTTGCTGATTATATGTTTTAATATTCCTTGATTCCCAATAAAGGTACCCTTCCGAATCCAATCAATGCGACCACGACTCGCGACCGAGATCGGGTCGCGCGACCCACTGGTTAGTATTATATGGAGCACTAAACATAGCACGCGACCGAGTCGCGCAACTGGTGGGGGTGGCAGCGAACCTGATTTACTTATTTGCTGGTCGCAGTCTCGCGGCGCGGTCGCAAACATCGGAAGGCTACCTTTAGAGTTTAGATACTTTTGAGCCGACATACGAATGCATTGGATCATAGACTTATTTTGCTTGCACTATCCAATTTTGTTAGCACTGCGCTAGTTAATGTTGATGCACTCAACTAAAGAATCTCTTTCGTAATAATATTGACAGTAAAAAGTAGGTCTGTAGTTTAAATATTTACAAAACTAACACAGTTCGTTGAAGAGTATCATTAAGGATCTTATAAATAACATACTTAGATAGTGAATTATCACTCGAGCCAACGCGATGTGTGGAGGGGTCAAAGCACATTTAAATTGCTTGAGCCACGTTTGGAGCACGAAGTAAACACTTATTGTGGACCGTGATGAGTCTAAACCGCAGCGTCTGGCACGCCTGTCATTCGCTCGTGACGGGCAGCGTCATTTGTTGTGGAAGCCATTTTTGCTCCATACCCACTCGTGCGGCTCTAGTCTCTACTCCTACAACACAATAGAGCCCATTTTCAAATGAAACGCCAGCGGAATAAACTTGCCCGATGTTACCACGGCTAGGCGTGACTACGCGCTCGAATTGCCAATTAACTGACATTAACGAACTACGACTACATTTCTCGCGGCGGCAATAAAAAAGATATCGTCGCGGTACGCTATCGGAGCCGGGTTTTTTCGCCGAAATTGGTCGCCCGAGAGCCATTGTGACTATGCCCCGACGAAACGTCTCTGTAAATTTAACGGAGCGCGGATAGATAACATAAATAAAATCAAAAAGGAATCCGATAAAGAAACGTTCAGGGGAGAAGATGCAATAAATAAAAAACCGGCCAAGTGCGAATCGGATTCGAACAAGAAGAAAAACACGTTTGTTGTATGCGAGCACCCTTCAATATTTATTTTATTATGTTTTTTGTATTTGTTGTTATAGCGGCAACGGAAATACATAATCTGTGAAAATTTCAACAGTCTACTATCACAGTTCACCAGAATTGATATACAGACTGGTGACAGACGGCCAGACAGTCAAGCGGACAGCGGAGTCTTAGTAACAGGGTCCCGTTTTACCCTTTGGGTACGGAATCCTACAAACCGATACCCAAAACTGACTATTCCTGTTGTACATAAATATTGAGTTCGGAAACGACGATTTCTCTAAGAAATAATAACCAGTTTATCTTTACGCCTAGAAGCTTCAATAAAATATAGTTCAATACGTTTCTAAAAGGATATATAATTGGCAATATCCGCAAATTACTCTCCAATCCCTTCACTAAGATGGAAAACCCGCAAGATAGCATGACCCGACGAAAGGAAAAATCCCAGCGGAGGCTGATAATGATGTTACTGTTCGGATTCCATTTCCGAGGATTTTTATAAAACTAATAAAGAGAAGCCGTATAATGTAATCTAGAACATGTGCGATCGGCATTACGCCGTCCCCGCGGCTAATCTTTGTTCAGGAGAGTTTTTTTAACGCACACAATGTAAACATACGCGCCGCTGATCAAAACGTAGCCTTATTCCAAAGTGTTAAGGCTTATTATATCAAAGATAAATACACCAATGCTTATTTGATTTTACAAAGTGATCCAATTTTGAACTTGTTTTTGACGTGTAAATATTACAGATTTGTGCTATCATAAATCCACTCACATTAAATTCGATTAGTTTATTCAAAGAATTAATAAGGTGGGGGAAGCATGGGCTTTTAAAGAACCGACCAATCGACATTGTAGGCGTTTTTAAAAAACTAGAGATCGCCCTGTGGTCGAAATTCGACCATAATTCATGTTTCAATTTTAAAGATTTAACTATTTTAGTTTTCTTTTGCCTCTTAGGGCTCCATATACGGTCCGGTTTTCCTTCAGTTCGGAATGAACGGATGCAAAATCGTATCGTCTGTGGACTGTGTGCAATTTTGAGATCGCATCAGTCGGCCGGATGGACTGAAGCGATTTGTTCCAGTGTTGCCAGCTCTGTTTTTGCTAAACTGCTAAACTCGCGTCGATTTCTACTAAATACTACTAAAAAAGACTGAAAACTATCAAAAAAGCTTAACTTAGGAATCCCTAAAGCCCCCAAAGCCCGTTCAGTGCATTAATTCTGGACTGAACGGATGGACTGAACGGACCATGTGTGACAAATCTCTTCAGTTCTCGACAGAGCCGCGGCCGTGCGGTAGTGTATCGTGTAGAAGCGTAGTGAGTTTACAATTAATAAACACGACCGTAGCTCGCGGCAAACCAGAACGAACTGATGCGATTTTTTCGTGTGTTTGCTTGAATCCGTTCAGGCCGAAATGACGTCAGTTGGGTAGGATGCGATTTTTTCTGTGTATGTGCTCGTATCCGTTCAGGCCGAACTGACGTCAGTTCTAACTGAAACGATCGGCCTCTTGTCTGTGGGAGCCTTTAGATACGCAATAAAGATTTGTAAATGTTGTTTATGGATTGTGATAGAAAGATTGACAATTATTGACAATTATGTCAAACTTACTGTAATATATTATACAAAAATGCTAGTATGAATGAGGTAGTGTGTGTTGTTGTTATTTTTATGAATTCTATGTATTTCCAAGAGTTATTTTAAAAAATATGTGTGTGTGTGTGTGTCAGTGTGAAATTTGGCACAATCCGCACAATTCTCGTAAAACCGTTCTGAAAATTTTTGCTTCACGTATTAATATAATTATTAAACATATGGACAAATATTTAAAAGTACCTTCTAGCCGCTGCTTACGCTCAAAAGCTTAAAAGACTATTAGTAGGCCAGGTGTATGAAAAGAGTTAGAAAACACTTAAAAAGAAATTGTAATTAATGTCATAGAGTAGAACCTATAATGCTCTACCATAAGAACTAACTACTCGTAGTTTTGACAGAGATAAAATTAAGAATAGCTCTATCTCTGTATTCTCTACGTGCTAGGCGGTCCATGGTACTAGCTGTTCGTCAATACTGTAATTAAGAAGCTGTCTTCTATCATCAAGCTCTCAACATATTAATAAAAGAGCAAAAGCCGTATGCATGTTAGTCGTCTAAACACAAGCGAAGCTTCGCTTAGATAATTGTTTGCAGTACATTTCAACATGTCTGTTTTCAATTGCGGATTTATGCTCGCAGGACGCGTCCGCCATTGAACTAGTCATTCATGTTCTCTGAATACGCGAAACAGCTGCGGGATATCCGCCCGTGCAAAAACGTGCCAGGCAAACATCAGCTGTACCACAACCGCATAGAATACACACGAAGCGGCAGAAAGCGTGAGATCTGAAAACGTAATGCCCAGTACATTTGATAAACTCGATGTAATTTAAGACGGGAATATAACTTTTCTAGATACAGTCTGTGCTTTTATTTGTTGTGTTAGGGTTGCGCGTGTAAAAAGGAAAATAGGGAACTTTTTTAGGAACGGAAATAAATAGGGTTCCGCTAATACAAGTTTGCATAGTCAACTGTCAATCTGCTAGAAAGAAGGCTGGTGTATTTGTTAAAATAAAAATTTGAAGTTGATATAAATATAAATGTCATCTCAGCCGCAAAATACCTTCCAGAAATAATCAACAATTTTGAGATGACCAACTTGCTGTTTTCCTGCAGAATTCAGAGACCACGTTGCAAAACACACTTCTATCAATTCTATCAGATTTACTAAGATCCATCGGAAAAATATAAAAATAATAATTATATTTCTTAATTCCAGTAACTGCACTAACTTTATTATAGATTTATTTTTCATTTATTTACTTTTATTATTCACATATTTTGCCGAGAGTCATTCTTACAGCAAAGTGCAAAATATTTAAATTTAAATTTACCTTATTATTATTATTAATTGAACTAAAGACAATAATAATACCTCATACGTGCGGAACCCAATAATTTACATTAACATCATACTCTGTCCAATGCAATATGTGTTTGTTTCGTTTCGTTTTACTTGGGTTATGAATTCTTTTGTGAATTATATAAAATTGAATTATGATATCAACCGAAATGAGATATTTTTGTTGTCCTTCGTTTTATTGTTGGATGTTAAGTTCTAAAGATGAAATTAAATTAAAAGAAAGGATATGTTATTGATTGTACTGTAGGTTTTCGGTGGAAATTCCTGTTTCACAGTAATAATAAATCACAGTAATAACACACAGGTCTTCTTGCACTATTTCCACTTTAATAAGTATTTTACATTAATTTTAATATTTATATTACACGACCGGTTTCGACAAAGTCATCATCAGGTGTAGGTAGATTAAATATTTTTTAAAAATTGTAAACATTGTGCAAAGGGTTGCCAGCATTATGAAATTTTTACAATTGCACAATTTTGTGCAACGTAATTTAAATTTTTATACCAACTTATTCTATTTTCTACTGTATATCACAAATTAAAATTAGTATAATATTATAACACATTACATTGATAAATTAATAACTTATTGATTTGTAATTTCATAGAATTATTTAATTATATAGAATGGATGTCAGAATATAAAATTAAAAATACTACTATCACCAATGATTCAATTAAATTAAAATGTCCTTAATACATAAGAATCTAAGATATTATAGATAATGGCAAATAAATTATATGAAATTAAAACATGTCAAAATTAAAATTAATAAATTATGTCAAAAATTCATCCAAAATTAATACCAATGTCAAAAAGTCATAACATAAGAACATAGTTTAACCTATAAATATTAATTGAATTAAATGTCTTGCAATAATATGGAGCTCGAAAGGCATGTCTGGTCATTTAGTAAGATCCCACATTTTTTGTGTCTGTTAATTTCAAGCGCTTCTAATGCGTCCATCTTCCTGCTTTTTGGTAATATATGTAAATATTTTATATTTTTATCAGGGTCAAAGTTGTGTCCATTACTATTTAGATGTTCGGCAAACGTAGATCTTTCAGTATTCTTCTTCCAAGCTGTTATATGTTCTTTTATTCTAGTTTTAAACTTTCTCCCCGTCTGACCTATACACACTCCTCCACATGTATCACAAGTGAGACTGTAAATACCGCTATTGTCCGTGATTTCAAACTTATCTTTATTATTGCACAGTAATTTTTTTAGTGATCCTGTAGTGTAGAACGCCACTCTAGTCTCCTTGTTTTGTATAATCCTCTGGAATCTGTAGGAAGATGGGCCGATGTATGGTATTTTTACCCACATGTTTTTTGTTTTTTCTTTGTCTTCCGTCTGATTGTACAGCATTTTTTCTGTCATTTTCTTTCTCGTTCTTCTTAAAATTGTGTCAATTAACTCGCTTTTGTAGCCATTATTTACGGCAATATGTTTAATGGTGTTTAGTAGAATGTTTTCGCTGTATGTGGGTTTCCTAAATATATTAAATTTATGACGGCCAAGGTTTATATCAACAGTTAAATCTAGAAAATTCAAAATTTTATTGCCTATTTCCATTGTCATTTGTATTTTATTATTAAATGTATTTATGTAATTGAAGAAGTTATGTAAACTGGTATGTTCACCTTTCCATAGGCATATCACGTCATCAATATATATATACCAATATACGATATTTTCCTTATATGATGTTTCCAGTATTCTTTTTTCTAACTCATTCATAAAAATGTCTGCACAAAGTGGAGACAAGGGATTGTCCATCCTTTTGTTTATAGGTCTTACCATTATATATAAAATAATTTTGGTCTAGGCAAACCTTAAAAATGGCCTTTAAATCTATTATTTATTGTGCGTCTAAATGTGAGGTGCATAAAATTTCGTCAATTATATTCATACATTCCTTAACCGGTATATTTGAAAATAAGTTTTTTACAACAAAAGATACTAGAGTTCCGTTTTTTGGGACGGGAACATCTTTAATTTTATTTATTAATTCCAGACTATTACGAATCGTATATTTTGGATTAAATTTTGTCAGACTTTTAAAGATTGTATTTACCACTGGTTATTTTTTTACTGGTTTTATTGACCACTGGTCTTATAGGCTCTTCTTGCTTATGTAACTTGTGGAACCCATACAATCGCGGCGGCAAAGGGTTCATATGTAAAATAGATGCTATGTGGGTATTTTTAAGTACATTGTCAGTAGATCAAACTATGTATTTGACTTCAGTATTAAAGACTTCAGTAGGATCTTTTTTTAATATTTTAACATCACTACTATTTAAAAAATCTGTTATTTTATCTTGGTAGTCAGTTTTTGTAGCAATTACTACTGTGTTACCTTTATCTGCTTTCGTGATTACTAAATTATTAGTACTTATCTTCTTTCTTAAACTTTTTATTACAACCGATGATGATCATCAGACATAGTTAGGAAGGTATGATTGTGTTTTAATTTATGTAATGTTATGGCACAAGATTGTTTTACCATTTTATTATCTTTATTATCATTATTATTATCTTTGCCTCTCGGGTATTGAATTTTTTTCCCGCCAAGAAGTTATCCAAATTCTGGAATAAGTATTAGTCTGTAGGCGCAAGGTCTGGTGAGTAGGGTTGATGACGGAGAGCTTCCAACCCCAGTTCTTGCAACTTGGAGACCTTCTGCTGTGCAGTATGAGGTCGTGCGTTGCCGTGCAGGAGCAGCGGAGACAAGCGATTGACCAATGCTGGTTGGAGATGTGCCAGCTTCTCCATCATTGTGTTCAGTTCTTCACAGTACACATCTGCAGTAATGCTCACCCCGTTTGGTAAGAAGCTGTGATGAATCACACCGGCGATAGACCACCAAACAGTGACCATCACTTTTCTAGGGGTAAGTTTTCGTTTAGGGCATTTTTTATGTGCTGAACCAGGATCCAACCAACTTGCTGAGCACTTGCGGTTATCAAACAGAATCCATTTTTCATCGCAGGTAACAATGCGGTTCAAAATTCCTTCATTTGTGTATCTGTTGAGCAGTGCAAGGCACGTATCGACGCGTACTTCGCGCTGGCGATCATTGAGTTCGTGGGGCACCCATTTGTCAAGCTTTTTTACCTTGCCAATTTGACGCAAATGGACCAATATTGTTTTGACGCTAACGTCGAAAGCTGCTGCTAATTCAGCCGTAGATTGTGTATCATCAGCTTCCACAATCGCCTTTATTTCGTCATTGTCGACCAAAGTCTTCAGACGACCGCGAGGTTCATTTTTCAGGTCGAAATTTCCAGAACGGAAGCGAGCAAACCAATAACAGGTGGTGCGTTGGTTTGTAGTGTTAGCTCCGTAAACGTCGTTGATGTTGCGTGCCGCTTGTGCCGCGGTGCTGCCACGACGGTACTCATATTCCATAATTACTCGAATTTTTAACGTATCCATGATGACGAAAAATATTGAAATGCGATGAAAATGTAACACTAATCAATAAAAAAATGACTACTTATGGAAAAAGAATTCCATGTTTTTAAAATAAAATTAATTTAAAATTAGAATTCTTAGCCAAACAAAAATTATTTTGATTTGAAATGGCCAGTACTGCAGAACGGAAATTTCATAGGTAAAGACCTATTATTAATTAATATTAATTGGCTAAACTCTGAAGTGTTGCTTATTGAAATCATTATTGTTTTAAACACTGACATGTTAAATGACCTATAAACGACTATAATCATCATAACATATTATAACGGAGGCCCAAGGAGGGTTGGAGATTTTAAGGACTGGGAATGCAGGTCGCAACCAGAGGAGTTACAAGTGTAACTCCTCTGGTGTTGCGAGTGTCCAGCGGCAGCGGCAGCGGTAATCGCCATCAGGTGATCCGTCTGCTCGTTTCCTGGTTCATTTCATTAAAAAAAATCATCAAATTCGATTCTTTGCACAGTTGCGGAGTTACAGGAACAGTCGGATATTTGTATGAAAAGCTAATAAGATGAAGAATAAGTCGATAAGTACACTCGACCTAGTTGTTGCATGTGTATTGAGGTCGTCTTAAGAGTCAATACTAGCAGTAGAAATATTTGTTATTAGCTACGGAGCTCGATAACAATCTCAATTGTCCGCCATGAAAGAGTTGCGTGAAAAATTATTATCGGTAGTAACTAGTAAGTACCTATATAAAGTTACTAAGTAATGTCGATAAGGTCTGGTGAACATATTAGAAAGAAAGAAAAAGTTTTATTTCTGAATTTTGCAACAAATGTTTTCAGAATTGTCCTGCTTGTTGACTTACCACCGGTTCAGGAACCAACCCGACGAGAAGAACCGGAGTAAGAAACTCGCGAGGGGCAAGTATACACGTTACGTATTTAGGCAGGAGTATTTTTATATGTATGTGCCTACATATTGCAGAATTAAAGATTTTTAAATAAAGTGTGCCACAGAACACTACAGTGATCTAATATAACAACAGTTAAGCGCTTCGAAATTTAAGATTGCAATTTGCTTGGTAATTTATTGAATTATATTGATAAACCTGTGTATTTTAACGTTCGTGACTGTATAATAATATTAGGCACTAGTATACCTAGAAATAGATAACATACTAGGTTAACTAATTTTGCTATCGATTAGGTTATTTAATAGTTAATGGTGTGAAGCGATGAATATCTAATAAGCAATAGATGCTAGATATTATAGATTTCGAACACTTTAAATGGTCGGTTGAGATATTAAGATTAAACGTTTTGATCAACATCATTTTATAAAGCAGATATACATTTAAGCCATGTTATATTATTATTGCAGACTAGGAAATTGAAAAGAAATGGCACTTTCTATCACAATAGTGCAGGCTGCATGGGTCACAACTCACAAATCCCAATTGAATAACGCTTGTTCAGCTGAATATATGAAAATAAGGAAAGGAAGAGAAAATATTGATCTGTAAAGAACAATAAATTAGTATTTCATTCTTTTCTTGGTTAATGTTTGGTTAGATATAAAAAAAAAAGCATCTTCGTGTCAACTTAGAGAGCAGATTCTAAAGAAAAAGCAGGTATATAAGTAAGCCTGAAACTTGAGATGGGTTAATTAAACTAATATTATGTTTGATGACTTGTGGCCACAGAAGGTCTCGAATTTAACGTCATATCTCTAGTTCACTTGATCTATGGGGACTCCATTATTAAAATTTAACACGCCGCATTGGTTACACACGCTTCGGCTAAACGTGCACGAACGATAACATCTGCGAGCGTATACGCATCGCAGGATATTGATGTTTATGGCCTAAATAATATGAGCGACGTTCCCTCGCGCCGGCGGTGTGAGCTGACAGCGGATCTGCTGACGTCAGGATTAATCAAGACGTGTCAATGGATGGGTGAAGTCGGAGATAAACGCCGATCGTTTGGTGAACACTGCACACAATCGATTCGTTAGATTTTTTATTTCCTTTTGAGCATATCTTTTAACTTGTGTGTAACACTTTAGAGTTCAGACTAACAATATGTTTGTGATTACATAACCTACATGTATTACATATTGGAAATTAATTATTTGTAACGAATCTTTGAACTAAGATTTTAAGTGACGGTACGGTAGGTTCTCCTTCTGTTTCGTCAATAGATTTGTAATAATAGCCCTATTAACATGGGCTATATAATTTACATAGTCAGATTTTAGTATCTCCAGTAATACATCCTAATTGCGTTGAACCCAAAAACCTTTGATACCTGTGCATTATGTACAGAGAGCCAGATGTAATTACCGTTATGATAATCACGATGAATCAGCCGTGAGATAAGCCGTGTTTGAGTAATATTCAATTAGCGCCAAAACACGCCGCCCACGCCACGCGCCCCCCGCCCCGCTACATCAATCATCATCACCGTCACTTACAGAATTTGATCATCGTGGTGTAAATAGGCAGCCTATCTTAGGGTTGCCACTAGCCATACAGCATACAGCCAATCGTCCAATCGGCAGCGTCATGCCGATTCAGATAGAAGTTAGAACTAGCCGTGTATGGGCGTGCCGCGTGGATTGGCATGACAGTTATACGTGTGTAATGTACGTCCATATGGACGAACTGTAGATTGGATCGAGCCTGCAGCGTCACGTAGCTAATCACTATACAAAATGCATACCTATACTAAATCATCACTAAAAGTATATAATTATCATGATGATCTAAAAGGGGATGATGTAAATGATCCCATTTCACATATTTTCCTTGTCTTTCTTGCTTCTGCCATCAAAAACAGTGGCAGCCTACGATTTAGGGTCAATTCACACCGAAACGAAACGATACGCGATATGGCGCTGCATTTTAAGATAGCTGTTCAAAATTGAGCTTTATTCATTACACAAGAAAATATACGTTTCATTGGACATTGTAAGACTTCGAATGTCATGTTGCATCGCGCTGCACAGCGCATTTGCCTGTGCAGTGTATGACTGATGTCATATGAAATGTGTATTTTTTGTGTAGTAAATAAAGTTCAATTTTCAATAGCTATTTTAAAAATGCAGCGACGCGTAGCGTATCATCGCGGTGTGCACTGACCCTAACATTAAGAAGCGTTTGATAATTCGGTCGTCGATACCTAGTGTATTTGAGCGCGGAAAGCTAAACTAGTCCATAGATTTCAAATTTTTTGACTAGACTCATGTTCTTGGTGTAATATTTACTGATCTCAGAAGCCCAATTCTCATAATATAACTATTTTCGATAAAATCTCGGTTCGGTCAACGCGGTGTCATTCGCATACTCATAATTCATGCGCGCAGGAGCGGGACAGCCTGAGAATCCAAACGAGATTTAACCGATAATTATTACGTTTTATTACATAAGTTGAACAGCTATTGTAATGTTTTCGTTGTTACATTAAACATAGTTATGCGAAAGATTATCTTTATATGATAGCTTTATAATTTACATGCATCAAGTTTCAGAAACCCCATTTTGGCCCGACTACGGCGAATCCAAAATGAAGGCTAATGATTTTGGCCGTCCATGTATTTATAATGAATGCGGTGTCAATACATTCGTAATAATGGCCCGGGTAATATGGGGATATAATTTGCGTAGTCGGGACTCGGGTTACTGTTTTTAAATTTTGATTATATCAAACCCAGTAGATTAAATTAAACAATGTGCACCATAAAAACCAGCTATTAATTGAATGGTAAGTATTATTTAAAAGTAAGCGAAATTTTCTCTTGGGATCCGAGTTCCCAGATGTTTTGCAATGGTTTTTTTATTTATTGTTATTACATTTACTGTTTGTTTTCACGTTTCCACCGCCGCCGGAGGTGTGCCAGCGGTCGGCAAGTCCTGCCGGTAAACATCACCCGACGGAGCGGTCACGTGTTTGAACTTTATTCATCACGTTGCTATATAAACACCGGGACGTAGATGCTGTAAACTAGATACGACCTTTGGACATGATTTATATTCAAAGGAATGCGTAACTGTATCCTTTCTGAAGAATAATATATATATATATGATGTACCGTATTTTTGTACCCAACGCAGTTTTTACAACATATCCAATAACACTTATTGGCTTTTTGGTGTTCCGTACCCGAAGGGTAAAAACGGGATCCTATTACTGAGACTGCGCTGTCTGTCTGTCTGTTCGTCCGTCTGTCACTAGGCTGTATCTCATGAACCGTGATAGCTGGACAGTTGAAATTTTCACAGAAGATGTATTTCTGTTGCCGCTATAGCAAAAAATACTAAAACAGAATAAAATAAATATTTAAGTGAATACACAAACCTACATTTTTCGCCGTTTTGTACGAAACCCTTCGTGTGCGAGTCCGACTCGCACTTGACCTATTTTTTATTTATTGATTATTATTTATAAGCACTAGAGAGAAACTTGTAACGTTACAGGCGGTCCTGCGAGGTAAACATTCTAGATATTAAATAAAATACATATTTTTCATACCGCATGGAATATGAAAAGCCTAAGTCTTAGTTGTGGCCCACGCGGAAATATCTTGATGTGACTCAATTAAACAACAAAGAGCATTGTACGCACACGTCGAACTCTCTAATTGTCACGAGTACAATAGAGCTCGATACATCGATGAACAACACTATTGTTAGCCGATGCGGCGATAACTCAACGTTTTGTTACCATCATTATTTTAAATCCTAGTGATGCGAAAACATCGATATCGTTAGCCCGAGGGTTGGCCGCCTACCGCGATGTTTAATTAACTTAACTAATGAAACCGACTCGATCCTATCTGTAATCGACGACTCTTTCGTGATCGATCGGCCGAATTATCGATTGTGTCTTCTATGATTGTCAGTTTAATTTTCTTTTGTTATTTTCAGTGTAAAATAACTGTGCTCGAGGTTTTTTATCACCTATTGTTAAGTGTAACTCTATATCATTGAACAATATCGTGTAACGTTATCGAAGTAAACAAATAAGAAAGATTTTTATTTTTTCTGTTTAAAATGTGGCCTAAATCACTTCCAAGAATAACTTTTCTTTTATTCCACTTCATTAATTCCACTTTACAGAATAAGCATTTTATCTAATAATTACAAAAAGTTTTAAATTACTAAAATATTTTATCTGTTTAAAACTTTAAAAAAATATTGTAATTGTGTTTGGTGAATGGTGTGTGAGCTAACATTATTGAATGTTCCAAATTGACTTAATCTGGAATTACTAAGGAAGACAAGTCGGCCGTGTAATTCGTGGCGCACTTTGTTACTACCAAATTCTGTTGTGTATCTCACCTTATCCCACCCTTTCTACGCGCTTCTACAAATGAAAATTAATCTTAACTTTTAACCAGATGTTTTATAGAGGTTAGATTGTTTTACAAAAACATCCTTTATTTATGCTAAAGTGCAAAGTCTATTTTCATAATATTTCTTTATTATCCTTGAGATCTTAAAATCCGTCAATATCGTGTTTTCTAGCTCTTAATAGCTATGAAGAAAATTTTTAGTGCAAGTCAATGAGTATCTTTTATCTACCTAATTACAAGAAAATACTATTCATGTTACGTCTAGTAATTATTAGATAATGACCTAAGTATTAGAAAAAAATAAATAAATGGGGCCAATTAATGAAAAATGTTCAAGTGCGAAGAAAGCCTTTCTTTTACGTCATTTTATAAAATATGCAGTTTGAGCTACAATAAAATCACATTTATTTCTTTTACGTTTAATACGTTAACTTTTAATTATTCTATTAATTTACTCAGAAAAAAATCTAACAAAGTCCTAAATTTTTCGCAGGAACTGAATATTGTATTGAAATTTGAAAAAAAAAATATCCTACTAATGCTTAAAATGGCAGAAAAACGTTAATGGCATATTCCATAATGTGAGTTTCACAATGAAACGAACGCTTCCCTACATCTCGTAATGAAAGTTACAAAGGTGCCGACTGAGTCGATAAAGGTTTTTTTTAGTTCTATTGTTGTTCGGCATTAGAATATGTCCGGCGGCCGTTATGGCCTCGTAAATAATTAGGGGCCATAAATAAGGATCCCATAATTGCTGTCGTATACCAAATTGGCTTGCTGCGAATTATACTTTTTACACCACTGCGAAGAGATTTTTTTGCTTTAAAGCATAAAGCATTATCGTTAAAGTTTAGAATTTTAACTAAATTATAAAACATTAACAATCTCATTATACCATTTATTGCAAAACTGAGATTCGGATCTGGTCCTATTTATGTATCATTTAGGACAAGCAGCTTAAAAAACAAAATCAAAACTTTTTCTTAGGGCCTGTTTCACAATCTTCTAATAAGTGTTCGGAAGTTTCGTCGCTGCTTACTTTGTATCGAGCGACAGATACAAAACATGCGAATAAGCTATCTAACACATATCTGTAATCCGTAGATTGTGAAACAGACCCTTATCTTGATGCACCGACTGTTAACGCTATCTTAAAAATGAAGTAAACAGATTACTATAAACACATAAACAGTTATCGGTCGGTTCGGTCATAAACGGTCATAAATATTTTAAGTTCGATTCTCCACCGGTTTGGTCTATATTCCATTGTTTTTTTCCACCATATCTTTCCTTGTGTCATAGATAAATAATACTCCGCCTTAATCCCATTATTTTGAGGTTTGACTGCATACTATTTGGAGTTGGCAAAAAACACAATTGGATTGCATGATGGTGGGCCCCGAGGCATCCGGCGGGGCCCCAGTTTATATATTCTTTGCCCCAGTGGGTGGGGCTCCAATCTCGGGATCCCACGTCGCTGCCGGCGCGCACGACCGACACACGGAACAGGGAACTCTGATATGAATTATTCAGTAAACTTTGTTTGTAATTGAATGTGTAGGTGAGTTTAACAAACTAGTAATATGAAATAAAAAATCAATACCCACTGGCTATTTTAATTTTGATAATAAGTATCATTCTCGAGACGAATCTAATCACAACCTTATGGCTGGGACTATATGCTCCGGAATCCGGAACACCAGTGAAAATCCAGAGCACGGAAAATAGAAATCTAAGCTAGTCTACATTATAGTTGAAAATCGAACACATGAGTGTCGAGTCAAATGTCAATGTCATATATGACAGCTTTAATTTTCAACTCTATTGTATTAGCGCAAAGTTCTATTTTCAATGCTCAAGATTTTCTACGGCCTTCCGGATTCCGGTGCATATAGTCCTAGCCTTAAAAGCCTATCAAACCGAATATAGGCTGTACATAAAATTACTAGCTAATGCTTGTAAATGCAGTATACCGCGGACATACTGTACTTTTTCGGTATAAAAAGTTTTTATACCGAAAAACCAAACAACCTTTGTTTTAATCCAGAGCCTATACTACTACCATACGAAATTTCATCGAAATACGTTCAGTAGTTTTTGCGTGAGAGAGTAACAAACATCCATCCATCCTCACAAACTTTCACATTTATAAAAGCAAGTAGGATCATCTTCGGATAGGTAATTACAGCTCATAGTTTGCTTGTATTGATAAAATAAAATGTCACCAGTTTATGAAATTGATGTCGTAAATATCATAGGTACCTTTAACTACTTCAATAGCACATAAGAACTCCTACATACCCGACGTCGCTATTTTAATAGCATGTTTCATTAATTGGTTAAGCTTATTCAAAATTGCATTGTAAATTGTAATCCAAATTAAACTCCAACGTACAAGCGAAACACGCATTTGAAGTCCAATTAAAATAGTTATTAGTTATTGGGTATTTTAATCTGTAGGCCATTTGGAGTGTTCTCACGGACGCAACCGCGATGATTGAGATTTGAGCCGGATAGGGAAAGAGGATAGACTATAGAGGATGTAAATATTATTATATCGAGTGCTAAGAATCCAGTAGACTTACTTGTCTGTCTGATAAAAAGGAAAATAGTATAGTAAATTAGATGTTGCCCGGTGTACGGGTTTCCCCGTTCTCTTCGATAGCGTGAAAATCAAAAAACGTTATTTGTAGATGGACTGTATATTGAAGACCTAAATGTGTAGTTATAATAAGATTTCTAGGCCCGACAATATAGCGTATCGACTTGTCGTAATTTGGTATAAAAAGGTGTTATTCACGGCGCGAGCGCAACATCCCGACGATATCCGACGGAGGCCGAAGGCACCCGAAGCCGCTGTCTTATCCTCCTCCGGGTGGCGCGCGTCGCGCGAGTTATTGCCATTAACATACTCCCCTGTTGAAGTCTCTTCAACATCAGAAGTCGGGAGAGGGCATATGGTATTGAATGCGCGTCGAACAACGCCCTTTCTAGTGCGGATGTCAGCAACCCTGGATACGCCGTCTCCTCCAGGCAGCACCCGCAGAACTCGCCCCAGCAGCCACATCAAAGGCGGCCTCGCCTTGTCCTTGATGACGACAAAGCCTTTTTTAAGGGCTTCTTGCGACTGGAACCATTTTGTTTTCTGTTGAAGCAGAGACATGTATTCATTAGAAAATCTAGTCCAGAAATGCTGCTTCAATAGCTCGATGCGGCGAAATCTTGGCAAAGATGACACCCTGCTGCGGGTTATTTGAGTTTCGGGAATCGCAACCAAAGATCGTCCGATAAGGAAATGTGCAGGCGATAAGGGGCAAAGATTGGAAGAATCACTAGACAAGGGAGTAAGTGGACGTGAGTTAAGGATACCCTCAATTTGTACTAATAGAGTGTTCATCTCCTCATAGTCCAAGTATGCTAGTCCTAGAACCCGACGTAGGTGATTTTTCACGGACCTTACTGTGGATTCCCACAAGCCGCCGAAGTGCGGTGTGTACGCTGGAATGAAAGAGAAATTTATACCGTCCATTTGACCGTCTATGTCTGCAGGTGAAACCTGATCGAAAACTTGGGCGATTGTAGACAAAATGTTGAGTTTGTTAACAGTGTTGTAAGCCGGTGCATGAATGGAAAAGAACAATATATCTCCAAAGCATTTCCAATTCAATCCGAGTGTTTTAGAAAGACTTTTGCTACTTAAGTCTACATAACCAGAAAAATTAACCTCACCAGATAATGCTTGTAAAATTTTATCGTTGTTTGAAAACTATTTTCTTAAATTTAATTTTGCTGAAGTTAGAGTTTTAGTGACATCCTGGCATAAATATAAAGTTTTCTCTATTGTTTTATGGCCTGTCAAAAAATCGTCAACCCAAAAATCTTGACATATAATATATCATATTCTCTTGACCTCTGGATTAGTAGAGTCAAGTCCTAATTGAAAAAGACACCTTGTAGCAAGATAGGAGGCTGTAGCTGTACCATAAGTCAATGTATTCAGCTTGTACCTCTTAATAGGATGATTATAATCAAATCTGCATAGTATTTGTTGAAGCGCGCGCTGCTCCTCAAGTACTGCTAGACCCACTCTTAAAATGTTGTTAAGTGATTTACCAGATGTCGTGCCCGCCGATGCATCGAAGACAATGCGTAACTTTGTTGTAGAGCTCGACTCTTTTAAGACGCCATGATGTGGCAAATATTTGGGTTTGGAGTAGTGCAATGTGTTTTCGGCCATGTGACCAAGGTCAAGGTACTCCTTCATAAAGTCGACATACAGCCTTTTTCATATCAGGATCTCGTTCTAATTGTCTTTCTAAAGAAAAAAAACTATTTTTGGCTAGTTGATAAGAGTCACCCAAGATGGTCGGTGATTCCTTGAAAGGGTAAAATAACTACAAAGCGTCCATCAGGCTTACTTACTGTTGACTTTACGAAGAGTTCCTCGCACGATAGCTCTTCTGGGGAAAGATTATATTTATGCGGTTTAGAATCTAACTCCCAAAATCTAGAGAGATCAAAATTTAAAGTTTGATTTAACATGCACACGGGCGTTTGAATGTTATTATTACGTCGTTAGCTATAGCACCGGAAACTGGCCATCCTAATTTCGTCTCGAAAAGACACGGTTTGTTTCTACCTAAATGTATGCGATTCGTACCGATTACACTCCAAAATATGTCTGCACCCAATAGTATATCTATTGTGTTCGGTATGTGTAATGATGGATCAGCTAAGTGAATTTCTGTAGGCATGTCTAGGCTTGTAAGTAATGTGTACACTAGGTAATCGTGACGTAATATTAGGCAAGATGATACGATCAATGCTCGTCGTATATCAACCAATAGAAGATTCCAATGTGAGAGCAGGTGCGCGAGCTCTGTAGTGATTGATTATTGATACCCGATATGCTTGTATTAAGATAAGATATATTAAGTTTTAGCTTATCACATAGGTCCTGGGTAATAAAATTAGACGTACTCCCACTGTCGAGTAGTATCCTCGCAGTGTGCGACTGTCCATTAATGTCCTTGACATTGACCAATGCTGTGGACAGTAGTACAGTTGTTTGAGAAATTAGATTTTTATATATGTTCGCAGTTAAGGCTACACTTTGGGAAAAACCAGACTCAATATTATTGAAATACAATAAAGTGTTGTGCTTTTTATTGCAATATTTACAATGTGTTAATTTACATTTATTCTCTGAGTGGCCGAAACGTAAACAATTATTGCAGACTTTAAATTCCTTTGCCCTTTTGATTCTCCTCAATTGACAATGCTCTAAATGAGTCACAAGTATGTAAGAAGTGATTATTTTTGCACATAGGACAAAGGTTAGATTTATGTTTATCTGGTGTTTCTAATTTTTTTTTGTTTTTGTTTATCTTTAGGTAAGAATTAGTATTAGGATTAGAATTAATATAAATTTTATTTAAACTATCAGATTTAGGTGAGTCTAAGGTTTCTAATAAATCTGCTTTATTGGATATGAAATTAATAAAACTATTCAATGTTGGGGACTTGTTTGCAATATTGCGTTGGGACTCCCGTTCCCTTGAAGTAGTTGAGTCCAGCTTGGATGAAAGCAAAAATATAATAATAGTGTCCCAGTGTTGTACAGGTCGACCTAAGCTGGCTAATGCCCTAAGATTTCTGTTGGCACTAGCCACTAAATTACGCAAAGGTCCACTACCTTTGCGTAATTTAGCTTACCTTTTGTATTGTAGGTAATGTAAAGAGAGAAAACAGCGAGCTATGCGAGCATTGTCTCGGGAGGAGTCGCTGAGCGAGTCCCCGAGACAAGGGCGCTGCATTCGGTTGTGGTGTCTTCCAGGGACACGCAGGATTCGGGAGAGGAACTGATGGAAAAGATAAGAAAGACTGTAGATGCGAAGGATGGATGGGTTAGAGTGGAAAGAGTTAGAAAGGTTAAAAATAGAAGGGTAGTCGTCGGCTGTATAAATGATGAAGAAAGAAATAAGGTGAAGAAGGACGTCGAGCTACACACACGCCTCAGCAACAACTACATTGTTGTGACTACCCTCCGAACCAAAGCCTGGGAGACGGTTGTAGTGTCCTTCTACTTCGAGCCCGATAAGCCTGTAGGGCCCTACCTGGACCATCTTATGCAGATAAGAAGAGAGTTGGGATCTGATAAGATGGTCCTGGGAGGCGACGCGAACGCTAAAAGCCCGTGGTGGGGTGGCGACGCGGAAGACCCGCGAGGTAGGGAAGTGTCTGCTGTACTGGAAGCAATGGGTCTACATATACTCAACACTGGAGACACCCCAACTTTCGATACCGTTACTCCAGTTACGTGGATGTGACAGCGTGCTCCGACGACCTGCTGGACCGAGTGGGCGACTGGAGAGTTGATGAGGGTCTGACGAGCTCGGACCACAACGGCATATCATTCGGCATCAGACAACAGAAATCCACAGGCACAAACATAATACGTACCACACGCATGTTTAACACACAGAAGGCAAACTGGACTCAGTTTCGTGAGAAACTGACCCAGCTTATGTCGGACAGACAATTGAATGTACAGGACATGGATACAATACACAGCACACAACAAATAGAAGAAGCAATAGACAGATACACGGAAGTCATAACACAGACATGCAGAGACACCATGCCGACCAAAAAAAACACACAGAGATTCACCTTGTCGTGGTGGAATGATGAGCTCGTGCAGCTGAAGAAGGAGGTCGCCACAAGGAAACGCAGGATCCGTAACGCTGCGCCTGATCGCAGAAACCGCGTAGTTGGACTGTACCTGGAAGCGAAAGAGAAGTATGAAAAGGCAGTTAAGAATGCGCAGGTTGAGAGTTGGAAGGAGTTTTGCCGGAAGCAGGATAGGGAGGGGGTCTGGGAGGGCATCTACAGGGTGTTGAGCAGAGTCAGAGGGAGGAAGGAGGATCTGCCCCTTACGAGGGACGGTGAAACCCTCGACGCCCGAAGCTCCGTGGAATGGCTGGTGGAGACCTTCTACCCCGAGGACCAGGAACGTGATGAAAGTGAGGAACATCGGCGGACGCGCCGGCGGGCGGAGTCCTTGGACACCGAACCGCCGGCGGGTCCGGACGACCCTCCTTCATCATGGAGGAGTTGAAGAGAGCCGTAAGGTCCTTCAACCCCAAAAAGGCCCCCGGGGCGGATGGACTCACGTCGGACATCTGCCAACATGCTGTGGAATGTGACCCGGAATGGTTCCTTGCTCTGCTGAATAGGTGCCTCACCGTCGCCTGCTTACCCAAACAGTGGAAGCGGGCGACTGTGGTGGTGCTAAGGAAGCCGGGCAAGGAATCGTACCGGGTACCAAAAGCCTATCGTCCGATCGGCCTCTTGCCTGTTCTCGGCAAAATCTTCGAGAAGATGCTGGTCGATTCTACCTGCTGCCCAAGATTAGCTCTAACCAGTATGGCTTTATGCCCCAAAGGAGCACCGAAGACGCCCTCTATAGGTTGGTGAACGTCAAAAAACAGAGGGAGGAGAAGAAAATTTCTGTCGTGGTGTCGCTGGACATAGAGGGGGCCTTCGACAGTGCTTGGTGGCCGGCCATAAAGGTTAGGTTAGCTGAGGTTGGGTGTCCGGGGAACCTGAGGCGGGTGATCAGCAGCTACCTGAGTGAAAGAGGAGTAAATGTAAGGTATGCTGGTATGGAAGTGAGCAGGGAGACCAATAAGGGGTGCGTGCAGGGATCCATCGGTGGACCGATCCTGTGGGACCTCTTGTTGGACCCCCTGCTATGCATGTTAGATGAAATGAATGTTTTTTGCCAGGCCTTCGCCGACGACTTAGTTCTAGTGTTCGAGGGGGATACGGCTCTGGATATCGAGCTAAAGGCCAACGGAGTTCTGGAAAGAATAAATAAGTGGGGGGAGTTGAACAAGTTGAAGTTTGCCCCCCACAAAACATGCGCACTTTTGGTTACACGGAGGCTTAAATACGACACGCCTCGACTCACTATGGGGGGTGTTTGTCTTTGCAGACAAACACCCCCCATAGTGAGTCACTAATATTGCTATTATGACCATATTAAGGTATTAGGATTGACAATAGACAGCGGTCTCACTTTTAATGCCCATGTAGGCAATGTATGTAAAAAGGCCATAAAAAGATACAAGCAGCTAGCCAAAGCCGCTAGAGTAGGTTGGGGGCTTAACCCCCAGATAGTTAAGAATATATATATGGCCGTGATAGAGCCGACTATTTTGTATGCATCGGCAGCGTGGGCACCCACCGTGGAAAAGATGGGGGTCCAGAAAAGGCTCAACTCCGTCCAACGGGGTTTTGCCCAGAAGATTTGCAGAGCATATCGGACCGTCTCCCTGAACTCTGCAATGCTGTTGGTTGGGATACTCCCCCTTGATCTCAGGATACTCGAAGCTTCGAGGCTCTATGAAATCAAGAAGGGAGTACCGCACCCGGCGTTGAAAGACAGGGAGGTGGAGCGAATGGCTCCAGCGATCGAGGACCCACATCCGGCAGAGCAGGTAGAGCTGAGGTTCGGGTTGGTAGACGAGGACTCGTATGCAGACGTGGTTAACAGCCACGTCCATAGGATCTATACGGACGGCAGCAAGATTGAGGGTCGAGTCGGAGCCGCACTCTCCGTATGGAAGGGTGAGGTCGAGACGAAGGCCGTCAAGCTTGCGTTGCCGCCGTAGGGCGGTATCCTTAGCGATTCCAGATCGGCTCTCCAGGCAGTCACCCTTAGTTCCCCTCATCCCCTGGCAGTGCAAACAAGGGAGGCCCTCCGAAAAGCTGCATCGCAGAGGCGGGAGGTCTCCCTGTTTTGGATTAAGGCGCACGCAGGGTTAAGAGAGGGAATGAGAGGGTTGACGAATTAGCCAAGGAGGCCGCGCTGCGATTGAAAAGGAAGCCTGACTACGATCTGTGTCCTGTTTCATTCGTCAAGCGTATCTTAAGAGAGGATACGGTTGAGGAATGGGATAGGAGATACGAAGTGGGAGGGACGGCCGGAACCACGAAGCTCTTTTTCCCAAGCGCTGCTGCTGCATACAAGATAGTCAACAAAATAGACATAACACACCACACTACACAGATACTGACTGGACACGGCGGGTTCGCCTTCTATTTGAACAGATTCAAGTTGAAGGAGGACCCGTCGTGTTCATGTCAGCCAGGAGTTGAGGAGACGGTTCCTCACCTGTTACTCGAGTGCCCGATTTTTGCTAGCAGTAGATATGATACTGAGCAAAAATTGGGCATATCGATAACGGGTGAGAGCCTGTCTTCCATCCTGGGGGGAAAGAAGAGGGAAGTTTTTCTCTCGTACTGCAAAAATATTGTAGAATTTGTAAATAGGAAAAACTGTGATATTTTGGTGTGATTTTAGTATAGGCTCTAGAGTAAATTTTATTGTGATACTAGGTTTAAGTTGAATGTGTGTGCCGTTGTTTTATTTTGACATTTTTATTGAGTTGTTGTGTTTGTATATATGAGAATTATTATTTATTGATTTTATTGTTTTATTGATATTTTGAATTTTAATTGTAGTGTATATTATTGAAAAATTTTTTATTGGATTTTACTGAATTTTACTGTTTTAAATTGTATCAACACCTGTTTTTTGACTTTTTACTAGTGTAAAAAACCGACAGGTACATAGTAAAAAATTTACTATGTAAGCAAATGATTAAGTGTATATATAAAACAATTGCAATGTAACAGACGCAATAGGCATAAGAACGAACTAAAAGAAATGTTTTAAGTTAAAAAGAAAAATTGTAAAACTAGATATAAGATAATTGTAAAACAAAAATAGAAAAAGATTAAAAACAGAAAATATTAAAAAAGAACAAAACCATGATTATGTTAGGGGACGGAAAAAAAAATCTAAAGAGAGAATTTAAATGGTGGTTTTCCAGAAGATGCTTATTGTCGTAACGCTCACAAAGAGTTTGCCATGCAGCGTCCTAATTATGTCATAATCAGGACCATCTATAGTCTGAGCCGCACTATCCTTTAATGACGCGCGTAAATAATTCGTAATAATAAAAAAAAAATCGTTATTAATTAAAGAATTAAAAGTGTCCTTTAAACCGAGTCAGTGTTGATAGTCGCCGCTAAAATGTGGTAGATCTATTTTAGGTAATTCAACGACCTTACGTTTGTGTTTATGCAAAGATGCATCCGAGCATGTTCCCGTTGCCGAGCCTGCCGAAGGAAGCTCACCCCTGGTTGTCAACAGCAAGGCTTTGCCAGCGGACATCAGCGAATAATACTGGGCCTCCATGGACTCCAGAACCTGACGCAGTTCCTCGGGGATGTCGGCTTCATCCTCGAATTCACTCTGAAACATTTCGAATTCCTCATAAGATTATTGTAATTTTTCCAAAGGCATTTGAAGCTCGATTTGGATTTGGGGTTCACTAAATGGTTCACTAGTTTTAAGCAAAGACAGAAAACTCTAAAAAACTGTAAGTTTAGCTTTAAGCGTTGATTTTTTCTTATTAAATTGTTTTATTTGTTTATCAGCCATTTTGTTTTATTTACTTGAGAATTTAGATTATATTTGTAGGAAAGATAGCCGTTGCGTAGTGCGTACAAGCGTGCTGATGATGATTAAAATGTAACGCAATAATGTACTTATTAATATTAGCTATGCACTTTCTAGACAGCTGCAAGCTGATGATGATACAAAGCTAATTATTTTAATGAAATAGCGTACATTTATATTTTAATAAAGCTATGCAAAATGAAGACATTAGAAGACAGCATATGTTCAGCTATAGACAGCTGCGGACTGCTAATTATATTGCACAGCAATGGCTTATTAAAATACAAAAATTTGGGAAAATAATGAATGAAATTAGCTAAAAAGGTTATGAATTCAGGCAATAATATATAAAAAGCCCTTATTACAGAGCGCCGATAGCTAAGTATGTTGGATAGATTGCATCAGCTGTAACGCTGTAGGTACGCGTCGAGTCGACCGCTCCGAGCCTAGAACAAACAGATAGGTAAGTAACGAGTTAACAGCTGATATGACTTGTAATTTATATCAAAATGTAATGATTATTATTTATTCAAGCTGTATTTTAACGTTGTTTGATTGTATAAATTTAATGATAAGCGGTGATGGAATTATGATAAAATGATTCAGAAATCAGACACCGACTAATTTACGTTTTATGATTTATCGATTTTATGAAGTGATTTAAATTAAATTGAAACTAAATGATTTTATTAAAATAAATTAATAACGAACGAACGAAATGTAATGACGTCGTAATTTTGTCGTATGATGAAGTATGAGTGGCAAAAAATGATTCGATGATTTTACGAAATTTTACGATTCAAATTTTACGAATGAAATCATGACTATGAAATGAATTTACTATTGTGCAAATTTTGAGGTTAAAAATGAATATTAATGATGAGAAATGAATGGAAGAAAAGGAAAACGGAACGATCTTACGGTTTTATGCACTTCCCGATTCCTCCAATTGCAATCCTTGTGCTTGTTGCTTGTTCCTGCTTTCGTGTCATGGATTTTTATGCAGGTTCCTTCGTTCTTCCTGAATCCAGTTCCTCGTTAAATACGATTTTTTGATGGCGAGATAAGGACGCATATGCTACGAGAAAAAGTCATTAACAGCCGGAATTCGTTCACGGAAAATAAAACTGGCTTTTGTCTGCGGCTTTGCCCGCGTAAGTATAGTATTCCACGGGAACACCGAACACTGTACTTTTTTGGTATATAAAATAGTGTTAATCCAGAGCTATAACTACTACCATACCAAATTTCATCAAAATCCGTTCAGTAGTTTTTGCGTGAAAGAGTAACAAACATCCATCAATCCATTCATTCATCCTTCTATGTTACCCAGGCTCCAATTTACCCGTTCTCGAAGGGTGACCAGAGTCCTGCGGGAATCTTCATTTTAGCCTAGCCTATGTTCCACGTGGTCTGCTCCATATCTGTGAGTCAAAATCAATTGTTTGTTTGCATTGAACAGGCTTGAGCCAAACAAACAAACAAATCTTTCCTCTAAAGTAACATTAAAACTAGACAAAATCACTATCAAAAGTGCTTTACATACGTCTGTAAAATGTGAACGAAAAGTGAAGTCATAAGATGTATTACAATACAATATCTTATGACTGTAGTCTACAGTCATAAGATATTGTATTACAATACAATATCTTATGACTGTAGTCTGCAAAACACAAAAGTATCGAGGTTAATGTTGTTATGATTATATTTTCCTTAATTTATAAACAACATATTCCTAATGTAGTTTATGCATACGGGGAAAATTTGATTTGACACAAATAACAATATGTATTTACACGTTTTATAGTTCATCTACCTTCTTACTGAAACCAAAGAAATAATAATTACAGCAACAAACAAACAGAAGACACAGTAAGTTACAGTTTCTAAACATTATATAGCCGTATCTTCCTGCCTCTTTAATCTGTGGTTACTTTTGATCGGGAACATGACCAAATTCTATAAATTTGCTATTTCAGTTTGATTTAGACCACAACCGAAGTTATTGGGCGAATTGGTTTACAGTTTACACATTTAACACGTGCAATGTTCAACTTGCCGATTGAAACTTTACGCCACAGATATAAAAAATATCGACATGGTAGATAAAATTACACTTCTAAAATGTTGTGTGTTATGTAAAAGATTTCGTACTAGTAAATTAAATAAATTTGTAATCACGGTTAGATTAATTCATTATTATTGTTATAATGTCATTTGTAGCCGCAATATTATTGTGGTCTATTCTTTAAAAAGGTTAAATTAAAATGTTGTTCATAAAAATATTTATTACCTTCATTTATTTAACTTTCAGTCACATAATAAGGTATTTACTATTTATCATTATAGACGACAATTGAAATTAAATATACCAATCAAAATGTGATTAACTTCTGTAGCGTTAGGTACTACAGCTATTAAAACAAGTCTAGAATGTTATGCCTTGTCTATAATCTAGTGTTTAACTAGATCTGTGGCGTCAACTTTGTCGAATGTGGGGCGTGTGTCAATACTCAGTAGTTCGATTTTAACTGATTGTTCGAAGTGAATTGGATTTGTTTTATTACGTGTAGAATTCAGGCGTGTATTATATTTTATTTTAATACATTGTGTTAGACATATTACGTGATATGTAGAATTTTAAGTAGAATATAATATATTTTTTACAAGTTGAACACATTTTAATTTCAGTTTGCGTTTCAATGAAATCCATATCATAGTCGTGCATAATTGCTGTATTTCTTGGTACGGCCAATCGATTAAGGCGCAGCAAAACGATAATGCATTTGCCATAACTGAGTCCAATTACGGGACGTAATTAACGTGAAACGTTCACGTGAGAAGGGAATGAACGTTATAAGTCACAGCACCTAGGCAAGGTTCATAGAAATATATTTTAGATAGAAGATGATTCTCGCGACTTCGCGACGCAGAAAGAAATTCCGCGGGAACTACTACTGCCATACACCAAGTTTCATCAAAAGCCGTGCGGAAATTTCTGAGATTAGCGCGAACAAATGTACGTTTCTGTAAAAATCCTAAAATATACAAATTATCTGTATAATTCTAAAATTTAATTGTTTTGAGTTCTATTTCGTTCTTAAAGCGTAATAATTAAAATAATAATTTTTCATATATATATCTTCTTTTTACAGACAGTGACCAGTTACGATTTTACTATGTGTTGATGATTATGTGATAATCTACAACTCTAGAACATAGGTTTAGTTTCCCATAGGGATATGCAGAGACCACAGACTTCCATTTACTCTATTTTCCGTTTTTTTATGTTACAAAAAGTAATTAATTTGAGCAAATTTTACGCAAAAAATTGCTTTCAAATATTTTTTATAAGATGTGTGGTTATAATATTGCCTAAAATTGTATTATAATGATAGGTGGCTTTATTAACTTTACAATGACACAATTATGATATCCGAAGAATGTTCAGAAACTAAGACAAAATTTTATTTGAAAGGTCTCATCAAAAATTGAAATTAAAAATTAAAATGGCTGACATTCCAAGAGCAATAACGAGGAAAAAGGATTAGATAGGATTAGGATTATTATTGACCCCCAAAAGAAGTGTTTTTGATGATGAAATTCTATGTACAACATGCCCTTAAAATAATGCTGAAGGTATCCCGGACACATTGTATATCACAATATCCCAATATCCGTACTATATATGCTAATACATGACGGACGAATTAACTGGATATTTAATACTTACACGGCGCTGAATAAATAAGTCTTTAAAGTACATGAGTTCAGCTGTAATGAGAATAATGAGTAACACATGAGCTAATGTATAGCTGTGTGCTGTAAATTCTGTAATTTAGCATCATAAGTAAATACCTATAGTGGTCATGTGGGCTATTTCAGCGCTGTTATACGATTGCGTGTAACAAGCTGATTGACACTGCTAAAGTTCTACTTTATGCAGCAAGACTCATTAATAAAAGTCACAGGAGAATTGATTGCATTATAGTAGCTCACATGTTATTTTTTTTAAATGCAAGCGGTCTGTGGGTACACTTGTGGCCTTCAATTCAGAATATAGCTGAGTTAAAGTCTACGCAAATGCTTTATTGCAGCTTACAGTCCTATTCATTGCTAATAGCTCTACGCTGCGCTCGCAGCTTTACAATGTGGTATCTGTGACGCGTAATAGCGTTAATAATACACAGGCGAAAGAGTAATTATCAGCTATTGAAGTTATAGTGTACTGTTATACCTCTTTATAAACGCTAAAGTTACCGATGTTACCCTTTGTGTCATCTTATACAGTTCTGTGCTACTTGGGTGGTTGCTTCGTGATTCATACATTTTAAGGGAATGAGGAGGCGTCTTGACATTTATTGAAGACTAATGAGTTATTTAAACATTAAACTTTTGAGATAAATTAATTAATAAGAAAAAGTTTTTAGGCATATTGTTATTTACAAGATTCCCAAGAAATTCACATTTATCACATTGGAAGATAAAAACAAGAATTTATTTTTTAAATGTTAAGTAAAAATTAATAGGTAAATTATTAATAATGCCTTATGCCTATCTGTCTTATACTACACTATTAGTTTTTCTGTGATTATACTGTATGGTAAATGGTAAAACCGCTGACTCTTGACAAGGTCGTTAGTTCAATCGTAGCTATTAATAAAGAAATATTCAAGAAAAAGTCGAAAAAGTATTTACTATCGGCCGGTTTCAATAAACTATCTATCAATAACTATTTATTTCTTGACGTGTCATTCAATCATTTGCCGATTTTTTGCGATACAAATTTGACATTGGTATATAATATACACACACACACACACACACACACACACACACACACACACATATATATATATATATATATACATATATAATGTATATATTTATTATTATTATTTATACAATAGACAAAGACGTGACTCGACCCTTGATATACATTATTGATTATATTATGTTATGTGATTCTCTGATTGATGTTATTTAGACAAAGTCTTTACTTCCCCTTTAAATCAGTTGTTTCTGTGAGGTTAATAACCTCCACTCTTGAGATAACGCAATGTAAGTTTATTCATATATATATAATTTTTATTTATTTTCTGCCTAAACATCTTTACATAACCAATAGACTATGCCTAAAATATTCGTAATTGATATTGATCAACTTTATGTCTACTCACCGCTGTCGACAAAGCTTTGTCGTGCCAATGATTTGTTTGGCGCGAGACAGCTTTTTCTATGGCATAATCTCGCATCAACTGCCGTCTTTAACCGTCTTTATTGTACTAGGGCAACAGTTCGGACATAAGTGGTCGGTGATGGTAATGACGATAAGCTATTTACTGCGCATAATTATTATGGGTGAATTATAAATAAACAGCACAGCAGCACACAATCCCCGGAATTATTGCACGAAATGAATTTGTGGCTAATTAGCTGGGCAGTAATGAGCTCAATGTATGTTTTTCGATCGCGTTTTAAAACTCGCGCAACTACTAAATACAGTTGACACTAAAACATTATTACAATGTGCTTAAAATTTCCATCGTAGGCGTTAAAATACACATCGTCATGTATTATATAATTATCATAATTAATGGAGTGGAGATCGAATGTAATAAAGGATGTTCGGTGAAAAAATGTTTATTTTAATAGTGTGTTTGTACACTGGTGTGACCTGCAGCAATTGCGCGGGGATGCGTTTTCAAATTATTATTTTTTCATTTTAAGGGTTTCGTAGAAAGGAATGTTTATAGTTTTGTGTATGTCTGTCTGTCTGTTTGAGTAATTAGCTGATTGTAAAAGGGGGCTTAGGACTAAATAAATGAGTATAAAAATCTGTCAGATCAACAAAATATACATATAGAGAGACAATTATGGGGCCGGGGGCCCATAAGGACTTCGGGCCAAAAATAAGTACAATGTTACTTTGTTGTTGATAAGAGGCGTCAATTGAACATGATATATTGAGCATTTGCTTGATTGAATGATGGACATAATGTTCCTGTAGTCATGGTGAGAATATTCTCGACGTTGTGGTGGTAAAATTCCTTACAAAGACCCACGTTCACGTTCATGTTCACCATGAATAATTTTCAACATTCAAAATGATAAATTTTTTATATTATCGTGTAAAAAAAGTTAAATAATTATCAAAAATAATAATTCAAATAAAGCAAAAATCCTACGTATTATTTTATTACTCAGAATAAATTTAAGAAAATAGAAAATTGTAGATAAATGATGGTCTACATAACTGCGGTGAACTCTCTAATAAATTATTTATTAATTACTCTGTAGTCTGTGCCTAAACAATGATAGCTAAATAAGAAGTAATTTTAATTTCTAATTTGCATTAACTATTTCAGAACAGTTAATCTTTAATTTATCACTTAATATTCTATAATATTATGTTTCCGTTATTTTTAATAATACAGACAAAATGTCGTCACTTGATTGTTGGTTATGGGTGTCTAACAGAAGCCGATTTAGGTTTTGATGCTTACTCTAAGGTTTACATAAACTATTCAAGGAAAAATCCCGTTTCTCTTGTCACCTAGCATTATCTCTATTGTACGTAAAAACCATAAATTCTATAAAAGAATAGATGGCTTGATGGATGTTTTTTGTCGCTGCAGGATGCATTCCCCGCGTTCGTGCCACTCCGCTAGCTCGGGCGGGACGCGACGCGACAAAAACCCCGGCACGTAGCTAGTTCCGCCTCGCTGGCCTTATCGATATCCAATTTATTTAGTTAACACTATGGTACGTAAAACCATAAAAAGTGGACGTGGTGCATTGCATAATGTTGCTTGATATGGCGCAAATTGCTTATTATTCCTATTTCTGATATTAAGACACATTCTTATGTTATTTATGTCTCCTCGTCACATACGAGGAGACATAAATAACATAAGAAACTTTCATTTTAAGTTCTAGATCTTTTTTTGAACAGGAAATCGTTATTTTTGCACGAAAGAAGATATACTTGAATAAATAATTTACCAATATTATATATTTTTAGTTGTAGGTCTTATCTTAAAAAAAACTTTTCTGCCAATAGGGCTGGGAACTGCGTGGAAACATTTAAGAATTTTATCTTCTTTTAAACTTAGTTTAAACGCAAACCCCTAACCAATTTGCAACATGCACATTTAGGTGTCAGAGGGATTCGAATTTCAAATCTGTCCCGACTCCCGAGTCTGTCCCTTTTATCATCACTTTACAATGAACCTCAACCCCCGTCGTATTAAGTTTAATGTGCAAGAAATTTTAAATAGAATAATAATTCTAAATCAGAATCAAGTCAGGTTCAAACGACACGATAGGCCCTATCGAATTTATTCGATTTTTATTAAGACCACTTTTATCTTATACTTTTGCAATTTAAAAATCGTCCATATTTTTATCATCGTTGCAGCTGAATGGGTTTTAAACAGGAACCAGATTGTTGTACCGGGTATTATCCATTACCGGTCCTGTCGGTTGAGCGATTGTCCGATTGGACACAACTGGAATCGATTTCGTCCGATTGCGGGGAGTGGTTAGTCGATAGCGAGACGATTGACACAGCCCAGCCGTGTGAAAATCTATAAATTGGACAATTTTAATTTACGGTTGCCGAAAAAGGCAACCAATAAACGTGTGTAATGTAACTGATATAGAGTTGACAATCTAGGTGACAGGTATTTCAGGTATTTGACTTATGGTAAATAAGTCAAATACTTCACAATATATTCAGCTAGTAGATAATGTACTTTCACAAAATTGGACAAAGTTATCATCAAAATATTAAACGCCTACATAATTTGTCTAGATTTTTCTTTTACAGAGAGCCAAAATAGGAGATATGATAAATGGAGCATACAATACTGTTTTATTGTAGAATAGGACAGGCGGGAGGAGGACGTATGCGTCAGTCGATTCGTCACTGTCACGCGAGTTTTTGTGAGGGCCGTGTCACCCGTTCATTAGCTTCAGCCTCCATACTTGCCGATGGAAATGGACGTCCTACTACTATTACAAATGTGAAACTTAGTGAGGCTGGATGTATGTATGGATGTGGGGATGTTTGTTGTTGTGTTACTCCTTAACGCAAAAACTACTGAACTGATTGTGATGAAATTTGATATGGTAGTAGTGTAGGATCTGGATTAAAACAGGCCACTTCCTATCCCCAAAAAGCGCAGTGTTCCCGTGGGATACTTTATTTACGCGAGCGGAGCGGGCAGAAGCTAACGTCCTTTATACGAAGGGTGGTATATTAAAGTACACAATACCAACTTCCAATTTCGAAAGGACGAAATATATTATCTGGCTTCCTCGGGTGACCGCAACTTCGTTTGCGTACAACTAACGGAAAGGGAACCCATTTTTTTAAAACGGAACCCTAAGATAATCCTTATAACATCAGCTGTCTGCCAGTGAAAATCCCGTGAACATCGGTACAGCCGTTTCAGAGTTTAGCCGGAACAAACAGACAGACAAACGGATAGACAAAAATTTTAAAATTGATTATTTAATTGAAGTGCCGTATATCATATGCATTAAGTGAAGAGCTCCTAATTTAAAATTACAAACGGACACTTCAATTTTATTTATTTGTATGTATTATTAAAAAGTCACGACTCAGCGCTTCACTCACTTTTTTTTTCAACTTTCTTACATAATATTAATATAACGACTAGCTTTTGCCCGTGGCTCCAATCGCTTACTGTACTTTTTTGGGATGAATTGTAGTCTATGTGTTAAATGATAATCCTGGCCTAAACTACTACCATACCTAATTTATTTAAATCCGTTCAAGGGTTTTTACGTGAAAGAGTAACAAACATCCATCCAGATGGATGATGGATAGATATCCATCCTCACAACCTTTTACATTTATAATAGAAGTAGGTAAGACGAATTACGTTATCGAGTAGGCAAGACATTTCTCCTCTTGCCATGCAAAAGGCTGATTAGACCGATTTTTATTTGATGATGAAAAAACAACAGAATAAACTTATATCGGCACTGTTTCTGGCTGAGTCAACCCTGCCTGCTGTATCGTCGTAATTAGACCCACTCTCCTTAAAAATACATTGATCCTTTTGACTTCCTCACATCGTCGACACTAATATTATAAAGAGAAAAGATTTTATTGTTTGATTGTGTTGAATTGGCTCTGAAACTATTAGACCGATTTTGATGAAATTTAACACGAGTATAGAGTAGACAAGGAAGAACTTAAGCTACTTTTATCGCGACAAAATGTATGGTGTCAGTCGCGTCGCGGGAGATATCTTGTTCGATATATAGACATTCTTTGATTGTACTGTCGAAGATAGATCGGATTTGTCCCCTTTGAACGTTGTTGCCAAGTAATAAGGTTGAAAAGTGGCACACCGTACCTGTCGGCGACCGTCCATTGTACACAAAGTTCCTAGTAAAACTGTGTGGATAAAGTCTTAGCTTGGCCGACACTGCAAAGAAGCGGTCTCGAAAACTGCGCGGTAATGTTTTGAAATTGGCTTTCATATGGAAAATTTTTCCCAATCAATAAACAGTGATGGGCAATCGGATAAGCCGGATATTTCGGTCACCAATTTGCCACATTAGACGGTGTATGGTAGTACCTGTGCATTCAAACCATGCTATGTTTTTACCAGCAGTAAAAGGGCGCCCGCATCCACACATCCTGCAACTTGCAAGTGTACAGTACCAATGATAATATTTATTTCCTTTCCCAAAGTTAATCGTAAAACATGACGTGATGTAACATTTATGCCTGTATGTATAATATTATAAGTAATACGGAAGTTCGTATGTATGTGGGTATGACTGTCTTTTACGCAAAACCCGCTGGATGGATTATAATAAAATTTGGCACACAGGTGGAAGAGGCTGGATTAGCACATTTATAGCTCCGGAAAATTTACAGTTCTTGTGTTAAAGATAAATTTCCTTTTACGCAGACGAAGTCGCGGGCAACGTGTAAATTCTAATCTATATAATATATAAAAGGGATTTTAAAAAACTCCACCCTTAAAAGGGGTGATATTGGGTATCAAAGTATGTACGAAAAATCTTTAAATCTGCACCGAATTCGATGCAAATTGAGATTCATGCTTTTAAATAAATTTAATTAAATAGGTATTTCAGGGTTTATTCGAATCCCTCTGAGGGTGTAAAATAAGGTTTGAAAGTTTGTATGAAAAATATTTAAAATCTGCTCCGATTTTCGTTTAATTTCATTGAAAAAACGAGCTAATAAATAAAAACTGACAAGTACTGGACAAGTACCTATGTATTTTATAGTTTTATGAAACTCGTCCCCTAAAGGGGTGAAATGGGGCTCCAAAGTTTGTATAGTGCAATTTCTACAGCTGGTCGGATTACGTTGAATTTTGTCACGCAATTATTATGACGCAGAGATCCTTTTGAAATAGTTTTTCAAAATACCATACCCCATGGGGGTGCAACGGGGTTCATAAAATTCTTCTCTCGTATTCGTTCCCTTATCGTAAACAATACGAAGATGATCCAATATCTAATACGGCGTGCCCGCAGGCACCGCAATATCCTGTTGGCCACACGGAATCGAACCCCAGTCCCTACGTCAGGTAAACTCGACTCGGCTTACCGTGGGTGGTACACATAAAGCTTTTTGCTAAAAGTAAACAAATAATACATTTTGCGTTTCATAAGTTACGACGTTTGACGTTTCTTGTGTAGTGAATAAATATCAATTTTGAATCGCTATCTTATTCAAATGCAGCGCCGCGTCGCGTCCTTGATATTTAGTGATTTGGTTGTCGACAAAGTGGACAATAGTTTATATTTTCTTGTTGCTATAATCATAAAGTACAATTACTAACAATAAACACTTTTGTGACCGCATGTTTTAAGCGTCAGTTCACGCCGAGAAACGACGCGGCGCTGCATTTTAAAGACAGCGATAGCTCATTTTTGAATCGCTATCCTAAAAATGCAGCGCCGCGTCGCGTCGCGTCGCGACCATCCCGGTTTGAGCTGAGTCTAAAAATAAGGTAGTAAGTGTATTGATTCTTAGTCCTCGAGGTCTGCCGTTTATTAAAGCCATACTAATATCTTCGCCACACTCGATATTTTAGCGGTTGTCTTCCAACATCACTTTACAACACTTTGAAATCATAAACGGTCATACAAATTTAGACCTAATGTAGAAGGAATAAGGATCAAAATCCGCCTTTTATCCGGGTAACACATTAACATGTAGAAGTTACACGAAATGTCAATTCTTAAGAATGTGTGTAAATGTGTTGATACACGAATGTGTAAACGTAATTTATATAAAAACGCTGCTGCATTTACGTTGATTTTTTCAAACTTCGTGAAAGAAGCACGAAAATCTCGTTTGTATATTATGACATATTTGTTAAATTACCGCAAGTCACACCACTACTTTTTCTAGAATCCTCTTTCTATAGAAAACAAAAGCCTATCAGATAGTGGAAATATCCGCATAATGTGTCGTGTTTTGTTTGTTTTAGAAAGTTTAGGGATGTCCCTGCGGTTTTACCGGCGGGCGGCGGGTGGCAATATCGCGTTCACAACAATGTTGTGGAAACAAAGAGATATCTGATCGTGTGAACGTTAAACACATAACCACCCTAACTTTTATCTATTCTATGATTACTTTATAAATACGTAGGGTGACGACAAATGAAATTACATTTTTCCTTGTTTGTTCCTTTGACATTCAGCGTACATTTATGTTTGGTTCGCCAAAAAGACGAAGAGCTTTATATATTTCAAACAGATATAAATCCACAAAAAAAAGGAATAAAGACACGGGGTAGGTAGGTACAATATTGACAAAGTTGCAGTTTCTAAGCATTTTCCTAGGCACTGGGACGCCTCAAAATATTTAAACACAAAGTGACCACAAGGAGTGCAGACGTGGTTGAACTTCGTACTTTCACGTGAGTATGTGTGCGTGCGCACGATTCATCACCGGCGCGTTAAGCGATTTTCGTCTTATGTCTGGTCGAGCGGCAACTTATTCGGTAGTAGAACATCGACACAGTTAATTGCAAAGTTACATACAAACACAATATACAAGGGCTGCACTAAAAGTATCGGGAATGGAACATTTCCACTGTTCCTGTCATATTAAAATCTTTTTAATTTAAAACCCCTTGGTTTTAAAAATCGAATACCGTTTATTTATTTAAAAAAAGATTCTCGGTCTTGTCACAAGGTCTTGTCAAACTTGTTTAGTCGTTGAGAAAATGGAATTGACTCGAGAAAATTCTAGAGCGATGATTTATTATGACTTTCGAAGTAGTTTAACACAAAAACAGTGTGTTGACCGGATGATTTCTGCATTTGGTGATGAAGCCCCATCCAAAAGCACAATTTATCGCTGGTTTGCTGAATTTCAACGTGGACGTGTCAAGCTCAGTGACGATCCCCGTCAAGGTCGTCCAAAAACTGCAGTCACCCAAGAAAACGTTGATGCTGTGCGTAAGCTGATTGAGGAAGATCGACATGTGACATACCGCGAAATTCAGGCAACTTTAGACATTGGCATGAGTCAAATACAAATAATCTTGCATGAACAATTAGGTGTAAAAAAGTTGTTTTCCCGATGGATACCGCATTTGCTCTGTGAAGAGTAAAAAGCGGCTCGCGTTACTTGGTGCGTCAGAACTCGCGAAAGATTCCACGCAGGATCCTCAAATGCTGTATGCAACATCGTATCAGGTGACGAATCCTGGATATACGCGTACGAACCCGAAACAAAAAACCAGTCACGAGTTTGGGTGTTCGAAAATGAGTTAAAGCCAACAAAAATTGTTCGTTCACGGAGTGTTGCAAAAAAAATGGTGGCCACGTTTGTCTCCAAAACCGGCCATGTTGCGACTATTCCTCTTGAGGGACAAAGAACGGTTAATGCAGAATGGTATGCTAACATTTGTTTGCCACAGGTCGTTTCTGAACTCCGTAAAGAGAACTGCAACCGCCGCATCATCCTCCATCACGACAATGCGAGATCTCACACCGCGCACAGAACAAAAGAGTTTTTAGAGCAAGAAATCATAGAATTATTAGACCATCCGCCGTACAGCCCCGACCTAAGCCCTAATGATTTCTATACTTTCCCTAAAATAAAGAATAAATTGCGTGGTCAGAGATTTTCATCACCTGAAGAAGCTGTGGACGCCTACAAAACGGCTATTTTGGAGACCCCAACTTCCGAATGGAATGGTTGCTTCAATGATTGGTTCTATCGTATGGAAAAATGTGTCAAATTTCGCGGAGAATACTTCGAAAAGCAATAAATACATTTTTAAATAGTAATGTTGTGTCACTTCCTTGATTCCCGAAATTTTCAGTGCCGCCCTCGTATTTCCATAGCTATTAATAAATTATTGACACCATTTTCCGTAACATCAGAGCCAAAAACGTACCAGAACGGCTGCGTGAGATGTTCATAAAGTCTGCATGGCTGTTGCGGGGCAGCGGGCTACGTGAATACAGCCGCGACCATGTAATGACAGGCGTGTAGGTAGTTTAAGCTATAAGGCTGGGAGTTGGGACTATATGATCTGTAAGGCCGGGGAAAATTCAGAACACTGAAAATAGAACTCTGCGCTAATACAATAGAGTTAAAAATCTAACTTACATGTGTCGAGTCACATGTCAGTGTCATATATGACAGCTCGACACTCGACACTTCGATTTTCAACTCTATTGTATTAGCACACAGTTCTATTTTCAGTGCTCTGATTTTTCCCGGGCCCGCCGGATTCCGGATCTCCTTATAGTCTCCAATGATATTTTATTGGTCACTTTGTTGTCACAATTTAACTTATGTACCATCGAACAAGTTGCCGCTCGATCAGGCATACGATAAAAATTGCTCAACAGCCCCGTTGCATCTTGCGAACTGTTAGGGGTCCCTTCTGATTAGGCTTTAAAAAAAGGGATATTTCCACAACCACTTTTATTAAAAGAAAATACAAGAATCCCACCCTTGGGCAGAACCGTCACGACCGAGGACTGAAGACCAACTGAGACTCATAGCTAGAGTCTAGACCAGACTAAACACGGGATGTGCTGATTCGAAGTTACGTCAGCAACAACCCTTACAGGGACAGGACATAACAGAACGCACACATACTCACGTGTAAATACGTAGGTCAACCACGTCTGCAGTCGTTGCGGCCACTTAATTTGTGTTAAAATATTTTGAGGCGTCCTATATGAGGCGTATAGTGCAAAGTAAAATGTTAAATTTAAATGTAAAGTATGTATAAAAGCAAACATTTTACGAACTCTGCACTTGAGCAGGTTTGACCTGGCCATAGTGGTGTACATGTCGTCTATTAATTAATAATGTTAATGTATTATTACCATTGATCTTAGTTATTTTATAGGGGCCTTTCCACACTGGGGACAAGGCTTTCCGCAATCTTAAATGATTCTTTACGTAAACGTAATCGCCAGCATGATAGCTGACTAGTCGTGTCCGTGTATCGTAATATGTTTTAAAACTTCCTTTAGATTTATTGATGAATTCTACTGCTTTTTGCCGGGAGTATTTGAGACGATTCTGCAACATGCGGACATATTCAGGGTATGTAGCCCCTGGGGATTCGTTATAAATGGAATTTGGTATCAATGCTTTATTACCGAACATTAATTCATATGATGTAAAATGCGTAGTAGAGTGGACAGGTGTATTATATATATATATATATCGAAACCAGTTTGTTTGTTCCTCCTTAATGTATGATTTTAAATATTCCTTGAGGGTGGAATGGCTTCGTTCAAGAGCCCCTTGCGTCTGTGGATGGTAAGGTGAAGCCCATAGATTTTTAATTTTTAAGAATTTGCATGTCTCTTTAAATAGTCCAGATGTAAAATTTGTCCCTTGATCTATGAGGATCATTTTGGGTATACCAAAAATTGAGATGTAATGAAGGAGACTTTCACATGTTTCCTCCGCGGTTGTAGTTCTAATAGGATATGCTGAAGAGAATTTCGTTAGATCATCTTGAACTGTTAATATATATTTCAATTTATCAGGACCAGATTCTGGAAGTGGCCTGACAATATCATGAGCTACACGTTGACAAGGTTCTGTTGAAGTACTAGTTATTTGCATGGGAGCGCGATTTATTTGTCGGAGTGCTTAATTTTCTTGGCAGGGTTTACATTGTTTAACATATGTTTCTATGTCGCTACGCATCCCTTTCCAATAATAAATTTCTTTTATTCTATTATACATACGAGCAGAACCTAAATGGCAAGCAATCGGGACATCATGATTATCATGTAATATTTTCTTTATTTCAGTCGGGACTGGGAAAATAATTTTACTATGGTATATTTTAATTTTAATCTACGTGTTATGTAAAAGGTAAGTTAAAATATTAAATATTTTAATAAATTAATGTTTTTCAATTAATAATCAGGAGTTTTAAATTAATAATTCATTACGAATCTTCTTTAAAGTTTCAAATATTTCTGGATAGGATGCTTCATCAAAATGATGAATTTTCTAAAATAACAAATAGCATATTTTAATTATTACGTTCTATTTTATGGAATCTCTTTCAGAATTTAATATTATTTAATTTGTTTCAGGATCATTCAGGATTTCTTCAAGATAAAGGTTGGATTCATCAAGGTCAATAGATGTTGGTACAAGAATTACTTTAGCCGGATATTTTAATAAGCTTTCGTTATATTCTTCGATTACAGTATTAAATGTTTTACTTTTATCCGACATGGATTTTAAGACGGTAGGATAATCGTCTACAGGAGCATCTGGAATCACGCTAGTGGAAGGAGTTGGCTCAGATGGTACTTCAAAATCTGGTTCAGCGATAGGCTGATCGCTAGGCTCATTAGCCACAGCATCTTCGAGACCGCTTGGATCAAATGGATCAGGAGGAGTATTCAAAAGTTCCAGTGGAGAATCAGTATTCTCTACAGGGATTGGATCGGGCAAGAGGTCCAAGAGATCTCTCTCGGGATCAAAAGATGGCGGAGTCACTAACAAATCTAAAAGATCTCTGTCTGGTGAGTACGGTTGTTCCTCCTGAGACTCTGATGCTGAAGGAGATGGGTTTTCGACTTGGATTGGGTTCACGGGATACCGGGAAAGAGCGTCAGCATTTGTATTTATTTTACCTTTTTTATATTGAATATCATAATCAAATTCTCCGAGTTTTAGTCTCCAGCAAATTAACCTAGAGCCCGGATCTTTACAGCTGAACAACCAATTCAGCGGTTTATGGTCTGTAATTATTGTGAAACGACGACCAAACAGGTAAGGGCGGAAAACCTTTGTTCCGAAAACTATCGCGAGACATTCCTTTTCAGTTACTGAATAATTGGTTTCGGCTTTATTTAAAGTTCTGGGGGAATAAGCTATGGGACGATCTTGACCAATAAGACCTTGGGACAAAATTGAAGAACTAGCGTAATTGGATGCGTCACAAGTTAACAGGAAAGGTTTGCTAAAATCAGAATAAGCTAATACCGGAGCACTAATAAGATTTTCTTTAAGAGACTCAAAAGCAAGTTCCTCTGTTCCTCTTTCCAGACGAACGGAACATCTTATTTCAATAAACTGGTAAGTGATTTTGCTATTTTAGAGAAATTAGGAATAAATCTTCTGTAATAGGAAACAAAGCCTAGGAAGGATTTAATGTACTTAGGGGACTTGGGTATAGGAAACTTAGCTACAGCCTCTGTTTTTTCTGGGTTTTGCCTTACGTCATCTTCGTCTATTATGTGCCCTAAATAAACTACCTCTTTACGAAGGAACTGACATTTTTCCGGTTGTAATTTAAGATTAAACTTTCGAAGTCTATCAAATATAGCTTTAAGGTTATGTATGTGTGTGTCGAGATCAAAGGAATAGATTACAATATCGTCCAAATAAATAAAACATCGACTTCCCTGTAGCCCTGACAGGCAATTATTCATTCGTTTTTTAAATGTACTAGGTGCATTTCTGAGGACAAATGGGATCCGATTAAATTGAAAGTTACCTTGAGGGACTGAAAATGCAGTTTTGGGTGCATCGTCGGCTGAAATACGAATTTGGTGGAATCCAGATGCAAGATCTAGTGTTGTAAAGTATTAACTTTTACCTAAATGGTCTAGGATTTCAGAAATTTGAGATATCGGGTAAGTTTCGCCTACACTTGTCATTAAGCTTCCTATAATCTATCACTATTCGCCATTTGCGTTGTCCGTTTGAGTAAATTTTTTTGGGAACTACCCATACAGGTGAGCTCCAAAGAGAAGATGACGCCTCTATTATGTTATGTTCAAGCATTTGATTAATTTGTTTTTCAACTTCTTGCTTGTGACATTAGGAAAACCTACGTGACGTATGTATGTATTGGAATTTCGTTATTTGTTCTGATTGTATGTTCGATTGCAGACGTATGTAAAATATCCGGATATTGACTACAAGGATCAACAAGAACACTGAGTTCTTCTTTATTTAAATCTGTCCGAAGTTCTTTTATTACTGCTTCGGATCTTTCTGAGATAAATAAGCTACACGTATTTACCGGATGTAGAGGTAAATTTAAAGGCTCAACGTGGAGTTTTAGATCTCCTTTAATATGTGCATAATTTTCAGAGGTATTGGCAATAGTTAAATTAACGCGATTATAATTTTTGATTTTAGCGATGCAATTAGATATAAGTAAATCTTCCGAAAGATGTTGTTCAACTATAACACCCTCTTTTAAATTAGTTTTCTGTATTGAAGATTGAATTACAGCTTCACTTCGAGGTGGAACAATAAAGAACGGTTCGGTGAAAAGCAATTTAATTTCGGATTTTCCTATTTTTTATATATCATTCGTGTAATATATTTTGCAGCCGAATTTTGTTAAGAAATCTATTCCTATAATACCATTGTAAGGTAAGCTAATCTCTTTTATTACATGAAATTTAAATAATAACGGATTTTTGTCATTTAATTTTAGCCTAAGTTGCAAGTGAACTTCTGTAGATGTCATGACATATTGAAAAATATTATTAATTAGAATGATAACAAATTAAATTACAAATATGGATTATCTTAGTGAAGTACCGAACCCTAAATCTAGGTAACCTTAGAAGGCTACTAAATGTAAACAGTGACCAAAGACTCATAGTGATATCAGCACGTGGGCCGCGTAGATAAGCTGCACGGCGACTCGATGCATGTCCGCACCCGGCCGGATAGGATGACTCGTTCGCACGGTTATAACTTTTAGGATTTTAACACTATGCACTTGGGATTTTCACTTTTCACTTTGGCTTTTGCTTTTAATGACTTTATGGATATTGGAAATGAGTTGGTTTCCTCACTGCACTTACACAATGCACTTTCACTTAAGATTTTTTTTTCGTGACGAGTTTTTAGTTTTTCACTTTCTTAATATAACTTTTCGGGATTAAATGACACTGAGGATATCCGATCCCACCGCTGCCACCAAAAATGTTAGGAGATAACATAAATAAAAATAAAAAAAGGATAAAAAATAATAAAGGGATAAATATATCCCTTAGGATTAGGCTTTTAAAAAAAGGGATATTTCCACAACCACTTTTACTAAAAGAAAATACAATAATATTTGAAGGGACTCTTGGGCAGACCCGTCACGACCGAGGACTGGAAGACCAATTGAGACTCATAGCTAGAGTCTAAACCAGACTAAACACGGGATGTGCTGATTTGACGTTACGTCAGCAACAACCCTTACAGGGACGGGACATAACAGAACGCACACATACTCACGTGTAAATACGTAGGTCAACCACGTCTGCAGTCGTTGCGGTCACTTAACTGGTGTTAAAATATTTTGAGGCGTCCTAGTGCAAAGGAAAATGTTCAGGAACTGGTCGAGCAGAAACTTTGTCGATGGTACCTAAATATATTTTATGGAAACACGTCCCAAATTAAGTGTAAAAGTTCCAATGGTACCTAATTCGTGAAGTGAGAAATGTCTTCCATCCCCATTATTATAGTTTTCCAGTACTACCTGCTACCACTACTACCTTCTTTTAAGTTTCACCACGGGTAAAAAATATTTATAAGATAGAGGTTGCCGGTGTCTTCGCGCGCGCAAAAGTTAATCTTGCGGAAACCGTACATTTTGCCGCGATAAAAACCCCTACATCCTCCCCCGTGGTCTTCTTTATATCTCTGGCAAATTTCACCAAAATCGGTCCAGTAGATTGGGAGCCTATTCAATGCAAACAAACAAACAAATATACAAACAAACAAACTTTTCCTCTTTACATTGTTTGTAAAGATATAATAAGAGTTACGGAGCGATGAAAGTTACATTATTTTATGTTAGTGAGCCTGAGCCTGTGAAAAAGGTGTTTGATTTTGACGCGATTTTCGTTGGAGTCCACAAATGTTGATGCATAATTAGTATAGTAGGTATACCGTATCATAAGTATGTCATCGGTGCCAACTGCCAACTGCTAATTAAATAAAAATGTAAAAGGTGTTGACTGTTGTACAAGCGGCGAATACTCAATTTGCTTTAGCATTTGTCGCGTTAACATGCGCCTGCGCACGCCTTTGTTAGAGCTTGCCAATATTTGTACAATTTTACGTATAAAAGAAGATGAGAGTGTAGTTGAGTCGATCACGCAACATTGAAGATAGCCAGCAATTTCAAAGAACAAAACAGATATTCATTTCAAAATGCCATTATATTAAGCACACCATTGACTTCAAAGCATCCAGCAGGTAGACTCCCCGCACACAAGGCAACCAGGTTGCGGCAGCCTGGCTGGGGCAGCCAGAAAACTAATAAACATTTAATTATATGGTTGCTTACTGCGTCCACAGATAAAAGAAGAGGAGCAGATAAAAATAGTTGGCTTTCGATTTGATTGCACTTGTAGCAAACGGTGTGTCCACGATTGTGTGGAAAAATTGTGGGCTGTTTATAAGGGACGTCAAAATTTTCCAAAGTTTCTATGAAAGCTGTTTCTCTGTACGTAAGTATATATAAAAATATATTGTCTATTCTGTGGTGCGTCCTCCCATACAACGTCATATGTTCGACAGGTTGCCGCAGTCAGCTGTCTAGTGCGCTCTCGGCCTTATTGTATGATGCATTAAAGTGTTCCCAGAAATGTAAACAGGGCCATAAAAATTCAAAAACGTCTATTGATGCAATAGACACGAATAAAATACGAACAAACTATTTCTATATCCCCATTGAAGGACTTAATAAACTCTATAAAGGACCGCACTTTTATCGTCCGCGCGTGTCGGCATGTCAGTGTGTGTTCTTTATGACACGGACGTGGCGTTTATGTCGTATTGTCGGCTATGTAATGACATGGGCAAATACATGTGTATGGTTTTTATAGAAAAGTACTTGTTTCTCTAGATGTTTTCCGCGACTTTCTAGATACGCGCAATAAGAAATCACGCGGGAACCGTAAATTTTATCACGATAAAGTAGCCTATGTGTTAATTCAGAGCCTTAAGTACAAACATGGTGATTTTCATCATAATCCATTTTGTAGTTTTTGCGTGAAGGAGTCACAAAGATTCATTTTTACATGATGATGACAGTTTATACTACTAAATGGATTTAAGTTTGTATAAATATTCTAATTTTTCCTTAACTCTGTAACATTTTGTGCTAAAACATGGTTGGATAGACTTAAGACTTCATGCTCAAACTCATAAACGAATAAATCACTGCGTTATAGGAGACGACGTAACATGCAATATTTTCGCTTTTGAGGCGAAGAAAAACATAATATTGTAACAAAACAAGGTTTATTTTATCGGACTAGCAAAGCGAGTTACAGTTATAATATTATCTTTAGTACCTGGGAGACCAAGCTTTTTGGTACCGTACCGGTAAGTTAGTGAGAACCTTTTTGTATTATAGCTCCCGCGTATCTTTCGACTCTCAATTACTGTACTCTTTCATTTGGTGAATAGATTTTTTGTAGCCCATCCTTAGGGCGTATGTCACATCCATGGGTCAGCGGTGCATGCAAGACAACTCCTGCCTGATGTTCGTGACCAGGTTTGGTCGGTCGTATCTTAGTTCAAAGACGTTTTCACGTTCCGATGAACGGTAGTTGATTTAAGTCTCTAATGAGGACGACGTCGATTGCATCCGTCAGCTTAGCTGCCATTACGATGGAGCCACAGTGGTTCATAACTCAAGTTCTTTTTAGTTTCTGCGTAGAACGTCATTATTCCAAAGTATTTACAGCAATTGCAATGTTTCAGTTGCCACTTTTTTGAAACTCTATCATATGTTGCTAAGGCAATGTTATCCAGTATATTATGTAGAGAATAATCACAGATTAGAATATTAACGTACAGAGAAACAGCTTCCATATTTCATAGATCCAAATGGACCCGAATTTGAAATTTTTCCATTCAATCGTCAATTCGCCAATCAATTCATTGGACACACCGTATGCTTGTAATAGTGGAATCAATTCGAAAGCTAAATATATAGCTGTTTATCTATTCCTATTTCTCTAATCTGTGACACCATCGTCTCCAAGATAACGTTACAATAGAATCTTTACTCTTTCATTGTACCTCTTTTCGTGACGTATTTGATATTTGATATGTGTTATCGTATTGTATATCGTATTTGATATGTGTTATTATTTTCATCCGCAGTAATCGACCTCATATCTGCACTGCATTTTACGATGAAAGCACATAACCGCAGGGTAGATCTGTAATATAACTATTAATTATATCAGATTCAATTGTTTTATCAATAATTGCAATCCCTGCACAGTGTAAGCTGCTCGCTGAACATCAATCATGTGAAAGTACATCGATGTATTACAAGAGTTTCGTATAGACACACCGGAGAGATTATTGACAATGCGATGACATACTCGTGCAAGCGTAATGTCAGTGGCATGCGCTATGCTTTTAACCCCAGCTATGGTTTCATTCGTATAGGTTCTACGGAGTTTCTACGAATAATCCGATGTTGTGCGAAGCAAGGAAATTATGTCGATGATATTACGATATATTATGACGATATTAGGAATATTAATTTAGGAAGGCAATGAGACTGTGTAAGGTCAGCTTAAGTAATTAATAAGTTTATTTGCTCTAGTTACTATGTCACATCGTGTGTCACCGGATACTAGAGAGCGACCCCGAATCGAACGTTAGCGAGAATACATAAATACAATCTCAGAATGGTCAATGTTAAAAATACCATGTACTGTATTGCAAAAGTAGGTATAATGTTACTAAGGCTGGCTTTATATTTAAGTGGTAGCCTCGACCGACTGTAAATTTTATCGCGACCTTTGTATAAAAATATACGACAAAACAACGTTTGCCGGGTCAGCTAGTTATGGATATAAATGGATGAAATTTGGTATAGTTATAGATTGTGTATATACTATAGGTCTCGGTTTTCAGGCATCATAAAATAATAATATTATTTTTAGTATCGAGATAATAATATATCACATCGTGTCTCACCGGATACTAAAGAGCGACGCGCGACGCTATCAGTTATCTCGCTATATATCGGGTTCCGCGCTCTATCGCGATGATTGATACAATACACACCTATCACTTACCCGAGACTGACACACTTGAGTCTGACGAGTGACGCTACGGTAAAGTCAGGTTTTCCTCATTTCTACATATTTTACGTAAGGTTTTTATAGAAAATTTAAACTTGCGACTCATCCCGTAAATGAAAAATATGATTAGAATGACTTGGTGACGGTGGATATAGATATTTAATTATTCCTTATGATTTCTGCAAGAGAAAATGGCATTGTATTTTTTTTTTACCCTTTTAAGTCTCAGACGGTGAAGATACTATAATATTTTATCTAAAGATAAATATAATATCCTGGATATATTTCATATTACAAGTACGTAATATGAAAATATATAGCATCTTAGCCGTCTGTTATAGATCATACAAACTGTATAGCAAACGGATATAAATAGAAGGATAAAAAAATATTTTATCCTAACATAAAATATCATAGTATCTTCGCCGTCTGTGAGTCCCCTTAGCGTCAGTTCACACCATGTAGCAATTATACATAACTTCATAATTGCTCCATAGTTTACACCGAGACGGGATGCCGCGCGTAATTATTATTAAGATAGCTCTTCAAAATTTAACTTTAATCTATCGCTATCTTAAAAATACCGCGCCGCGTCATGGCTCGGTGTGAGCTGTCCCTTAAGCGTTTCGTTAGTAAATATGTTCTGCGATGATTTCAATAATTGAAACGTAAAAAAACCAATAAATTGTTTTGTGTTTACTAAATGCACACTCGGTAGGTTAATTCAAAGGTGAAGCTCCGCGAGCCGTGAAGTAATCTAATACAAACTTAACAATCTTGTGCCCCGTCGAGGTCTGTATTTGTACGACGATAGCAAGAAAGTTTGTGCACACACAATGCGACACTACTGCGTCACCGACCTGCCGTAATTGTGTCTATTGTTAGCTAAGTGTGTTCGGCCGAACTAGTTCAACCCCACGCACACAATTCACAAGTCTACGTCAACGTACATAATAACCAATATTCCTCGCACACGACCGTTCTTCAGGGAGGTATTGTTAACGTTATTCTATACAGTACAAATACTCATAATGGAATAGAGTTTTGTTGAGTCAAATGTCTCCGGAGCTGACGAGAATAGTGAACAAACACGACCTCCCCCGAGACAGCCGATACCCGCTTAGCGACCGACTACAATTATCCTCCCTACCGAGCGACGTACCACGCATTTACAAACAAACATCCTCTATACATGGAAGACAATCCACGGCCCGATATCATATTAGTGAGACTAAAACTTCAATGTAAACCGATCGCAAAATATCGGACGAAGTTTTGTCAAGCACCATATATGTTCCAACTCCCTAACAAGTCGGACACGAATTCAAGTTAGCGTTCGAACAATGTTGTGACGTAATTGCTGCAGGAATATGTATCTTATAGTAATATTAATAAAGCGCAAGGTTATAGTACACATAAGATGGTTTCCTATTTGTATTTACCTGCTATGTTTGCTCAGGGCGGAGTTAGGCGGTAAACAGCGACGGAATTTTATTAACGATCTACGTACAAAGAACAATAGGAGTTTCACGAAACTGCATATCGAAATGCTCCAATGTTCGAACCATAATTTTTAATTTTAACCAACCTCTATCGGTTTTACGATCTTTAAAACATAAAACTGCAATAAAAAGAAAATACACAACATAAGGATGACGTTACTGTACAAAGAATTTTTGGGTCGCGCAAGTCGACGGGTATGGTTTTGATCAAACCAAATAAACTACGAGATATTAAAAGTTCTACGAAAGTTCTGTAAACAGAATAATATTTTTGATAAGTTCCAACATAATAACATCAAAGCAAATCCTCTTTTCATGTTAAAAGGGATTAGAGAGCTGTAGGGTGGTGGAAAGCTAACAATTCAGTAACAGAATATTCCTCTATAAGTACTTGTATTTACTCGTATTTTGTTACAATGGGGACAATTTCACTGAGTAACACAGCAACATTGCAGGAAGTTTTTACATTGTTAAGAATAAACAATACCTATTTTATGGCTTGTAACACGCTACAAGAACTGTTGAGAATTTTGTGACGAGTGTAAACTTCAAACGGATTGTTGTAAGTTTGAACTTAAAAAAAAACTTTTGTCCAAACAGAACGCACGGTCTATAAATATCTGACAGTCAAGTAACAAATTGAATATAGTGAACAGTAAGTGTGGGAACATTCAATCGTCGTTTTTAGTATTTTCCCCGCAATATTTCCAATATTTCTCACCGTTCCAACCTTCCCTGGACTTCCACAATTATTTCAAGACCAAAATTAGTCATATCGGTCCAGCCAATCTCGAGTTTAAGCGAGATATTAGAATTGCAATCCATTTTTAAATAAGAAGAAGATAACTTCAAAATAAACCTCAGATTTTTGTCGATTACTGTACCCTGTCTTCACGTTACTCGTATTTATGTACCAGACAATTTAGCCCACACGCAGCAAGATGGATCTAATAACGTCAGACCACAATCGAGATTGCGCTGTCAGTGCCGCCCTTGAGAGGCTTCGGCTTTCTCGTCACGAGCCACTTTTCGTCTCAACTGTACCGAATTAATAGTGCCAAGATGAAATTGAAAATAGTAACTAAGAGTAACATTTTTACTTGTTTTATTATCCATATAAATGTTATCTAAATGATTTATAATGAAGCAATTCCTGTTTGATAACCTTTTAGTTGTGAATTTCTTTATAGGTTTTTTTACAAATTTTGCTCGTAGTCAATAGGAAAAAATAACGTTTTTCTTTCCTTTAATTCTTGACCGACATTGTTAATTTATGAAACGTTTCGGTATGGTGAACAGTTTTTGTTTGTCTTAACAATGCCGCATTAAATTAGGGTTCTGTTTAAACTCGCTTGAAGGTGGTCTATATACTATAAGGTAAGAATAGGTAAGGAAAGATATCTTATACATTATAATTCGATTGTTGTTAAGTTGCTTTTATAGCCCTACTTACTGACGTAACATTAAACGGTTGTAAAATAATTATTTTAATGTCAACTGTAAATCCAGAAAAATTACGAACCGTGATTTCTCTAGTCTTAAGCATTAAAACTACCAGGAAATGATGCAGATGTAGAGATTTTACAACTTAATATCTCTACGGACTGCGAGTTGCGACGTCCAATAAATATCACATAAGATTCAGCGACAAACTAGAGTGTACCGAACATAATCAAATAGAAAGTTCTGGACTCTTGCACGATGAGTCAGCGATATCGAACTCATAAGTATCCCGGAGGCGTCCTCCTGGATACCTCGAGTGTCCAATAGACTCTCCTATTTCTTAAATATAAAACAAAAAGGAAATAGCAGGTACAGACTGGCTATAAAAATTAATTGCGACGAAAATATGAGACACATAAAAAGTATCATATTCCCAAGTCGCTACTAAAACAACAGTGTATCATAGCTAATTCCGACATACGATTGTCGGTGATTCATAACAATTCTTCCTGTATGATGATTTGCCAAACAGTCTTTTCAGGCTCCTCTTTGTTGGGTTCAAGTTGGTAAGAAATCAGTACGGTAGTTATCTATCTTCCGTAGAAAATGTTGAATAAAAATTGCAATAAGCTCACTGGTATAATAACCATACTCGCGATATTTGTTTTGATACCAAAAGTATCGTTACGTAATAATCCAACGTTAAAAGTGACTAAAATTGAAAGCACGAAAGGTCAAAAGCCCTATGCTAGAGCCGCTCATGACACTAATACTAAACATTTTTAGAGCAGCGCTGTTTGAATTTGAACGCGGCTCCAGCGAGCGAATACTCCAACTGTGCAAACAATTTGTATAATGAACAGACTGTCGCGACGACCTTATCTCCGCGAAATAAGGGTCATAATACACGAGAGCATTAATTGGTAGACAAACACTCTTGTACAAATTATAACAGTCTAGATTGTTGGGGTTCTATGAATGATTTTAAAAAACCCCAAGTAGTTTTGAAAAGGCACTATTCTCTTGACATTTTTAGTAATTCACGCTACGTTAGCTCTATCTTCGTAGATTCTACAGTTACTTTTTCATTTCATTTCGAGCCCTCGTCTACTTTAAGTATTGTTTATCATGTTATATTGTAATGGGCTCCTTCAATATTATGTTATCAAAAACGTAATAGATCCCCGACGTGCGTATTGATATTTCATCTCATAACCATAACCTGTCTAGAGATCTCATATGCCTTACCTTGCATTGAGGCGTGTGGTAAGAGTGATCTCCTGGGACAGAGGCCAACGACACACTAGTTACCCTATATCCAGCGAGGATATCATATTTCTGACCGTCTAAAATGTCCGTCCGTCGGTCACGCACGATCGCTCCTTTGATCCACTTCCTTAATTGCTTTCGGGACTCATTTATACAGCGAGGAAGCTCTTTAATGCTTTTGTCTATATTACGTTTTTTCTCGTGTGGAAACCAGATAATGGGCCATTGTAGTCGTTTAAGTAGTTCTTAAATGATGCACTAATATACGTATATTTTAAACAATTGAAATAAAATATCCGATAAATTTTAGATAGGACATTAAAGCGTGACGAACTTAAAATATATAAAAGTATATGCCAAGTTTGCCTCTCTCAACTAATGTTCTCGTCGATTTTATATACTCAACGGACACCTACATGAATTACTACTACCTACTTAAATACTAAAGATTATTCGTGTTAGTAGACAGTAAATAACAATAAATCACGCGAACATATTATGTCAAAATGGCTTACTGTACAGTGTACATAATTGGTTAATGTGAACACGGCTTATGCGTCATTGGTCAATTTTGTTTTTTTTGACGTTTCACTGTCTTATTAACGCGCATAGATTATAGTGACTATTACGTTTAACAAATAGGAAATTAGGTAGTACTTTTTTCAAATATTTTTAGCTACGATCTTTAGTGCACGCTCGTTGACGCTCATAAGACAAAGTGCACAATGCTGTTACATCAATGACGACACCAGGGCCTTAAGTCAAGATGCATTCGATAATTTCGACGGCGAAGTTCGAAAACAAAATGTATGGGATTTGACATAACGCATCGTAAGCGACATGTCACTTGGCGATGACTTAAGTCAAATCCCATACATTTTTGATTACGAACTTCGCTGTCGAAATTATCGAATGCATCTTGACTAAGGGCCAGGTGTGTGGTGCCGCGAATAGCATCGGTTGTAACTTTTATAGGGTGATTATGTTTGAAAAGCACCTTATTGTAGATTAACAACTTGCTCCGCCTTTGCTTGCTGAAACAAATAATAATATTAATATCTATGGACGCTTGACACCACGTCAGTCTGGTCCCGTGGTAAGTATCCGAAGAACTTGTGTTACGGGTACCAGACAACGGAAATATATTTAATACTTTTTATTAAGTTTAAGACTTATTATATTATACACATCCATGACCGAGGAACACAGAAAACTTTTTTGTTACCGGGCAGGGTTCGAACCCGCGGCCACCGGCTTGAGCGCCAATGCGCTAATCACTGAGCCACAGAAGTCGTCATAAACTTCACAAGATCATAAAAAATCCTTTCAACGACTTAGCATTCAGAATTAAGATAATGTTATCTTACTTTTCAATCCTATCACGATTATAAAATACTTATCTGAAAGTTTGTGAGGATCGATAGAAATCCATCCATCCTTCATCATTTGTAACTCGTTCACGCAAAATCTACTGAACGGATTTTTATTAAATTTAGTATGGTAGTGGTTTAGGCTGTTAAGTCTAGATTAACATATAGGCTACTTAATAACGTATATCATTCCTTTGGGATACTGTATTTACGCGGAAGGAGCCGCGGACGAAGGCTAGTAACATAATATAAAGTTACATTTTCGCCTGCAAATTAAAAAAAATGCATTGAGAAGTTATTCGTATAAGAGCCCAAAAGCACTAACGTTTTTAGAAACATTATGTATACTAAAGAAGGTTAATTAAGTATTTCGTATACGAGAGCGATGTTATAGGCTGGCGCCGATTTTTTCAATCGGATTGATAGGTCTTTAAGTTATCGCTCGAGTGGCCTGACCTGATTACTGTGACGGGGGTAAAATGTCACAAAAAGCGTATCTGAGGTCGTTTGCACAATTCGAACGCGTTTGCCGGAAATTGTAGAAAAAATCACTTCGTCAATGTTCAGCGGACTTCAATATCCGTGGTTTTCACTATTTTTGCAACAGTTTGTTTTTAAGATTTTCACTTTTCAATGCTTTAAATTAATTTGTCGACTCGATTGTAAGTAACATTTGAAACAATGTTGCAAATGTTGGATATAAAATATTCAAGGTTGTTTGACGATAATTGGGGACTGCCACGTCTTCTTATTCGAATCAGTTGAGCCAATGACAGTAAAACAATAATTAATCAATAACATAGTCATAAGTTGTCGCATTTGTAATAATAATAGGATTTTCAACAGTTTTTTAACATATTCCTGATCCGAACTCACTTCATTATACTGTCTTGGATAACGCGCTACATATTTAAGGCATTATTAAATGTTACAGCTTTATGTTTTTACAATAAATTTATTAAGTTTTATGCTGCAGGGTTACTTTAGTTATCTGCAGTACGTGCGTGGACAAATATGTACATTATGTTAATTACTAAAACTTATAGTTAGAATTAATCAGTCTTTAGCAGATATGTTAAAATGATGGTACAATAATTATAGTTGATACAATTTGCTGTGGGAGACTGGCGCCTAAGCTAGGCGTAAGCCTATATTTCAGGTCGCGAGGCCAATTTATTGTATTGCTGATTATATTTATGTTGTACATGGTGATGTCAGGGTTTGTAAGGGATCAGTGTAATCGTACTGTACAATGACAAAACCGTCACCCGTTCTATAGTCAATACGGAATGGAACATGGCATGGACAATGGCCTTTCCATTTAGATGGTCTATTTTCACCGTGCGGCGGAAATCGTGTGGTTTTAGTCACCCATGCATTAGCAGTTCGTATTATAACGATGTGGTCTCGCTTAGTCGCTTACACCAGTCTATAACTTACTTTCGATAACTGAGATAATAGAAACAGGTGGCGGGGTAAATCGTGCATATTGCATTCAAATAACATAAGCTGAGTCATGAGTGGCACAACTTCCGAAGTAACGGGTGTTTCGTTGATATTAATGAATTCCCTGCGGAGTTTACACGGCGGTGTTGCTAACGTGCGAATAATTGATGATATCTAGCTATGGGGGATTATGATATTCGCGGCCACAGATGATATTCCAACGCCTATGCTGCGCAGGTAAATTTACAGTATATAACGTCTTGAGGCAAAGAGTTTTTAACAGCAGATTTAATTTTATCAACAAAACACCTTCCCTCTCGTCGTAAATTAAACCTATTATTTGCTGTTTGTGTCTTTGCCTAGAGACGACACGTACTGTAATCACGACATACAAAATATATTACATTTCACGCCAGTTTTCCGTACATGTATAGAGATCATCCTCCTTCATCGAGTCAAATCTAAGATGTAAATAAAAAGGTCCTACCGTCATAGTCCCTATACCTTCTAAAGTTATGTCCAACGCCCGAAATTAATAATCAATCTTAATCTCATTTTAACTATCTGAGATCATTTCAATACATTTCAACGATCTTAGGATTAACTTGACGTAATTTTTTTATTATTACAATTTTTTAAATTTAATTACTACAATTTTTGTTTTAGAATCTGAGATTGAAGTCAATCTAAGATTTTAGATACGTTATTAATTTCGGGCGTAAGGCTGTACCAAATTTGTGTAAACCGTAATCTTTATAAACCTTACTTTCTTGCCATATGAATCAGAGAAATAAAAAGATATCGGTAATAAGTATCGCAATCCAGCGAGGAAACTCTTTGAGCCTTCTAGGTACTCTGCCTGGTGGGGACGACCTGGGAGATTTCTTTGTTTTGTAGCTTTTTAAGTTTTGGAGTAGTTATTACTTTTTTAGTACTTACCTACTTTTATGGTACAATTGATTAACCTTATATCGGCAATTATCTGTCGTAATTATCCGTTAAGGAATTTCATAAAAGCTAAAGGAAGTGGTATAAAACCACGGACGGAGGAATTAAATTAATAAAAATGAGAAACGGAACGTGTCTTGTTTAATATAGAATCTTTGTAATAGGAGAGGCGAGTCATTTTTCTCGTGCGCCGCCACGTTTCAATGCAGACGCTGTTTCGCAACAAAAGATAAAAAGGTAACGCTTAATACAAAGCTATCTTTACAATTTGTGTGGCAGATAATGTAGGGTGACTATAATATTTTGACGTGTAAGATATTTTTATTTACATGACTAAATAAATATCTACCACTTTAAAAATCGTAAATTTAGATTTAGGAATGGATTATTCGATATTACTTACATCAAATAATATTTTATACATGTCATCTAAATTAGTATTTATTCAAGCAGGGTGAGGATTAGAAAACAACCTTACTTCATACTACCTATTTATTATAGTATATTTTCTGTTAGTAATTACAAAGTTATTGCAAGCAGTGCTTCATGTGAACAGCCCTTCCGGATACATTCCAGTAGGTATGTAAAGTGAAGACAAACAATATTCAATCAACTAAGCATCTATTTGTTTGATATCCGATCAGTTCAAAGCATCCTATGTAACAATATCCCAAGATGTTATTTAGACTAATATACGAACATTATGAATGTTTGTAATGTAATCTATATCATAATCCGCTCTGTGATTATCTCACGTAATATTAATAAAATGAATTAAATCATAAAATTTTGTAATGTTATTATTATCTGTTTATCAAAAGTCATTCGTTCATCAAAACTGATTTTATCTTTATTACAGAACTCTTAATTGCTTCGAACTATGTCAGTTCTTTTCTTATGCATAATTTATTAGCTTTTTTAAAATACTTGGTTTGTTCTTCAATCTGTATCTTAAAAAATTCACCATAATGAAACAGCTATTTGAATTTATTATCATTCATTAAAACTATAGAGCTGTTCCATCACCAGTTGTCCGCGTTTTTATTTATTTACGGCCACACGAAGACGGTATCCTGAGGCAGAGTGCACGAACAAAGATCTGCTACGGCGATTCCTATCTAGGCCCGCTTAGATTTAAACAAACGGCGGACTGGATAAGGCAGATGCAGAATTACACCTGACCCAGGATTGAGTAATATTAAATAAGTTTTATGATGCCTGATTTTCCAATCACACTCTTGTCGAAAAAAAATCATCACGTGAGAACTTAAAAACAAAATAAAGTAGGTTTCCTTATTGACGATCGTCGCATTTATACATCGGCAGAGACAGTATAAACCACAATTGTAGAAATACATTAAGAACTTATCCATACTAGCATTAAGAAACAAAATTTAAAAAATTAAGTAGCCTCCGAATTGTTAAGCAGCGAGCGATGATGATGAATTATAGCTAAGAACACCGAGAGTGGGCTTTCATGTCAGCTTTCAAACAAAACAAAGTAGATCAAAATCGGTTCATCCGTACGTACATTACATATTTTTCTAACCTTAATAACATTTGTTACGTAAAAAATGCAAATACAAATACCTAAGTATGAAGTAAAATACCATAAAGAAAGGTTTCCATTCGGTATAACAAGTTATAAATTAGAAATGTGAAAAACTTTTCTAAGATATCTCTCAAAGGCTTCGAAACTCGCCCCGGCCGGGGCCCCCAGAACTTTTGCTGCACTGACTACAGTTTTGAAAATGTTCACCCGTACTTTTATAGGGTGCAGACGTCGTTGTTGTAATTCGACCATATATCTGAACTCTACAATTCTACAAAGTTTATATAATAAGGCCGAATTTATATCATTACTAGCTTTTGAAAATGCAGTATCCCACGGGAACTCTGTACTTTTTAGGATTAAAAGGAGCCTATGTGTTAATTCAGAGCATAAACTACTACCATACCAAATTTCATCGAAATCCGTTCAGTAGTTTTTGCGTGAAAGAGTAACAAACGTCCATCCATCCATCCTCACAAACTTTCACATGTATAATAGTTAAAGGATGATGTTTAAATATTTTACATCTAAGTATGTCGGTTTTATTTTAAGGAAATAAAAAGGAATGAACCCAGTTATTGCCTACGTGAACCAATTAGTAGTTCTTATTTCCGTTTTGGGAATTATAAAATGTAGCTTATTTATGGTGTGACCTTTTTCATAAGCCAATAAAGTTACCCCGAATTCATTGGTTTTGTTATTACCCGACTGTCAGGAAGGGTTATGTTTTTCGCGCGTATCTTGTATGTATGTATGTAAATTCCTTTATTCCCACGTATCTTCCAAACGGCTGGATGGATTTCGACAATTAAGGTATCGTTAGATTTGTCTCAATAACCCAAGTGTCCTTAGATAGCTTTTTTTTTTAAATGACAAAATGGCGGATTTTGGCGCCAAATTGTAAGTAGTTCAAATTTTTTTTTAACCAAACTTATCGACATTGGTATTGTTAAGGACAGCGGCCTCGTAACGTAAATCATGATAGATTGGACTCAGAAGATCGGACTCGGGGATACAAGGATACACCGCTGCGAACGGAAGCAAGGATTCGCAGATTTTTCATCGGAAAAACCTCCCGAAGATTCTAGAAAAGGAAGATTAACATTGAAGATTAACATTGAATATTAACATTGAAGATTAACATTTGAGATTAACATTTGAAGATTAACATTTGAAGATGGTTATGACAAGAAGTCAGAGTGGGGCCGAGGAGAACCAGCAGCAACCACGAAGATTTCCGGATCCGCCACGATCGCCGTCCGCTGCCGCTACGAGCCAGCCGCCGCCGACCGAGGGAAGAGCGGATCTGCTTCAAACTATTTTGAAACCGAGACCAGGTACCAGCAAGGCGCCTGCATCCTCGGAAGTACAAACCCTAGCCAGAAAGAAGGCTACTTCAATTAGATCGCGTCGATCGACAGCAAGTGTCGTCGCGCGTATGCATTACGAGGCGGAGGAGAAACTCGCCGCTCTTCGTAAAAAGGAACTGAAGATCGAAGCAGAACTTATAAAGAAGAAGCTCGCCGCTGACGTCGCTGCTGCAGAAGATGGTAGCAGCCCCGACGACGACGAGCCATCAGAACAGGTGGAGCAACGTGTCCGAGCCTGGCTAAGCGAACAGGGTCCCGAACCCGAAGAGGCTAGACAAGAGCCGACATCAATGGAAGAAAGAGAGACGCCGAAGCCAGAAGACATGCCACCGAGGGGAGCACAGAAGACGAGGTTCGAGTGGCCGCAGCAACGCCGCCCACGCTCACCCACACCGCCCACGTCTAGGGCTAATGGAGTGGAACAACTTGCCGAAACATTGGACAAACTGCTGAACCAACGCCAGTCTCGCCACACTACGGAGTTGCCCATATTCTCGGGCGCTCCCACTGAATGGTTGCCATTCAAAGCAGCCATGGAAGACACCACTGCGTTCTACAAACTCAAGCCGATCGAGAACTTAGCTCGTCTGAGAAGCTGCCTACGGGGAGAAGCAAGAGAAGCCGTGGCACCACTGCTGAGCGTCGCGACGCCGCCTGAACAAATCATGAAGACCTTGGAACAATGCTTCGGTCAACCCGAGGTTATGGTCGATCACATGATGGAAGACCTGAAGAAGATATCGAGGCTCGGAGGTTCGGCGGCAGAACTCAACCAATTTGCAGTGAAGATTCAGAACATGGTAGCCATCCTGAGGAAGCTGAGGCACGGGTACCTCTTTAACCCGTTGCTCACGAGAGACATCCTGGAGAAGCTCAGCCCGTACGAGAAGAGCAAGTGGTACGACTACGCAGAAGAGACGTCGCGCTTCAGGAACGAGCCCGATGTCGTTCTCGTTCCTTCTCTCTGAATTCTTAATGAGAGAAGCGGACAGGGCGCTGCGCTACGGGTTCAGCACGGCAGGCACGGCGAAGAAGGAAACACCGCGTCCACCTCCTAACAAGAACGAAGCCCGAACGAGGAGGCCAGTCTTCGCGATAGTAGACGAGGGCAGGGATTCGCCGAGTCGCAGCCAGCCAAAGAGAACACGCGAAGGCTCGACAGTGACACTACTGGATGAAGACGTCGCGAAGGCTATCGGCGCAGACGGCCCACCGAAGGTGCTGAGAATGCATGGGATCAATGCCGAGAGAAGGGAAGAAAGAAGCCGACTCGTTTAACTTGTCGTACGGGGTCACGACGGTACCAGATATGACGTCACTGCGAGAACCATGGCCGGATTGAACCTACTTACTCAGTCCGTCCCGGAATCACTGTTTCGACTTACTCACCTGCACGATCTCAAGAACGAAGAGATATGCTATGAAGACAAGAAACCCCAACTTCTCATCGGCACGGACAACTGGCAGCTCATTGTATCCAGGGAGCTGAGGATCGGCAAGAGAAACCAGCCTGCAGCCTCGAAGACGAAGCTCCGCTGGGTAATCCATGGAAGCATCCCCAGACGCCTCATAAAGCAGGAAGAAAACGAGAACATCCTGCACGTGTCTACGATCGAGACCCGAGGCGAACGACTGGAGGAAATGGTGAAGAAACACTTCGAAATAGACGCACTGGGAATAGCGTCCAAGGCTAAGCTGAGCGACGAGGAGCAGCGAGCCATCGACCTCTTTGGCAGAACGACCAAACGAACGGAAGACGGTCGAATTGAAGTGGGACTTCTGTGGCGCACGAACGGCGTCAAGCTACCTCTTAGCTACAACAATGCGCTAAAGAGGCTCAAGAACTTGGAATACAAGCTCAAGAAGAACCCCATGGACGAGGCGCAGATGAAGAATCTCATAAGCAAGGGATATGCGGAAAAATGCGACGGGACAGAGGCCGGAAGTGACATCACATGGTACCTGCTGCACTTCCCGGTTAGAAATCCAAACATGCCGGGCAAGTTGCGACTGGTTTTCGACGCAGCAGCGAGAACAAACGGCGTGAGCCTCAACGATCACTTGTTAGAAGGGCCTGACCTTCTGACCTCACTGCCGAAGATATTGTTCCGGTTCAGAGAGGAAGCCGTCGCTGTGAAGGCCGATATAGAGATGTTTCTTCGTGTCAAAGTCAGAAAAGAAGACCAACCGGCCCAGCTGTTCCTGTGGAGAGAAGACGAAGGCGAACCGCCGTCGACATACAAGATGGTGGTAATGATCTTCGGAGCATCGTGTTCACCGTTCCTGGCACACTCAGCCCGGAATCGGAACGCGGAAGAGTTTGCCGAATCGCACTCCGAAGCTCATCGCGCTATCACCGAAGCCCACTACATGGATGACTACGTAGACATCTATCCAGACCACCAGAAGGCCATGCAGACCGTGGAACAAGTGGACCAAATACCATAGGAAAGGTGGCTTCCACTTACGAGGCTGACGAGTAACGACCGGAGGGTGCTAGAGGGACTTGCCTGAAGACCGCCTGGCCGAAAACACTACACAGCGTGTCACCAAAGGACGAGCAGAAGACCTTGGGCATGCTGTGGGACTCCGAGGCGACAAACTAAAATTCAACACGTCGCTATCCAGAGTCCATAAGGAGGTTCGCGAGCTACAGCGCGCACCGACGAAGAGGAGAGGCCCTTAGCACGGTGATGAGCATCTACGACCCGTTGGGACTGCTGAGCTATTACACGATCACCGCCAAGTCATCCTACAAGGCTTGTGGCGTCAGAAGCTGGACTGGACGAGTCGCTACCGCTGAGTCAGCCCAAGACTTCGCCGTTGGCTGACCGACCATGGAGTACATCAGTCAGCTTGAGCTACTCCTGAGTTACAACGGGGGGAGTCCGACGAGAGGCCGACAGCTGCACGTATTCTGCAACGCGAGTAAGGACGCCTACGCCGCAGCCGTCTATTGGAGATTGAACAAGAAAATGGGGAAGTACGAGGTCGTGTTGGCCGCCGCCAAGGCAAGGTGGCGCCGCTGAAGGCACAGACAATACCAAGGATGGAGCTACAGGCTGCCCTGGTCGGAGCGAGACTGGGAAACGCCATCGCAGCAGAACACAGGTGGAAACAGACACGGTTTCTACTGGATCGACGCACAAGTGGTTCTGTGTTGGATACAGAACGGCAGCCGCAAATACACACCGTACGTTGCACATCGGCTAGGGGAGATCGCCGAGCTGACGTCTGTTCACCAGTGGAAATGGCTGAGCACGAAGAGCAACGTCGCCGACTTAGCCACCAGAACGGGCTACGTTCCGAAGAGCGACGAGGACCCTTGGTTCCAGGGGCCGGACTTCCTGCGCAGGCCGATGAACGAGTGGCCCGCGGAGAATCCCGCTAGAATTGAAAATCAAGAAGAATACGTCGCCTTCCACACCACGGAGGCGAGCGAGCTGAGCTGTCTACCAGATGTGACGCGCTTTTCAAACTACGAGCGCCTCGTAAGATGCACGGCGATGGTCTTGCTGTTCGTCGAGAAGTGCCGAGATCGTCGGGCCCACCTCGACGTACGACACCTGGAGAGGGCCGAGAGGTTGTGGTATCAAAAATCACAACGAGACAGCTTCGCACAAGAAATCGAGAAGATGGCAGGTGGCAAGACGGTGCCTAGATGGAGCTCCTTGTACCGGTTCAACCCGGTGTACAAGGACGGGCTGCTCGTACTAGACGGAAGGATCAAAGCAGCTCAGGTGCCGGCCGAAATGAAAAACCCATCCTGGATGGAAGACATCACTTCACAAGGTTACTGGTGGCAAGGGAGCACGCCAGAGCGGGACACGGGAGCCGCGAGAGAGTCGTGAACGACCCTCAGCAGAATTCTGGATATTGAAGCTGCGACCGACGGTGCGTACTATCATGAACCAATGTGCATTCTGTCGGTTACGACGGGCACACCCGAGGACCCCGCCAACTGGAGACCTGCCAGCCGAGGGGCCTGGGGGCGTTCCAGAGACCATTTTCGTACTGTGGTCTCGACTGTTTCGGCCCGATGACGTCACCATCAGCCGACGTCACGAGAAGAGGTGGGGAGCTCTCTTCACATGTCTGACGACGCGGCCGGTCCACCTGGAGCTGGTGGCTTCGCTGTCGACGGACTCTGCACTGATGGCAATGAGAAGAATGGCTGCGCGGCGAGGATGGGCGGCAGTCATGTACAGCGACAATGGACGAATTTTAGAGGCGCGACGTCGAGCTGCGGCAGGCGTACGCCGAGTGGGCGCCGGCTATGGCTCAGCTGGGCCTCACTCATCGGATGCAGTGGAAGTTTACACCGCCCGGGGCGCCGAGTCAAGGAGGTGCCTGGGAAAGGATGGTGAGGTCAGTGAAACCGCCCTGCTAGCCACACTGAACGAGAAGTCGCACAAGGAAGAGGTACTCCAGACACTGATGGCCGAGGCGGAGTACTCAGTGAACGCTCGACCGCTCGTTCACGTATCGGTGGACCCCAACGACCCGGAGGCGATTACACCGAATCATTTCCTCCTCGGATCGTCCACCGGACTGCCGTACGTCGGACCGTGTGTGCCGGCGGACAAAAAAAACATGGAGGGTCGCGCAAGCCCTTGCCGACGAGTTCTGGAGGCGCTGGGTGAAGGAATACCTTCCCACGCTCACACCACGCTACGGGGCCCCGCTGGTCAACCCGACGCTGCCGCGTAATACGTGGCCGCGGGGGGTCGTGCACCGAGTCTACCCCGGCCAGGACGGACAAGTGCGCTGTGCGGACGTTCCCACGCGCAGTGACGTGTTCCGGAGGCCGACGTCGAAGCTGGCGGTGCTGGAGGAGGCGCCGCAGTCGCAGTTGCGACCGCTGGCGAGCAGACGGAGCCGGGAGCGGAGCGGACAACGCCGGGGACGGCGCCGGGCGCGGAACGAGCATCGGAGCAGCCTACAGCGAGCACGGACGGCTCGCAGTCGCCGGAGCAGTCTGCGGCGGGCGCAAGCGGCCCGCAGTCGCCGCCGCACCAGCCTACAGCGAGTCCGAACAGCTCGCAGTCGCCGGAGCAGTCCGCGGTGGGCGCGAACGGCCCGCAGTCGCCGCCGGAGCAGCCTATAGCGAGCTCGAGCAGCTCGCAGTCACCGGAGCAGTCCACGGCGGGATCGGCGAGCCCGCAGTCACCTGAAGAGGCTGCGTAGACCCTGGCTACTGCGCCGGGGGGAGGATGTTAAGGACAGCGGCCTCGTAACGTAAAACATGAGTGAATTTAAATGTGAACGATAAACGTGTAATTAAAACAGTACATACAATTATTATAGTGAATACTCAGTGACTATATGTATAGATTTATATGGCATCAGTGTGTAAAAATCGTGTTATATGGTGTTTATCAAGTGCAGGTTATTTTGCTTATACATATTTAACTAAAGCTAATTTTAACGTAGCTTCTTTTGATTTGTGTAAATAAACATAATACCTAACGTGTAGCGTAACGATTAAGAATATATATAAAGGGTTAAATAGTTATTAAGAAAATAATGGTAAAAATGTAGAACATTTCTTATATGGTAAGCTTTAATTGCACATATCTTTTTTATAGAATAAGGTCTCTAGTATATAAGGGTTTATGTATATGGTTTTTACAATAAATAATTTTTCACAACGCGATTTGCTTCACCTGGCTCATGAAAAATAGGGAAAATTATGAAATAGCCGTATAGAGAGGTAAAAGTGAGATAGCGAATCGGCCCGAAAGAGGCGTACGGGCGGGGCTCTCTATACGGCATTGCCATGAGCCAGGTAAGCAAAGCGAAAAAAGTGAAAATCGTTCTCCTCAAAAATAGTGTTTTATAATCGCCCGGCTCTGCCCAAATCGGTGTAACCTTGCTATCTTCGAGTCTAATCTGAGCCGGCGGTTGAACCCCTGTGAAATTATACAGTCCTGTACAGGTATCAAAATAAAGGAAATTAAATGGAGATTTCAAAAATATACATATGTCATGTATTTAAATTTATCAGGAATAATTACAATAATTTTAATGAAATCTATAGAATAAATTTGTAATCAATGGATTCTTTAGTCGTATTTAAGCAGTAATATTTTCGCGAGAGGTCAGGCGTACGTGCCTTTGAGCAGAGTCAGATCACTTTCAGGTCTAGCGGTTAGTTCGCTAGATCCTAGAAAATTGCTACATCAACCACACGACCAAAACTCTTGAGGAATTGAACCGCTTACGTCAATTATAATTTTCATTTTTATTTTGTTTACACGCTATAATAATAATAAATTTTGTCCATTTTACAAAAGTCATAATAGAACACTCTAGTTCATAGAAATGTGCCGGACAGAACACTAAAAAGTCTAAAATAAAATAAAAAATTAGAAAAATAAAAAACCCGACTGCAAAAATAACCTAATATACCTAAGATAACCTAACACACTAAAAGACTGAAACAATACTGAAATTATTTCACTTCACATAATCTTCAACCCATAGTGTATCTGTTAAACTAAAATAGAGGTTGAATTTGGTTTTAGTACTGTGATTTTACAGTCTTGTTTCAGTCTTTTTAGTGCGTTAGGTATCTGAGGTATATTGTTTTTTTTTGCAGTCGGGGTTTTTATTTTTCTAATTATTTATTTTATTTGTAAAAAATGTATTTATTTTTGCTCTGGACTAGGCAATAGTTAACTTTAATGCATTTTTTTGTGAACTAAAGTATTAATATTTTATGTACTTTAGAATAACGTCATAATGCAGGTACTTACTTTAATTGAATTAAACAAATATAATTTATACACTTGTACAATTCTTCATCAATTATTTAATAACAAATAACGCAGTAATAAAAAAAGAGAAAAGTGTCGGAAATATCCGCATGAAATAATAGAACCTACCTAGTAGCATACCCACTCGCCAGTTCCATAGATATTGGCTGGCTCAACAACGATGTATGGATCACAGGCACGTCACTGTGATTCGAGATATCTCCTGCGTGATAGATGCGAGGGGGGCTCGGAGATATCTCTACACTTGCTGGCTGTTTATACAGCGTGAGCTCCTCCGAGCTGGTATGAGCACGTACCTCTACTGCACCGGCTCCCATAGACATGGATTTTGATAAATATTTTTTGTAACTGATATAGAACTTGTGAAATACGTTTCGATATCCATTTTCATTCTTACAACATAATATGAAATTGGTCAAAATAGCCTCATCTCTTTAAACAGTACATAAAAGAGGTTGATGCTATGTGGTATCACAAAAAGAAAGAATTAGAAGTCGCAAATGATCTGGAGAAGAGATATTCTTGTTTTTATTTTTAATGGTAAAATAATTAACACGTCCATAAAAATGTTTTCTAATTTAGACAATAAACTAAATAATACATGGCCGCGAGGCTTAAAGGAAAAACAGTCTCAGCTGGCTATACAAGGCTTAGAATTTCATTAGACGGCTATGGTCTCCGTTTCTATTATGAGTGGTTTAGCTTAATTAGAACCCGAGAAGGCTTACGTTAGTCTTGGCATTAATAAAGTTTTTTGTACAAGTTTAATGGTCTATTGCTAGATCGCAGCTGCATACGATAGGTCTTATTAATGAAGTAAGAGTTTAAACTTAAACAGCAAAAAGTGATTAAATTGTTAAATATGGATGTAATTTGAAATACCTTATTAATTTTTTCACTCATTCGAAAGTCTGCGACCATTTTTCATCCATATAATATCGCAATCAATCTCACGCACGGCAGGCGTATTTATTAATTAGACTATATAATTCTGGTTTTATTTTATGGTTTTAGATTTTTTCGATAATAAGCTAAGCGGCACGATTAATATTTATTTAGGTATATTGTAACATTGGTGTAATTGTTTAATTATATTTCTTTATAAATTAATGTAGCTGCAAAAGAAAGTACTATACATTAAAAAAATTTTTCAAAACCATAGAAAGCACAGAATTTAAAATAAATAACCCAACCAAAAGCATGTCAGGACATGTCTCAGGAGGGTTCCGTAACTATGAACCCGTAGGTAATGAGTTTTTCAAATAACTTCAAAAGTTACTATTCGATTTCGTTCAAAATAATTTTCCTAAAGAGTTTTTAGCATGATCTATTGGCATGGAAACTTTCAAATTTCTATCTCCTATAGTTTAGAAATGCTAGGGGGGGGGGACCAACTTACAATCCACTCTGGAGGCCGATTACTCGAAAATGTCTCTCTTTCGAAAACTCGATTGTAAAAAAGTCATTTATGAAACCTTACCTTTATTTTAGAATACTTATTCAACAATACACAACACGATAGAGCAGAATGAAAAAATATTGTAGTGTATTACGGAACCCTAAAACTGTAAATTAGGTTTCTAAATCTAGAAAAAAGCTGATAAAATTTTATTTAAATTTTGTTTAGCTTTCAAAAGTTTTAAAAGTTCAGTGATTTTCTTTTGCATGCGAGTATAGTTTTTTGCATGAAATTTTAAAGTTCTCTTACTTAGAGAATTTGATATAACTTAGAAAACTTGGAAATTTCTTAAAGTATTGATAAAATGCTAAGATAGAAATTCTGGGTAAAACAATAATTATTATTGTAATTTTATGAATTTCCTATTATATATTTACGTAAATCATAACACCTATTTTCATGCACTTAGGTATCTACTGAAATTATTCCTTCCTTCAAACTAACTTGTGTTAAAATTTTAATACATATTTTGTCTACTTTGTAATGAATACATACAATTTCTTTATATTTATTTTCATGGACAATGAACATGTAACTATAAATTATGTTATCCTTTGAAGAAGAATCTTTGTGTTCTTCATTTGATGTCATAAATTACGAAATAATATATATAGTCCAGTTAATAATTTAGAATTTCGAATGCCAATTACAGTAAATTAAAGAGATTAGTTGCTTGTTAAATTAAAGAGATTAGTTGCTTGTTTCTTTGATCACGAGGATTTGATTTGGATTTTCAGGCTGTCCCGCTCGCGCGCGCACGAACTGACGCATATACGAATGAGCCAGTCGACCGAGCCGATTTTATAATATCGAAAGTAGTTAAGAGAATTTTCTTCAGGTTTAGACTGATCCTTTTATTTCATTCGACCGGAAATTTCAATTCTATATAGACAGCTTTAATTAGAGGACATTTAATTTGTTATTTTTTCTTCCAGCTAACATTCGGATTTAAGTATCACATACGTAACCAACTAAGCTAAGTTCTGAAATAAATTTCAAGGAGTATTTATTTCATTTTGAAATGGCACGCCGTACGACCATACTAATCCTGATTCCTGCAGGTACCTACCTGTAAATAAACAGGATAATTGAAAAATATATCTTCAAAAGAAACCCTTAAAAGATAAAAAAGATATCATAATGAGTATTACACAAAAACGTGTAAGTACGAACCCTTTTAAAATATAATTACGTACAAGCCAGCCGTTGTAGGTGGTTGGAGCAAAAAATGTCTTTACGATGCACTCCCGCCGCGACCACGTGCAGTTGACACGCGGCACAACGCAATTACTGGGGGGGTCACAAAGTACAGTCGATGCCCTCGTATAAACAACCACCATTACATACTAAATTGTATAGAATGGAGGTTATGTGTTGAGCGCCGACTGTACAAGCCGCAACTGTATCTACGGTAATTGATTACGTACAGTAATTATAACTTCGTAAAGGACACGACGGGAATATGAAAAGGGTTAAACACGAATATTTTATCTTACGTGGTTACCGCGTTTTGTGGAAATACGTTTTCATGAAAAACCCTATATACTCGATATTAAGTATAAATAGTACTCGATATTATATACTAACTGCACTAGGAATACCTACTACCCGCTACCGACTACGTAACTTGATTGATATGTTTGACTTTTTTTAAATTTCATTTTAAAGAGTTTCATAAGGCTTGGTATGTTTTTTAACCGATTACGGCAAAGTCATAGGGAAGGGCAATGATATTGGCAGTATATGAATGTAGGTATGTATGCAGTATGTTTATTCCACCGTAGCTTAGCGCCTAAACTACTAATCCGATTTTAATGAGTAAGGTGTCAGTAGATGCGTAGTATCATAGGCTATATAATTTACGTAGACGGGTTATAGTTTTATATTAAAATGTAGTTATTTATTAATATCAAACAGAGATGATAATATTTTAGTTGTCCCATAAATTTGCGAGGTGTTTTCCATAAAAACTGTATGTCATTTGTGACTATTGAAAGTGGATAGAGAAATCTCACGAGATGTCGTTATGTATGTTAATTCATAACGTGACGATGACAAAAATAGCGGTTACGGTACAGATTCGTCAATCAATAATACTAATGTTTCGTGACTTTTTAACACCACCAGACAATGTTTGATGAGGACCTACCAAGGCGTCAAAAAAAGTACGACGTTTATACGCAACGCATGTGGAACCTTCAAAAATATGACTTTTGTTTCTTATATCTCGCAGGTTAATTAAATCCTGTTATAGATATTGTGTGGATGTTTAGTTTTTTACCGGATTCAAAATACTTATACGTTCGGCTGTGGATATTTTTCTTTTTTTTAAATGTCGTTTTATTCAGTCGTACACTAAATATTTTTTTGTAATCCTTCACAAGTCTTACGAGTTAACAGCCTTATCGTGTGCATAATCATTGCGGCGGATTTAGGAGCGAATCGGATTGATTTTCATCATAAAACCATACAAGCAAGCTATTATTCCTTTCACAATAAGTAATTTCAAAAGGAAATGCTTTAATTGAATTCCTAACGATTTTTAAACGCATAAGGTGTGCAATGAAAATCATTATCAGTAATTATTTAATAGTTTATAATTCCGTATATGGAATATGTATAAAAAATCGCCTATCGGTAGCTGTTTCCTAAAATAATCGTAGTGTTTAATGTCTGTGTAATAACTAATAATAATTACAAAATATTATTCATATATTTGTCAAATAAGTTTATAATTATAATTCGCTGTCAAATAAGTTTTAAAAATGTATTCTCCCTCAATGTAAGTGAATTGTATTCTTTTTTGAGGAAATAAATGATCTTAAACCGTATATGTAGATTACGAATGCACGATAAAATATTATTCATAATATATTTGTCAAATAAGTTTATAATTATAATTCGCTGTCAAATAAGTTTTAAAAATGTATTCTCCCTCAATGTAAGTGAATTGTATTCTTTTTTGAGGAAATAAATGATCTTAAACCGTATATGTAGATTACGAATGCACGATAAAATATTATTCATAATATATTTGTCAAATAAGTTTATAATTATAATTCGCTGTCAAATAAGTTTTAAAAATGTATTCTCCCTCAATGTAAGTGAATTGTATTCTTTTTTGAGGAAATAAATGATCTTAAACCGTATATGTAGATTACGAATGCACGATAAAATATTATTCATAATATATTTGTCAAATAAGTTTATAATTATAATTCGCTGTCAAATAAGTTTTAAAAATGTATTCTCCCTCAATGTAAGTGAATTGTATTCTTTTTTGAGGAAATAAATGATCTTAAACCGTATATGTAGATTACGAATGCACGATAAAATATTAAAATATTATGCACTAAAGAAGAAAAAAGTAGGTTCAAATCTGATCAATACCATTAGATTGTTTTTCTAATTTACTCAGGACAAAACTATGATTGGGGCGCATAGACTTCCCGCTGTGTCTGGGTTTATCTGGCACTGGTAGAGCGAAGCCAGATAACTCTGGCAATAAAAAAAACGAGAACATGGCACGGGCATAGCAGGGCAGGCTAGACGACCGAAAAGGAAGCGGCTTCGAGATTGCGATCGGGACACAATTTAAGGCAAACTGTTAGGAGCGTTTATATGACCACTTGACAAGAGTCCCAATGCCGCCTCCGCAAAATAAACTTTACTGACTAGGCCACAACGTACAGATTCCCAACAATTACCGAGCCGCGTTCGCGTTGAGTGATTGCCATTAGATTGTACGTTATTGCCTATCGATAAAGCTCAGTTTGCTATAAATAAAAAAGGCGTTTGGCCTTTGCGCGCCTCGCGTAACTAGGCCCTTAAGTCATGTTGTCTTTTAAAGCGGTAATTAATCTTGTCATATCACACACAGGAAGCAAAATTATGATTTACTTCAAAGTAATGATACAATGTGCTTACCATTTGCCATTGTTGCATATAAGGAGACTTTTATGTATTGTGACGATACACAAGTCGGAGTGTTACAGGAAACGTTTCTTGTATGCTAACTTCAGTTAAATATTTATTTTATTTTGTATTTAGTATATTTTTTTGTTATAGCAGCAACAGAAATACCTTCATAGTCTGTGGGAATATCAGCTGTCTAGCTATCAAGGCTTATGAGATACAGCCTGTTGATAAGCAGACGTACAGAGGAGGCTTAGTAATTCCCGTTACCCATTCGGTACGGAACCCTAAAAACTATGAATCTAATATTAAATGTGATATACCCCTTCGTCTTAAAACAACTCTCTTATTATGTCATTCAAAGAAAATTTTTGTTTTGTAATTTTAACATTTATTCTCGTAATCCTATTACGTGGAGCTTAAGAAGACAATGAGTTGTGAACAACGGCTACGGAGCCGTCTAACGTTATGAGGGTAGTAACAATAAATGTTCGCCTCGTCAACCGGAACGAAATCCGAATGCGAATTTAACGAAATACATTTTTGGGGCCGTATTTCGCCTTTGTGCGCCCCTTATGTCATTAGTTTTGTAAAATTTGCACAAAAAAACTAGCATTTGTAAATAACATTTGACATTTGTAAATACCCTTTTATCTTCACTTTGCAATAGTCCAGACAAGAGCGTCACAAAAATGGAGCCCTTGTTGTTGCAATTATTCTTTATAAGTTTTATTGCTTTTTATGAAGCAAATTATGGTAATCCCGGAAAATATGTCACGGTCGAAAACATCAAAATCGGGTTCTCCCTCCCTATATATTTAAATTAAGCGCAAACATGAGTTGTCACACTACCGTCACTACCTGTAAAATGCCGGCCATAACCTCAACTTTTAAGACGTTTCTTACGTCCTACACCACAACTCCTGTGGTCTATCCGCGATCGCGACAGGAACGTACGAGCAAACATTCGTGAGTAAACACGCCATGTTTTGATTACGGCTCCCTGAGTCCCCACACGTCACGGCTCCTCGACATGTGCAGCGTGCTCGCATTACGTATTGAATATACAGATAGTAGGTACCATTCCATTAGGCCGTGTTTTAAAAAAATTGTAGTTACTACAATTTTTATGAAAAACTAAAACCCGACTACGTAAATTATATAGCCTATGTTATATACCCGGGCTATTATTATGAATCTATTGGCACCTCATTTATTAAAATCAGACCAGTATTTTAGGCGCCACGGTGGATACATACACACATACATATATTATCAACATTAACAAATAGGACAACTGTCACCTCAGTCCTCCCGTGACCACGGCTGCTGGAAATTATCCGAAACGTCGGGAAAAACAAGAGAGCACCGCGACACAATCCATAAGTGTTTGATACAATGATATTCGAGTTAACATAAGAAATCAATAAAAACTGTAAGTTACAGAGATATGCTTGATGGCTGTAAAATCGATAGGAACTTAGAGAAATACCAATAGCTTTGTGTTCCTAAAGTTTCTAACAGCTCAGTGTGCGCTCTAAATAATGCAAAAGAACACTCAGCCTTTGTTTAACCGCTCGCTTTGTTCTAGATCATGATTACAGACTAGCTCACACATGTTACATTAGCAAAAACATAACAATAAGCGGTATGGAAAAGCCGTACTTGTCAGCACTAAAATATTGCTGGCGGCCGTGCGACTTTGTTTGCGACTTGTAGAGATTTCCGTTCTGTAGAAAGGCATACTTTAAACTTAGGGTCAATTCACACTGAAACGAAACGATACGGGACATGGAGCTGTATTTTTAAGATGGCTATTCAAAATTGAACATAATTCATTACACAAGAAGATATACTTTGTTTCATTGTAAGAGTTAGAATGTCAAGTGGCACCGCGCTGCACAGCGCGTCAGAGATGATTTTCAGTCAAATCAAATAATGCAAAAGAACACTCAGCCTTTGTTTAACCGCTCGCTTTGTTCTAGATCATGATTACAGACTAGCTCACACATGTTACATTAGCAAAAACATAACAATAAGCGGTATGGAAAAGCCGTACTTGTCAGCACTAAAATATTGCTGGCGGCCGTGCGACTTTGTTTGCGACTTGTAGAGATTTCCGTTCTGTAGAAAGGCATACTTTAAACTTAGGGTCAATTCACACTGAAACGAAACGATACGGGACATGGAGCTGGATTTTTAAGATGGCTATTCAAAATTGAACATAATTCATTACACAAGAAGATATACTTTGTTTCATTGTAAGAGTTAGAATGTCAAGTGGCACCGCGCTGCACAGCGCGTCAGAGATGATTTTCAGTCAAATTAAATTTTCCGTAATTATTTGAATTCAAATCCAGAAAGAATTAGAGATAAACAATAAATTGTTTGCTTAATCATATTTTATATGAATATTCGTCGAAATTTGGTCTCAATTACCAAAAACACACGTTTTAACGCAGGTTAAAATAAATATACCTATTAGGTACACAATATACAATAGCGACGAAGCGAGTATCAAGGGAAAAGCCCACCCCGCAGCGTAACGGGCTCAAATGTTCCCACGACGCTTGCCGCATCGGAGAAGATCCACGTGCAATTTTGTGAAAAATATGGAGTTTCATAATAATTACAAAACACTTAGTAAATATTATGCTATAATAACATTTCAACAGCATTTTTCATTTTTGTATCAAAAAATGGAATGTGAAGCATGCGTCTGCACCTCTTCATGCATTCCTCTTTCTCATACATGTAACATGCTAAGTAGCTTTTCACGCTTATGTGGTGTAGGATGCTACTGTCTTCCCACTTAGCGCAATCCTGGCATACCCTCATCTACATAGACGTGTGCGTAGAGTCTAAACACTATACTATAGGTACTCTTACGATTTACAATCAACAGTGTCGTATATTCTTAGGTTACAAACACACAATTACCATTTACGACGTTTTCGCAACTTTGAGCTGAGTTTATAAACTCAGCGCCAAAATGTCGGTGTTTATGTTATTTTTCAGTATCAAACAGTTTCACTGCAAAACAAAATAAGTGCAAAAGTTTTAAATTGTGTCAAATTTTAAAAACTAAACTCTAGTAAAAACGAGATTTCCATCTACATTTGGATGTGCAAGCTCCAGTTAGAATTTGCGGACGATTTATTATTATAGCCGGGACAGAAATGGCCGCATGCTTTATTTAAATTGCACGATACTTTCATGCACTCTATAATTTCGTTGCGGGGTTCATGTCTAGTTCAGCTTTAAACGTACTCGACGCCGAAACCGCAGTCAAGTTGTGACTCGCGGGGGTGACGAGGGAATTGGCACTCTATGTGTGGGGGTAAGAGTGTGTTTTGGCATGGTGACGTAGGCACAATAGTTTGTTCTGTGTAATGGGCTGGGAGCGGCACTAATGCGCACATCCGCAGGACGCCTCCCCGCGGGAACAAACGTGTCGTTCAACGAATTTCCCTAATTTATTTTGGAGATAGGAAGAATTATATACTACATAAACGATGTGTTGATACTTTATACATGTTGCCCATGTATGGGTTTAAAAACAAAACCAAAGTATTTTTAGGGTTCTGTACCCAAAGGGTAAAAAGAGGACCATATTACTCCGTCACTAGGCTGTATCTCCTTAACCGTGATACCTAGACAGTTGAAATTCGGTTATAATACGCTACTTGACTCATTAATTTTCATACATTGAAGGAGTATTTCCTTTAGTACTTGGCTTAGGAAAACGTATTCTAGCGATATCATAAATTAAAAACTTAAGATTGATAAATAAAGTTGATTTAAAAATATGTATAATTTTGTTTACATAACACCTTGAAGGATACTTCTTAAGATATCTTTTATTATTAAGATATCTTCCGGCAAGGATGTGACGACACGAATGTGTTTGTGTGTAGAAACGGAACTTAACACCGCTATTTTACTACTGCGGACTATAGCACAGATTACAAATAGTACTAGTATGACGTCAGAGCACAGATATGGCGAATAATGTTTTCGGCGGTTTTTAAAAAGTGTATTTTTTAAATATATTTTTTGTAGATTTTTAGGTTTCACAATAATTTCACAAAAACAAAATATTATTTTTTTGTGTGTAATGAAAAAAATATGAAGCGTTTAGGACATAAATAGCCTATTGTTATGTAGTTAGCAACGAATGAAACATTTTGAGAGGCCTGGATAGGCGAGAGGGAATGATGCTATCTTTCGTTGGACAAGAATAAAGCTTAATATCTTTCTTTAATCGTAGATATGTTATTGAAAACGGCCGTTAATCGATAATCTATAAAAGGAATTAAGCGTTAAAGTTTTTCCATAAATATTTGAAACGTCATTAAGTCTATTTTCTGTACACTTGAGCGCATAATTGCCCTGCACTTTGTAAGAAAAATGCTATTAATGACCAAAATTACCAGCAACATTCGTTAATGAAAAAAGTCGAGTCATCACAGCAATTAGTGGCCACAATTACACCGTAACCGCGACCGGCGTCGCTACCGAAGCCAGCTACTTACTATGACGCGACTGAATTAAAACATTCCGAGAAAGTAAAACGTCGCTTTGTGCCGAAATATTGCCTCGCACAGACCTCCTACTGAGCAACTCCTTTATATTACATACATTAAACTTTACACTTGATTTCTTTTATTCGCACGTTATACGTTTCTGCTGGCTTAGATTATATAAAAAAGCTGCTGGCTTATGTATGTAGGGAATGTTGCTACCTCACGTTAAAAGTATTCAATAGCGCCCTGCACAAATAAAGTTCAAACCGCGCATCGGACTGAGTTCCAAACCGCGGATTGATCTGTGCGGTTTGGATTGCGGACTGCGGATCGAACTGCCGTTAATTACGGCTAAAAATTCGTCCACGGTGAACTACCGGCATCATACATATTCAGGGCGAGTGTGCGGATAAAACTGGAAAATTCTCTCGCATCGACATGCCAGATCGGACTGTCAGTTGGAACGGCACTTGCTGTTTCCCGCGGTCCGAACTTTACGTGTCGAGGACGCTAACGTATCACGCCTGATTCGTTAATGCCGAAGACTCTACCCAAGTTGAAGTGCTTAATTACTACTCGGCGGCGCGAGCCTGTAACTAAAGTCTCATTTGAGTCCCAATTGAATGACTGCTTGACTGACTGCCGTGAGTGTTATGTCAATCAATTTTTCAAAGAGCTTTAGTTGGGTATTATAAGTTGAGAAGAAATTTAATTGAATACTATTAGAGGAGCGTGTCTATAGTGATGTAAGTGGTAGTAACTAGTATTATTCAAGGTGCAACAAAAAATGTATTGAAATTCAACCATCCATCTTACATCTAGCATGACGTGTCTAGCCTATGCTAATAATAAATTGTGGTAAATTGGTTGGTAAGGTTGTAATTTTTTTTTTTCGATAAAAATGGTCTTATTTTCGTAGACTCATCAATTGAGGCCTTAGGTTATCTTGCGAAATATAAAGAGAGAAGTTAAAATTGTGACGAATTTAACTTTATCTAGAGCACTTTAAGGCACGGGGAAAATTGGAATACAAAATATTAATACTTACTATAAATAAGAAGCATTTACGAAAATGTAATAAGTTCTATGTAATACAATGTTTCTTAAAAGAAAACTTGGTGTGTGACACCAGGTTTTTATACTTTAAACGAGCAAAGCTTGAGGAATCTCGGAAACTGCTGTAAGTATTCCCATGTAATTTGGTATGCAGGGAGTTTTGGGGGAGAAAAATCGATCGAGCTAGATCTTATCACTAGGAAGCTGCGCATTTTTAATATATATATATATATATATATATATATATATATATATATATATATATATATATATATATATATATATATATATATATATATATATATATATATATATATATATATATATATATATATATATATATATATATATATATAATATTTTAGTTTTTCTTTTGTCACATAATAAGATAGTACCTGGGTAACCGAGCTTAGCTCGGAGTTCTGATAAATTTTAAGAAATAATCACAAAATATTTAACGGAATGTAGTGATTTCGAATCTCGATTTGAACCCACCTTATTCCGAATTTTCGAACACAGCTAAAATTATACATACGCATACTAAACTGCCAATCGGACTGATATAATAGAGTCGAAATTATTGATATACATGTATAAGAATGCGCAGTTTCTTAGTTACGATCTATCTAGGTCGATTTTTCTCCCCCAAAACCCCCTGAATACTAAATTTCACGGCGATACTAATTGGAGCCGTTTTCGAGATACCGATTATACAATATATACGAGTCTCGTTTAAAATATAGGATGAGTGGTTTCGATTTCTAAATATCAAATCCAGTTGGTGGCTTGGTAAGCGTTGGATTTTTTACATTATTGGCAAATTGGTGTCTCGAGTTCGAACCCCAGTCAGGCACATATTTTTGTGATTCTTTCTTTTGCTTATATTTTTTTATTTCTTCCAAATATCATTTTACTCCAAGCAGAGCTCGGTCTCGTAGGTACTTATTTTTATATGATAAATATATTCAAACAGCCGAAGCCAGTTGAACGTGCTCCAATACAATGCAGCAGGATCATTTATTTCTTCTCCACACATTATCATATAGTAATGGAAACGTCAGCTATTGATATTGATATTTTAATACAATGTATTTGTGACTAGCAGCACGTTTACTTCACGTCCACGTGAATAGATGAAATACAATAGCCGCTCCACTTCTATACTCAGACTTTGAATCGGCATACGTACTGTCTAGGAAGATAAGAGTATAAATTACGTTTAAGTATAAAATCGTCAAACTCGTTCCCTCCAAGGAGACAGTACACTTTAAAGAACTGCTTATTATAGATCTTTGAAGAAAACTAAAATGTGTTTTTATTAGACTACTAAATGTTCTAAGGAACTTCCGACTCTTGTCCAATTCTTAATAATAGAATAATCTACTTTATTAACTAAAGGAGGATGGGCAGAGATATCTGAATTCTGGTCTACCTACTCAATACGAATAAACCATATGTGTGTGAAAGGATGTTTCTTGTACCTTAGTTTCTTCATTGACCACATAATAATTATGTTATGTATATAATGGGGGTTTGTGTAACACGTCAAAAACAAACAAAAAATTTGTTTTTTCTTCACTTTCCTATGAGCTAACTTAACATAATCTCATGTATATTTTGATATTATTTGTGGCAAGGAATGTGGTAGTATCAAATGCAACGCCGTGTACGCATAATATATTATATTATTATTATTTTAAAAATCGAAATTACATGAGAAACATAAATTAAAAAAATATATGTTTCCGATAAAACGTGAGATACGTCGTTTGATATGTATTATTGAAATAAATAAAAGTTACTATGACGCCAAGACTTCGTCCTCCTTTCCACTTTAATTTAATTAATTAGTGTCCTATTCTATTTCAGCTGGGAGGACACGTGGACCGGCATGGTGGGCAAGAAACACGTGGCTATTTAAAGCCCCGACCTTGCTCCATTGGGCTTACTTGGCCACTATTTCGGGGCCACATGCGACAATGCTTAGTCGCTCTATATATGGAATGACCGTACAATATTTATATACGTATTATATATTACAAAGCTGATTGACTGATGTATCAACGCACAGGCTAGAAATTTAAAATTTTGCACACGTATTTCTCATATGACGTAAACATTCACTAAGGAAGGATTTTTCAAAATTTTCAAAATTCAATCCCCAAGGTGGTAAAATAGGTGATAAAAGTTTGTATGAATTTTTTTATTCCTTGGACTTTGCATGATATTTCATATGAATTGAGTAGCTATGGTAAAAAAATGAATTTTGTATTTCAGCTTTTTCTAAAATTCAGCCCCTTGGTGGGTAAAATAGGGTATGTAAGTTTAAAACCTAATTTCACGCGGGCGAAGCTGCGGGCAAATAATGCTAGTAGGAAATAAATGTTAATTTGATGATATGCAATTTTTTAACCTAACCTAATCACTGGGTAAGGGTCAATTCAGACTAGCACAGAGTCGAAGCAAATTTCTGAGAACGTATATAATATAGGAAATTCATTCTTGTGTTTATAGCGTAATCCAAATGTTCTAAAATTATTACAGTGTGGACTTGCTACCGTTATTAAGGGTGAATTTGCCATATCCACAATTTCACTGCGCTGGTCTTCGACTCAGAGCTAGTATGAATTGACCCTTACTATCCTGAAGTCACTATTTACAGCACTCAGTTTATCATTTATCTTAGGCAAAACAATTTAGGTGCATGAGCAATAAAAGAAGTTTAAGATGTATTACATAAGCACTAAGCATCATATTTTATCATCATGAAATGTCGCAGATTCCTTCGCAAAAACGACTTTCTGTAATATGACAACAGTTACACATCATAAAGTCTTCCGAGAATTTCCGTGTTATTAGTAGCGTGCGATCGATACTCAAATATATTATTATGCGATACCAAATATAGCATGATAATCAGAAACGCGAGGAATATGCATTATGTTTCTATTGTGTGCTATCAATTGCCTTTTACCATTGATTAATAAATATACAGATGCGTTATACCCAAAACAAACGGTTATATTTTGCCACGAAACCATCGCAGTGCACGTACAAAAATAACTTTATCGATGTAGTCGAAGTTTGTCTCATATGAGGCAATATCGAGCCTTGGCTTTTGTCTTGCTCATAACATATCTGCTTCTTTTTAATATATTTTATCAATTCTATTACGTTTATGTGCCGTAAAGACCTAGTTTCAGTGGAACGGAATAATGCGACTACAAGTTACTTTTTATGGCATTTTGGGATCGTTTGCTCCTTGCATTTGATGCAGTGTTGCAGTTTTTATGTTCGCGAAAAAGCAATTAGGGAAGCGTGAGACATAATATCTTGCTTATCTATACCCTCGGTCACAAATACAGTAATATACGTCCTATTTAAGTAATCAGTTTTTATAAAGTAACCAATTCCTAAATAAGTTTTGTAAATCCAAGGTAGGTACCTCATTTCTAAAACCTGAGAAGGGTTCCGTAAATCGAAATCAACGCGGAAAGGGATTTTTTCAAATTACTTTAAAAGTTATTGTTCGATTTCGTTCATAATAATTTTCCTAAAGAGTTTTTAGCATGATCTATCAGCATAGAAAATTACAAGTTTTTATCTCTTATAGTTTAGAATGTATGGAGAGATACCCCTAAAATATACAATTATTAATATTTTATGATGCCATCATAAATATATATTTAATTATACCAAATTACATCCACTTATATTCATAATTACAGAAGCTAGAAGCGCGGACAGACAGACAGATAGACAGACAAACAGACAGACAGACAACACCTGCCGACATACTGCTACGCAGTTTGGCAGATTTAATACCTAATGTAAATTATTTGCCAATAAAGTATTTATTATTTATTTAAAGACAGGCAGACAGACAGACGGACAGACGGACGGACAGAGCGAAACTATAAGGGTTCCTTGTGTATTACGGAACTCTAAAAACAATGACGTGTACAGAGTACACGTGGCAGAAATGAAATTTTATTCATCATTTTAAATCCAAAAATACTCTCATCATGCCTAAAAAGAATCAAAAAGAATAGAATCATTAAAATTTGTACACCAAGCGTCATCTGTGTATTGTATATTGAGAAAGTTAAATTGTTATGTGAGAAGTATCAGTAGCTTCCAACAGATTGTGTTGTATCCAAAATCGTGTCAGACGTGTGTCGTGACGTGAGGCGACCTTGAAATTTCGCCCTCAATGCCGCTAAATGAGTTTCACTTTAAAGACATTGTAAGTAGGTACCTTCCTAAATAGATATTGTTATAAATGGTTAAATAATTTGAGTAGGTCCGAGCTGTCCTGTCGCACTTATCAGATGAAATATCTCGAGACGAAACTCGATATTCATGTCGCCTTCGCTTTCATACATGATTGATGTAAACGGGCCCGACTCTCAGCGAACATGACTATTTGAGAAACTATTTAAATTAACAAAGGTCGATACGGTCGGAATTTTAAAATCGTTAAATTAAACATAATGGTTTTATCCAAGGAAACAAAATTCAATCAGTATCTGAACTTTGGAGGCTTAAAAATATTTTAAGCCTCCAAAGTTTATTTATAGTGGAAATTTAATCAAATTTTCTAAAATATATTTCTACCCGTTGACTTAAGCGTAATGCCGTAGAGTCAGCATACATTTTCATTTTTTAACACACAACCTGGTACTTTAGGTTTCTTAACCTAGTGTTAAACTCGTTAGCACATAGTATAATTTAATTGTTCAAACATAGCACTGCATTGATGGCATTGAAACATTTACATACAGCATTAGGTGATAAGTGAAACATCCATTTACAGAAATCTGTACATAAATAATAATGTGTAATAAAAATAATGAATATTGTTTTTATTACTTAGCTTGATATTATTATACATCATAACCTGGCCCTAAAGTAAGATCACGATCATCAATATTTGAACAAAGATACGAGTAACTACTAACAGTACTAACTACTAACACAAAAATATGACGAAAAAACAACGAGCGAGCCTTACAGTAGTCACATAATATGATGTGTAACATTTTATGAAAATATTTCAATAAAAACAGAATGCTGAGTACGATTTTCTAATATGATAAAAAAATACGGAAACTTTTCCATATGCAGTGACAGATATCAACGTCAAAATTTAAAAAATACTGAATACTTCTAAATACTCAAATAAAAATTCGAATCTGACGGCCAACTCCCGCGCGCTCATTCGTCAATTTAAATATCGCGCGATTCCGCGACTTCCTGTTCTTCCGACCCATTTCACGAAATCACTCCCACAAATTGCAAGAAAGCGACAGGACAGATGTTACACATAAAAAAAACAATTTTGCGGTGACAGAAGACTTTAATCTACTAGGAAATTTTTCCTACCTAAATTTTTTATCTTCTCTCTACACAAAATGATCAATATTTTAAATATAATATTGATCATAACAACAACATACAATATTTTATTTAAAATATTGATCATTTTGAACAAAATGATCAATATTTTAAATAAAATATTGATCATTTTGTGTAGAGAGTAGAGACCACACATGACGATGGTATTTTTTTGCCAGGGACTTTAAGATGTCGAGTCACTTGTTATTCCCGTTATTTTTCACTTCAGCGATTTCAGAAATATGGCATCGTTAATCCACAAATCTCTGATCCCTAAAGATTTTTACTCCACTTTTACTATAGACCGGATCGATATTTTTAAAGTTGTCCGCTCTGTCTGTGTTTAATGTAAATTAAGGCAATGAAGACAGCTAAAACTTGCCCATTCGCCGTTAATACTGAGTAGACCGTGCATTTAGTTCACGAACATGGGGAAGAAAGTAGTTCCTATACATCACATGTTTTTGCCCATTCGCCTTGTTAATGGTTTCAAGTTGCTAGAATACATTAATAGAGCGATCTAAAACGGGTTTGCTATGTGTACTTTATGTGAAAATTACTACATATGTAATTAAATTGTTATACATCATTAGTTTATACTTCTTTGCATTGTATAATACATCTTCATATATTATATAAATCTTCTGTTCATGTTTGTAATTGAACTCTTTCTAGACGGCTAGAGCGATTTTAATAAATATTTTGTGTATGTTCATGTGGATTCGAGAATCGTTTAGATTTAAACCCGGTAGGTGGCGCTACTTTCAGTACGTCAACAACAATGTTTTTAGGAAAATTGATATGAATAATGAATTAATTAATCTGCAAAGCATATAAATTGCCTTAAAAACGTTGGTTGCTTATAAGCTTATTCAACAAAACGATTTAATCCTAAAAAACCGGATTGTCTGAAGTATGTATTGCTGATCTTGATAATGGCAGCTCAATTTATACTGGTCGCTTGTAAATTATTATATCAAAGAGAATTATGTAAAGCTGGCCTCTCCGTGAGGCCGGGAACATAAATTTGTGAGCCACACAAAATGTTAATGTCGTACCTGGATTTAAAGTTATTTTGTTGCTGTGACGTTCCCGTTTGGTATTTATATGGAACAATAATAATATAATAGGCAATATAATACTTAAGTACCTGGGTAACCGAGCTTTGCTCGGAGTTCTGATAAATTTAAATAAATAAAAATAATCAAAATATATTTATCTGGCCGGGATTAAAACATTCAGAATTTTCGAACAAAGCAAAAATTATACATAAGCATTAAGCATTAGAGTCGAAATTATTGATAGGTATGTTGTTGCAAGAAGAAAGAAAAAACATATGTAGCTTTAAAATGCGCAGTTTCCCAGGTATAAGACTACATCGATTTTTCTCCCCCAAAACTCCCTGCATACAAATTTCATTGTAATTGCAGCCGTTTTCCAGATTACGATTATATATATACAAGATTGTCTCGTTTAAAGTATAAGATATGTGTTTGAAATACAGTCATCAGATTTATCAAGGTGTTCATAAAAATAAATAATTTGATTGTATAAGTGTTTGTAGTTTCCTACATTAGTCTCACTAACAAATTATAACTTATAGACACAGTTTTCACTACAAAAATATTTTTAAAACATGTTATTATACTAAGTTAAATCAATTTGAATAATGACATTATTAACTATCGTCATTATATAATTTAACAATAAAGAATGATAACTATGTTGAATAAATCATAATTATTCACGGCATAATTATTCAAATCACGCACTATGCAGATGTTCTTTTCAATATTACCCGAGCGATTTCTTTAATGTTATTTTGGTTTCCCAATAATTGATCAGTTCACAGCGAGCGGCGCGCTGCATGCACTATGCAGAATGTAGATGCATGCACCATGCAGTATGCACGCTGCACGGGACGCACGCACGGGGACAAAGGCCTTTCAGACTTCCTCTGGAGAGGGCATTGTGCCACCACATACATTATTTATACAATTGCTCCCGACGAACCCCGTGTCACTTGCATTATACTTTAAACTATTGTAATCAAATAGTTCGTTTCATTAGAATAAATCAATATTGTAACCTACTTATGCATTTTAAACAACTATGTAGGTGACGACATACTTTGTTGGTTATAGTTTGATGAAGGAATTAGAGCCTTTGACATTTTAGTAGCTAATTATTTTAAAGAAAAAGAAAGAAAAAAACAAGTTTTTAACCAACTTCAACCACTATACAGCAAATATGAACGTGAGTTCTATAAAATATTATAGGACATTTGGGCTGGTACCGACTTCAAAATTAGGAAGATTGAGTAGAGAAATAGTTAAAATGTTAGCCGAATTTGGAAGGAGAGTTATTTAGAAAATAAGTTTTATTTCATACTTTTTTGTGCATTTTAAGTTTGTTTTAATTGTTTGTTTATTTGTAACAAAATATCGTGGAATCACGTAATATTCTACCTACAATTTAATGACACAATTTTCCATGTGAAAGTGTGCTAGTAAAATACACTGTGAATTATTTTATTAGAAAACATTTAAATAAAATAAATCAATCAATCTTTATTCGGGACTTTTTAGACCTTATAGGACATTAAAACAACGTGGTACCACAGAAAAAGAACAACAGGAAAAAAGAAAAACAATTTAGAATACCTAAAAATTTGACCAGTTTTCTGCATGAGTGTAATGTCTGAAACCGAAATGGCGACCACTTGGTGTTGTTGCTTATATGATGTTTAATTTATGACGATGAAAGCTTCATTAATTATTAATCTCATAAGTGTTATCGTAAGTTAGTGCAAATATTATTGCAAATAATGGACTTTCGTTGTTTTCTAAGTTTCCCCTCCCTAGTCCGAGAGTAGCCTGCGGCTCCCAGTCCGTGATTAGTGGCTAGGGAAGTGCACTTCAATATCGATGATTGAATCGAGCGGAGGGTGGCAGGGATTAGTCTTTATATCTACGGGAATAGATGACTGCATTAAATCTTTTCAATAAGCCTCGAATTGATTAAGTTTTAATGCTGTTTTCTTTCAAGCTTGGAACATGTTAATGTGGAAATCGTTGTTTTTTCTTACATCGTCTGTCTAAATCGTTGTATTACCTTGGAAAATCTAATTGATTTTTAACTTTATTCTTGCTCATAACTTCTATATCCGGCATATTTCACGGTTGCTCCTTAGACCGAGATTATAATTACTGACATACCTTTGATGAAATTAAATAGGTATGACATAAAGTAAGACGACGACGACTACGTACGAAATGAAATGGTTGTAATGTTACTAAGACTCTGGGTTTTTTTTTTGACAAACTATGTAGATATCGTCCGAAAAATACTTCACGACGACCTCTGTGGCTCCGTGGTTAGCGCGTTGACGCTCAAGCCGGACGTCGCGGGTTCGAATCCCGCCAGGGACCGCAAAGTCTCTCTGTGTTCCTGGGTCATGGATGTGTTTTAAATATATGTATTATATAATAAAAATCTTAAATATATAAATACTATAATATAAAAGTATTAAATATATTTCCGTGGTCTGGTACCCGTACCACAAGTTCTTCGAAAATTTACTACGGGACTATATTGACGTGGTGTCCATAGATATATTTATTATTATTATTATAAAAGAAACAAAAGAGAAGTATTTTCTAATTTAAAATCTAAGGCAGTTGAGAAGGCTATTAGATTTAATTTTCACTGCAGTCACATCCCGTCTGTCGACTGCTTGTGTCTACCGTCTCTTGACCCGAAGGTCGTGGTCTTATTCACCGCGGAGAAACGCCTCGAAATGTTACACGGTAGCACGAACTTGACCGAGTGAGAGGGACTACTGGACCGAATTTGATGAAAGTTGGCTCATATATAGAGAAGACCACAGGGAAGGACATAGTCTACTTTATCGCTGAAAAATGTACGATTTCCGCAAGATTAACTTTTGCGCGCACGAAGCCACGGGAAACATCTAGTTAATAATAATAGTGTTATGGTTACTGTATTTATGAGCATACTAGCTTTTGCCCGCGGCTCCGCTCGCGTAAATACATCCCACGGGAACTGTGAACTTTTTTGTAATAAGATGTAGCCTATGTTTTAATCCAGAGTCTAAACTACTACTATATCAAAATTCATCAAAATCCGTTCATTAGTTTTTTCGTGATCCCTCCATCCATCCTCACAAACTTTGTCATTTATAATAGTATAGTAGGATTTCACAAAATATATTGTATAAAGTATAATTTTATAATAAACAGCTAATCACGCATATAGATGACTATATTATTATAATAAACCTCATCCCTACCAAATAGTAGTAAGATTCTCGTATTGCTGCCTTGAGGCGTCCCTATTTGATTGACAGATTAAAAAGTTTTTCCTATATTTTCGCTATCACGAAGTTTCACTTTAAATCCAGCGGGCTTAGCATGGCGATCCGAAGAAATAAAATTAAATAAGAAGTATTCTATCCAAATAGTTCGTTGCAAAATAGTTCTTAAACCATCGTAACAAGGTCGTCAATAGAAGTCAACATTTCAAAACAGCCATATTTTTTAAATGGCTGTCGGGAAATATCTGTCAAAAACTAACAATTATTCAAGTAAATGAGAGAGCGTAAAGAAACTACTTGTCTAGGAGCGCCATGATGTGGAGTAGTTGACGTTATTGCAAGACTATTAAACATTGAATTAAGAAAACGTTTTTAACTTAAGCTTTCAAAAGAGGCCATTTTGTAAACTTATGCTCGGGAAGAAAAGAAATGTTGTTTCTCATAACGCAGCAATGCCTTACAATAAGACCTATTTTGCTCCGGATGGCGTCAATGTTTCTTCAATTTGTCGATTTGCCTAAAATATAGAAAGTTTTCAGACCGTTAACCTCGTTAGAACAGAAAACAGTAAAAATTCAACCGCAGTGTACGGCCTCTCTAAATTTGGCCGTACAATGCACAATACATATTTATAGCGCATTCACGAACAGAGGCGCGTCACGCCGCAAGGTACGCGTGCTCTTCGATGCGTATTTATATTCAAAGTATGATTTGTCGATTTATGCGTACCTGGTACTTTTATCAGCCCGAACGTATGAAAAAATAGGACTCGCATTTTGTTCGACACAATTTAGGTACCTTACATACAATACTTACATATTACTACATTATATATTATGTACATTTTAAATTTTGTAAAAGTACTGAGTTGATTTGATTTGATTTCATATAATTAGTATGAAACACATTTGTATAATTTATTGTTTTATTTAGGTATTTATTGGTTAATACAATTAAATTTTAAATTATATTAATTGGTAAATACCCAAATTAATTAATAAAGTGCGCCAGTCCTATTAATAAATATCATATTTTACTTTCCGCAACGCCCCAGGTGCAGGCTGCTACGCCCTACGTAGACCTCTACGCCGCAGCATCAATTGATAATATTCAAATAATGGACATTAATTAATTTGTTACTCGTTATATACTATTACTGTTTTAAAGATGATAAGGCATTGAATAATTTGAAAGAGCATTATTAGGACGTCTACCGCCGGACATAGGACGTCACCAGGCTGAAATGACATAATAGTTCTATTTCAAAGTAATCTCATTTGGTTATCTATATCATATATAAATTAAATCATAATTAATAAGTTATCTCATTACAATTTTACTTCTGTCTCGTTCCAGATTACAGATCAAGTATAGAAATTGTACCAGCTTGGTCTAGTGATATAATTATTATCCACGTCTATAAAACATTACTCATTTACAATTGCAACTTTTTTATTATATTATCGTTGTACATATAAAAAAACATATACAGCCAAACGTATAACTGCCTCCTTTTTATTGGAGTCGGTTAAAAACAGGAATATTTTTTTTTTTAATTTAAAAGTAAATATAAGGCCATAGCATCTTTTAAATTGCTGAGTTTCGTTCAGGAAATGCTCGCATCACATTCTTTTGGGCTTCTGGGGCCAAACGAAACATTTGGCTGGAGCTCGCATGTTTTCCGTCTAATAGAATATGTATACGACGCAAGCGCTGGGGGCAAGCCACTAAGGCTAAAAATGTTAGCCAGTTTAGCTACTGCGTACACTGTCGATGAAGTTTACCAGAATTAAATTTATTTAATCCGTTTTCATTATTAATAACAAACCTTTGAATACTAATAAATTATTTAGATAAAAGTTAATCCGCATTTTTTAAATACGTTAAAGTTAACGTATTTAAAAAAAATGCGTTGTGTGATGACTGATGAGGTACGACATTCCGAAACTATCGCTATAATAATATGTCACATTTATGATTAAAAGTGGACAGATAAATTTTGATTCCCAAAGCTACAGTTTGGTGACAGAACATAATATTAAATATCACTTCAAATCCATGTACTTGCAGTACACTCAGTATAAATATATATCCTTCATATTCTCATAGTGTGTCCTTTAGTCTTAATCATTTAGATCATTTGCCTACAGAAGTTCCATACTTATAATGAATGTCAGAAGTGTGCGCACGTCCTAATGGAAGTCCATAATATTATGTAGATAGCGAAAGTTACTACACGCGAATGCCAAATAAGTATTTACATACAAAATGTCAGCTGAAATAGCTCCGGCTCCATCATTAGCAATAACGTGTAGTACTGTGATCAATATGATCACCCGTATATGACTCATGGTAGGGTTGCTAACCCCAAATTTAAAAAACTGGGATTTGAAGTTGGAAAACCAGGACAGTTCAGTTTAAAAACAGGACGCAGTAATAGAGTGACAACAGTTAATATATCATTGTTTTGCTAAAACGGCCCAACATACATGTCGTGAAAACAAGTTAAATGTAAAATACATGTAATGATAATAATCTTATTTTCTAAACGTATTTGAATAAAATTATATTAGAAAGAGAGATTGTAAAAGTGGCACGGGAATTTTTGTAATTATATATTTATGACACCCTAGTTGTTTGTAATTATATAACCGTATCAGGACGCTTTAAAAACCCAGGATCCTGCTTTACAACTATCCAGGACACCCCAGGACACTGCAAAAACTAGGACATATCCTGGAAAACAGGACGGTTGGCAACCCTATTTTATAGAAACTTCAGTGCTTTAACACCGACAATTCTGGATATACAAACAAACCTAGTAAAAATATCAACGTGAATCGTGATGCATAAAGTTTTCGTCTGTGGGCTGCCATCCTACTTTGGGACATTTCAATTTTCTTGATTCATTGATCTTAAATAGTTGTAAAGTAATTTCAATAAGAAGGCTCATCATTTAATTTCACTATAAAAATTAAGTACCTAACAAATCCATCATAATATAAGTAGCTCATTACATCAACTTAGTTGCTAATGAGAATTTTAATTCCACTATAATACTTATACCTGTAAAGTATCTCAATTATAAAATATTTTAATTAACTGAAATAATTGCTTGAGAGATTGAGTTGTCTTGCCATGTTCGAGCGCGATCGCTCAGCTGTCTACTTCTGTTACAACTCGACTTATCTCGTTACGGCGAGACATATCTCGTTTTTTCTAACGACCGGTACATGGTCGGTTCGCATTTTGGCACGCAAGGAAACCTGAACGAATCGTAATTAAAAATTATGTTGACGGGGATTCTGTCTAATTATAGACTGAGGTAAACAACCTACGCCATATTGCATGATGGCAATCGTCAAAATTGGCTTAAATATACAGTACGTGTTTCACAAAAATTAAAAATTAAAATAATATGAAAAAATATTAACATACTTATTATTATTTTAACAGGTGTATTTTTGAAACCAATTATACGATATCTAAAATTATATTAATCTACCAGATTATACCAGCTTTCTTCTCATTTCTACTTGTTATGCGAGCCGAAAATATCCCAAAATTTATGTTACGCATTTAACATGTAAGCGTATTTCGTAATTCATTAATTTGTATTTAAAAATGAACGTTATAAAGTCAAATCATTTTAAAATGTTTTTGGTTATAAACAAATGTACAACAGAACTTTGAGTCACAACTTATCCAAAAATACTCTGATTTATGCCTACAGATTATGCGAAAATATTTTTACGATAATATAAAATACATTTCGTTCATATAAACGCATAAAACCCTATAAAAATGTCACAAAGAGTTATGTATTGCATTGTAGGCATTGGCACTGATATTTCGAAAGCTGTAGATAGCGTTGTATAGTATCACGTTTCCTGGATTACTTTTTATCTACACGCAATCCATAATGGGAGATAGGTTCGTATGGCACAATCGGCTTAGCGCGACGGGCGGTCTGAAAGGGGCTTTATGCTGCTACAGCGTTTAGTTTCGTTATTCATTAGGCGAAAATTTATTGTGCCATTTAAATTAAAGACGATAATAAATATTTTATTGGCATATATATAGGCATATTCATACCCAGAATTTGTTTGAAAATTGAAACATAATAATTAAAAGGTTTAATACTTTGTTTGCCATATTTTAGAAAATATAAAGTTTATTTTGCCGTTTCACATATCGATTAGGTACAGGTTTTTAGGAATTAAAAATGGTCAAAACTATTTCATTAATAATAGTTTATTATTAGTTATTATTTTTTTAGTACTTACCTACCTTTATAGTACAATTGATTTTGTTATCATAACTGATTTATATAGTTTATATTATTATAATTTAATAAATGTAAGTTGGCCAATAAACTGTGATTGCATCAATATGCACAGCATATTTCCATAAACATGAAGTTCATTATTTGTAATGCAAATCGCTGTTTTATGTCAGTCAGGTACGGCAGGATAATTAATTGTTACTGCAATATTTATTTACTTTTTTATCGTTTGTACTTTATGCTACTTTCAAACTAATAAATATGCATAAATATCAAGTTGATCAGTTTAGTTGGAACATGTAACAATAGTCTCGTCATTCCTGAATTTTTTTGTGTTTCAAACAGTTTTGCCTATTCATATAACCACCATTCAAATCCTTACATGAATCTATTTAATCGGCCTAGTTACATCGCCGTTTAAAACCATACATGAATTCGATTTTTGGGTCTTTAGTCACCAAAAACAAAAGATATGGGATTTGAGATAAGGCATCGCAAGACATGTCACTTAGCGATGACTTATGTTAAATCCCATGCATTTTTGATTTCGATCATCGCCGTCAAAATTATCGAATACTACTTGATTAAAGTACCTGAGCTGCGAGATCAAAAATTATAGTACGTCGGTCGTCGATGCATATTGAGTACAAAATAATGTACAGAGGCGGGCGCTCGAAGCTTGTTTCAAAATGTTCTTGTTTCAAAAAACATTCGCCCGTTCGCGTCACGTTATATCGGTAATGAAAGCGAGTCAAGCATAATACAGAACATAAAATCCTTGTTAAAGTCATATTACAACGGGAACAATAAAATGTATTATGGCTTATGACTGGGGTGACGCTCCTCGTAAATATACGGACCTCTGGGACCGAGTGTCTTCCAACGGTCGTTAAAAGGACACTCAAAACCAAGAGCCAAATGTTCTAAATTCTACTTTTAATTTGACGTTGATTTGCTACATTTAAGTGTTCTGCATCATTTACAATGTTGATGCTTCAGTATAATATGTTTCTTATGATTGTTTCTTGGCAGCGGAACATTTGCATTATTTATACAATTTTATGAAACTTAAGACAATTGTAAATATCTACCTAATACCTTAACTTTTTAGTATAAGGTTATCTACCCAAATGCTTATAACAATAAAGTAATAAAGTAAGTAAGTAAGTAAGTTGGACTAATGACATGACTAATGACAGCCCCATAGACTCAGGTGCGTGACATTTTACTTGCCCCTTAGAGCAAGTGCTCACTTGAGACACGACAGTCTCAAGACAATCTATTGCATTACATAATATATTATGAAGATATATTATACACTTGAAAGAAAACATCTCATAGAAAATCTCAAAACGGTCTAGGAACGACACAACTGTCTGTCTAAAACTGTGGGTGTTTCAGTTAGAGAGTCGTAAGCCAGATTGTCTATGTGATACAAAACTGTCTTAGGACTGTCGCGTCCCAAGTGAGTGAGCTCGCCCTTAATTGCCTCTCGGTCCTTGCTTCTTCGGCCCTGCTAACAACTGCCGAATTATTCGCGCAGTCTTTCATGTGTCTAGTCGACTTAGTCTACTGAATTTCAATTCAATGTTAGGTAGGTAATCTACGCTGAATTGCCGACAGACAACAAATTTATTCAATGTGTTATTGTCGTATACAACATTTAAATATAAATGAATAATATGAATGCCTATGCGCATAAGTAGACATTATAATAAAGCTGTAAAATACGCTTATGTTGTAAGAGTAAAATACATGGTTTATAAAAACATTGTCTCGGAATATGTGTGCGAAATTGAATAGATTTTACTAAGACATGGGAGAACAAGCGGCGCGCGAGACGCGCCTACACGCGACTATATCGCGGATGTCAGGACTACTCACGATACTGGCTTATGGCGCGTTCATACTGAGCGTTTTGATAAGACTCTGGAGTACCAGACGCGCCTACACGCAACAACCGCGTTGTAGTATCAGGATACTGATTCAGCAGTATTAGGGCAACACGAGACGCGCTTTCACGCAACTACGACGACGAGGATAGGACCCTTCACGATACTGATAGGGTTCGTCCATACAGCGCGATTGTTAAGAATTCTAAGAGCAAGTTCAGATGACAAGCGCTTAACGCGCGTTATGATAACGCGCGTTTACAACTACATACATTTTATCCAGGCTGTACAAATGCCAACGTTTTAATAAAGCGCGCGTTGAACGCTGCGCTAGCGCTCGACTGTTATCAGCGCGCGTCAACGCGCGCTTTGAGATCATTGGTTTTCTATGTTTCCGTTCAGTTGAGCGCGCGCTTTCAAGGCGGGTAGATGTATTTTAGAGTTCATCAAGATCGTCCGGAAATCGTCCGAAATGGAAACCGAAGGTTTTAATACAGAATTATTAATTGAATAAATAGAGAAACGTCCTGCGATATGGGACATGACAAGTAGCGATTATTCAGATAAGAATTTAAGAAGACGGGCTTGGGAAGAACTCGTCCTTATATTCTGTGAAGTACATGACAATGAAGAAAAGAAAAAATTGTTATGTGAGTACATATTATATTTATTTACATTTACACTCAGTTTGTGTTACAACTTAAATATTATGGCGATATTGCCAATCAACTTTTCCTTCATTGATGAAATAATCTGCTAAGTGTTCTCGAACATTGTCCGCCTGTCGCACAGCACGCCCGGTATAATGTGAGGCTAGATTTTGTGTGTAGATTTTGTGTAGAGTGGAGTATAAAGTGTATCTTCAAAATTATAGCCATCTCTCATTCGGACATAATTATGTAGTGTACAGATCGCTTTTACGATCTTTTATGCAGGACCGATGTTAACATCTAACGGCCTATGTAAAATGCGACATTTATTGCACATTATGCCAAAAGTGCATTCAACATACCGGCCTGTTAATGTCAAACGGTAGTTAAATTTTTTTTTTGCATAAGTTAGTGACCTTCCCCCATAAAGACACATTAAATTCACCATCATGCCAAAAGCTTCATCAGCCACTATCACATATGGCAACACTGTCGGTCTATTTTGTATTAACAATCTCTTTGGCTCAGGTAGATCTAATGACCTTTCTGTCAGCTTTTTGTACAATGAAGAATTCTTCAATATAACTGAGTTTTGTTTCACTGTTTTTACCGTATGCACCTATGTCAACCCACACAAAACAATAGTTTGCATCTGCTAGCGCCAATAAAACTAGCGAAAAGCAATTTTTGTAGTTGTAATATATGGAACCCGTGTGGTGAAGGCTATATTAACCGTATATGCTTCCCGTCCAAGGCTCCCAAATAATTTGGAAACTTTGAGTTCTTTTCTAATATCGTGGATATTTCATACCACTTTTCTTGCGTTGGTTCACTCATAACAATGGGCCTCAATTTTTTCCAAATAGTTTCACATACATGTGGTATTATAGTAGCCACAGTAGATTTGCCAATTCTGTAATCGTAGCTTAATGTCCTAAGTGAACATACTGTGGCCAAATATCTGAAAAAAAAAAACAAAAACTATTACTAAATACTGCTTTTTTTCAGCGTCATCCCTGCAAAAAAAATGGAAGAGTTTTCGGGATAATTATATGAGAAAGGTGAAGAAAATGAAGACTATCAAATCTGGATCAGGAGCTTCCAAAACTTCGACATATACCCATTATAATAGACTACGATTTTTACAGGTATCACTAGCCAACAAAAATACAGAGAGTAGTTTTGATGCAGATAATGCATCGGCTTCGTCAGAAGTTGCCGGAGTAGAAATCAGTTCTGCCTTTAAGAGTCCTAAATCTACTCCGAGAAAAAAACAAAAAATAAGTCCTGCTGATGAAAGATTTGCAAACATATTAGAGCAGAGTTTAGCACAGAAAAATGCTTTGCACCCAAAAGATGACGATGAAGACAAGTTGTTTTGTTTGTCAGTCGTTAATGAGATTTAAAAAATCCCTGAATTTAGACGACTTCATACAAAAATTGGCATTTATAATTTAATCTTGCAAAACCAAAATTACTTTCATGGACCACAACATCAGGCATTTGAAAATCAAAATTATCGTTACCCGATACCACAACGAAGAAATTATCTGTCACAAGAGCAGCGTAATCAAGCTTCTGTTGAAGGCTTTCAATATCATGATTATAGATCACATCAATTTAGTGTGCTAAATAATTTAGCACATTATAGATATACTACAGCAATGGGGTCTCTATCGCCAGTAGCACCCACTCCATCGCCAGTAACACACACTCTATCGCCAGCACCAACTAATGTCAGCAATGAATCGCAGTTAGAGTTATTTGACGAGTAACAAAATGTTATTTTTTCTTAAAAAATTATTCCTAAACAAGTTGATTTGATTTACTTGATTTATAGTTATGTTGATTATTAAAAAACTTACCTCAATGTAATTAGGAGTTTTTCTTCTGGTGAAATGCAATATCGCACAGCGTTTTTATCTGCTACAAGTTCATCGTTTATGAGAGTCTACTGACTCTGTCAGTAGACTTACTAGTCATCAAATGACTTGATGGACATTCTGAGGTGGTTTAAACAATTTGGGCCCAAATTGCCTTAATTTAGGATACAAAATAATATACTGCCTTTCAGTAAGCCTGTGTGACAAAATTGGATGAACCCAATATTTCCGTCTTCGGTCGCGTCGTTTCTGCCGTCGGTATAAAATCACCGTCAAAACTGTTTCTACGTCCATCTTCGATAAATAAATGTAGAACTCAAACTGAAACAGGGCCGCGACAACGCGCTTGTAACGCCTGACATGCGCGTACTATGTGAACACTATACAAAAATTAAACGCGCGTTCAACGCGCGCTTGTCATCTGAACGTACCCTTAATGTGGAAATATAAAACGGCTTCTTTTCTATTTTCTCTTCTTTGTAGAGGACGTGTATCACGTCATGATAGAATGTGTTAGGAATAGTGTTGCACGAAAACAGTATATTGATACCTTTCTGAACGATGTAGGTTACTGTAACGTAGTTCTGGCATCACCCACAACAGAGTTAGCAGCTACTTTAAGTATATAAAATTGTTAAAATTTATTTCAAAGATAGAGGTCGTAATAATTTGTAATTATTTTCTTTTTTTTATTTGATTTTGTTATCTAAAGTTAAGAAAATACTTAACGAACTTGAACGACATGTTCACTGAGTGAACAAGCTCGTTAAATAAATATAAAAAAAAAATATATGATTCAAAATTTAATCGTGCTGACCTAGCTAACAACTAAGGACAATGAACTGTGCGACTCTTTTTAAACAAGAATTCTTCTTCATTCTATTTTAGAGCATACATTATACGTTCCAGATCCTTTACATTGAAGTTTAATTTAAATGCGTGAGCAGGCAGAGGCAGTACAAAAATCATCACAATTAATTGCTAGATTCATCACCGCCTACGACGCCCTCGAGTGACACTTACGACTATGAGCTCTGAATACTTCAATATGTTTTTACTTCGCATATATCAAGTAGGTATGCCAGACTTTTGTGTAGCAATACATGAATACGCAATGAATAAAAATTATAGACTGGCTTACAAATACAATATATGTATGTATGAATGGATGTTTGTTACTCTTTCACGCAAAAACTACTGAACGGATTTTTGATGAAATTTGGTATGCTAGTTTAAGCTCAGGATTAACACATATGCTACTTTTTATCTGGAAAAGTGTTCCTTTGGGATACTGTACCGCGGGCTAGTTTATTTAATATTTATAGTCAAAAAATGTTACAGCTCTAAAAACTTTAATGTCTTTAAGTTAATATAATTTTCCTACTGAAAAATATATACATAAAGACAGATTGTATTCATAAAATTGCTTTTTTAATTTTATTTTAAACTTTGATTTTAGTTTACTCTGCAGTACAGCCTACAGATCAAACTAAAATCAAAGGTCAGAGGATTCATTCTCAGCTATAAATCCCGCATGGAAGAGATAAAATCAGAATGCCGTATTCATTCCTGTAATTAAGAATTAAAGATAAATAAAGATGACGATTTAATTAAATTACCGTTTATATATTTTTGATCAAAATTAATGACTTCTAACCAGATTCTTTTGGTATTCCATTCCAATCGACTAATATTATATTATGTAAATTTAATAAATAATCAAAAGTTAAAAACTATAACCCGACTACGTTAATTATACAGCCCATAGTTACCCGGGCCATTATAATTACGAATCTATACATACATAAAATCGGCTTTGAGAGCTGACTCTCATTTCTCTGTCAAATACGGCCAATAGGATATTGCAATATTTTATCTGTTATAAAACGTCGATGTGTGCATTATTTTTGGTAAAGTACTTTACTTAACTTACGTACGTATGAATTACAGTAAAAACAAATACGACCTCGGCATCTGTCTGTCTGTTGTTAAAGGGCTTTAACCCTCGCTGATAAAATCGCGATTGATAACACTTTTTTATAACTGTCATTATCTTTTATTCGGGGCGTAATGGCGTCACCTTTTTAATTTCACAACGGATAAGTTACATTAACGACCTGCCTTTGTTAATTATAGTCGCTAGCAAATCAGCTTTTCTCTTTCATTTCAATCAAAACGCTAAGCTTTGTATTCAAAACCGCGCAGGTACAGAACTAAATTCACACAAATACGACTTAATGAGTAGTATACAGTATAGACTATTATATGGGATGAAGTCCTCAAAGTCCAAAATAAATTGCTATTCCAATTACATAACGATACAATCAGAACAAAAAATATACAAAGAATAAAAATTATTCGAAAAAAAAAAACTTTCTCAAGCTTGTAACTACAAATTATGACCTTGGACGTATCTATAGCCTATTTACATTAAGAATTTGAAAGTTTGTGAGGATGGATGGATGGATGTTTGTTACTTTTTCAAGTAAAAACATATAAGTAGGTATAACAGTTCAAGCTCTGGATTAACAGATATTCTACTTTTTATCCCGAAAAAGTACAGTGTTTCCGTGGGATACTGTAAGTACGCGGGTGAAGCCGCGGTCAAAAGCTAGTAGATTATAATTTATCAAAATTTTTTCATAAGCAAAATGTAATCGATTTAATCTTAATTACAAAATAATTCGATAAATTATTCATTGCATAAATAAAATCGGCTCGATAGCGTTTCGTGAACTACAGAGCTACCGGATCGTGTTTGATTTTAATCTTGATTGGAGTGGCATTGATCGAATCGTATTTAATTATAACTAGCTCTCTGGTTCAAATTAAGGCAGTAATTCATAGCACAATAAATTAAATTTTTGTGGAGCGTTTTTGCACTAATTGTTGGTACCTAATATTGTTGGTAACATTTAAAAAGTATTAATATTTTAAAAACTATAAGTTAGTAATAACTCGGAATTAATTGTGAAAACTCAAAGGTAGCGTTAATTTCAATATTGCCACAACTGTGACTGCTGAATGCTGTATAATAACTAATAATAATCATGTGCCTAGTCCTACAGTAAAACCACGTAAAACCATTCATTTTAAGGGTCCCGTATCCAAGGGGTAAAAACGGGACTCTATTAATAAGACTCCACTATCCTATCTGTCCGTCTGTATGCCACCAGACTGTATCTCGTAAGCCGTGATAGCCGCTTTTGAAATTTTCACAGATGATGTATTTCCGTTGCCGTTTTAGTTCGTTTATGTTTACTTTAGAAAAAAAATGGATGATTGCCGAAAAACATTGAGGTCGTGACTCGTGGTCTTACTAAAATAACTAATTACATAAAAAATCATCATATTACATAAAGTCTTATAATTATAAACATTATCGCCAGTACCAAGTGCAACCGGCGAGGTAAAAACTAATTGCGATCGCCATGACATCAAAGCATTTTAAAAACGAATTATGTATAACTGGTTTATGTATACGGGTGGAAACGTTATATGCCATAGAAAGTGCGCAGATGCATGCAAAAAACGTAATTGCACGCATGCGGGCTGATAAGTGAATGCACGGTCGTCGCCGACCAACCCGGTGTTCCACTTTTGGACTTTACTGCCATAGTGATAAGATCTAAATGTGATACACCGTTTCAGTCGGCGACCGGCCATCGGGGATGGTAATCAGGTAATAAAGTGAAGATTGCTGCAGGCGCTGCTGAGAGCAACTGAGCACTTTTTTAGAATTCCCCGTATTTCCCCATTTCGTTGATATTCTGTTTTGTTCTTAGAAAGTGTGTGTTTAGACGCTTTCGCACGTTTACGTTATAATATTTACTCAACTAGAGTACATATTCGTACAGAAACCTGTACTTAGGTACGTAAAGGTTCCTGTACGAATATGTACCTGCTGTCCTTGAGTTATTCGTTAAAAACGTATAATCGTTAACATTGGTATAGGGTAAAATACTTTAAAAATGTTGAAATTCTATAAACACATTATCCAAACTAAGTCTGCCAGTCTGGCTATTATTATATTGTATTTTATTTACGAATAAAATCAAACGCCTTAACGCCTCCGTGGTCCATTGGCTTAGCTTGGCTCTCTACTCTGAAGGTCGTGGGTTCGAACCCCCGCGTTGGAACAACAAAAAATGATTTTTCATACTTGAATTTAGTCAGGACAATGCAGGCTGCATTGTCCTGACTAAATTCAAGTATGTCTGTATACCTGTATACACAGGCACTAAAATAAATCATGCTAAGCTGGTTCGCTGGTTGTTTCGACGAAACCAGCCACCGTCAGCGAAATCGGTGTGGGAAGCTATTATTATTATTACTAATATCAAATTATAATTCTACTACTATTATAAATTGTGTAGATGGATGGATGGATGTTTGTGATTCGCCAAAACTACTAAATGGATTTAAATGAAATTTCGTATGTTAGTAGTTTAGTATTTGGACTAACACATAGTCTACTTTTTATGTCCAAAAGTACCGTATTCTCGTGAGATAGCTTAATGATGCGACCGGAGTCGCGAAATGGTAGTTTCTATAATATAAAAATATTCTTTGACATTTAGTCTTGAATATGCTACTTTTAATATTACCTTGTAACCGCTTATAATTATACTCCAACTATCCTTTTTGCATCTCCTTTATGTTGTAATGCAACTTTTTTGCTATTTTTTGCTGCCGTGTCGGAACCTTTTGTCATGTGAAACCTACACCACTACACACTATGCACTAGCTGATTTTTAACCTTTCTATCAAGCTAATCAGTATTCTTATTTCCGAGCGACGACGTATAAATAGCCCGTGGTATTCGAAGCGGTGACCTCTCAGAACTTCAGTCGAGGACGCGGTGCTGTTGACACTCGACAGTCATAAAGATTAGTATCGTTGTCACCTTCAATTAACTACTTTTATCTAACAAATAAATTGCAACGAAAACAAAAAAAAAACTTCAACACTTTGAGTTCAAGCAAGTGAACATAATATTTGAGTTTTTCGCAAAAAGTTATACTTTTTTCTATCTAAGTATTCGTTTTACTTTATGTATATTCTCCAAGCACCAATTACCCTTAAGGGGGCCCATATACGGTCCGGTTTTCCTTCAGTTCGGCCTGAACGCATGCAATATCGTATCGTCTGTGTGCAATTTCGAGATCGCATCCGTCAGCCGGATGGACTGAAGCGATAGCTGGCGTGTTGCCAGCTCTGTTTTTGCGAATCTACTAAACTCGCGTCGATTTCTGCTAAAACTACTAAAAGAATACTAAAAACTATAAAAAAAGCTACCAAACTTAGGAATCCATAAAGCCCCCAAAAAACCACGGCATTTTAGGTTTTGTTATATTAAAAAAATATTACATTGATTTTATTATAAATTTTACCGTTAAATTAAAATATACTGGGAAATATTACGTTTATAGTAATTAAACGGGTAGTTTTAAGCAAATTATGGACGAATGTATTATCATGATAATGTGTAATTTTTTTTTTGTGCCTAACCTTGACCATTTTGGATATGATTACTGTCTGGCTCTTTCCTACTAAAACACTACTATCAACTAAATTCATACTAAGGAGGGAATAAAATATAATTTAGTAGTAAAACGTTAGTTGTAAAATAACAACATTAATTCTGGACTGAACGGGTGGACTGAACAGACCATGTGTGGACTAATGCCTTCAGTTCTATTCAGAGCCGCGGCCGAGCAGTCGTGTATCGTGTACAAGTGTAGTGAGTTTTCGCGGTATTTAATTATCACACAATCATTAAACACGACCGTAGCACGCGGCCAGAAAGAACTGATGCGATTTTGCCGTGTGTGTGATCGAATCCGTTCAGGCCGAACTGACGTCAGTTGGGTCAGATGCGATTTTTTCCGTGTATGTGCTCGAATCCGTTCAGGCCGAACTGAGGTCAGTTCTAACTGAAACGATCGGCCTCTCGTCTGTGGAGGCCTTAAGATGTCATTGTAGAGTAATACCCGTATATATAATGAAGTATTAGCAATTACTTAAGTAAAGACTTTTTTCTATAGTCAAGTAATTGCACATGTTAAGCATTGTCAAAAGTTAGAATTCTTAGCCAAGTAATAGTCGCCATTTCCTTTACTTGAGCATCAGAATACGCCTGACTAATGTTCAACACATGTTATTTTACTAGCGATTCCATAGTGATTCTCTTTAGTCTTTTGTGAATTCGTGAATAAGGTTGGTTGGTTCGTGTAAGGTTTTTAAGAACCTGCAAGATATTGAAGTCATTTTTCGTGTCGTACATAATATATCTGAGGTGGACAATATTGATAATATTATGAAGTATGTAGAACCCAGGAATACAAAAGATTATTTTCGTGATGTCGATACATTTAAAGATTTCAAATCTATTTTAAAAGGAGATTTCGCTTATCTAAAAACGTCGCGAATAATGTGATTTTACCAAAAATTATACATGTCAGAAAGTCAGACAGGCCTTTGAGTCTACTATGCCAGATATTAACAGCATTACGTTTTTATGCTCTTTAAATCTTTTTCCAATGTGTAGAAAGATTTCTTTCTCTAGAAATCACACATTTTGAAACGATTTTTAAAAATAAGTAAACAAAACAAAACTTATCACAATCGTAATCACAACAAAATCTACACTGTAAACAAACAAGGGATTGAGAAACGTCAAAACTCAAACGTCAAACAATAATAGCATAAGAAGTTAATGAGGAATGTACAAATGCTACATTCCTATGTAAAATGTATTCATCTTAATATAGTAGGATTATAATGTGTCACTACGTTTCATTTATCTAAACTACTTTTTATGTCAAATATTGTAAAAATATAAAAATGCAGTAATTTTTAGGTTATTTTTGCAATTTTAATATTTAATTTTAACAAGATGAAATAAAATTCAGAAATTTCTTCTTGTAAACGAAACGAAAGTGTTTCCAGAGGAAAACAATTCTTTAGACGTGATTCTTACTTAATTAAGTAACGTATTTTACTTGACTATAGATTAAGATTTCATAAATAAGAATTGTAACTGCAAGTATGGATTTAATTAAGTTACTACTTAGCAACAAGTAATTACTTCTTTAAAAATACGGGGGTAAGAATTACGAACTAAAATCTGTGAATTGTATCTAATTCTAGTATATTTCAGTTAACAATGGCCATAATTCGTACCGCCCTCGTTTCCTTCACACAAAATGACTTCATAAAACGGACATAATAAAAATCTCCGGTTTTAGTAAAGGTTGGAACCAACTTACTGGGAAATTTTATTACTTTTATAAAGAGATTGACTAACTATAAAAGGTACCTATCAATTTTTTCTTTGCTTTTTAACTATCAATAATATGTGGATATCTTCGCTATTAGATATTTAATAATTTTAAAACATTAAAATTATTTACGACATAGTTTATTGTAAAGCTAGAAGCTTGTAACTTAATGCCTGCTAGCTGGAAGCTTTTAATTTAATGCCTGCTAGCTAGAAGCTTGTAAGTTAATACTTGCTACCAAGAATCTTTTAATTTAATGCCTACTAGCTAAGCTTGTATATTAATGCCTGCTAGCTAGAAGCTTATATTTTAATGCCTGCTCGATGAAGCTTTTTACTTAATGCCTGCTAGCTAGAAGCTTGTAATTTAATGCCTGCTAGCTAGAAGCTTGTAATTTAAGTCCTGCTAGCTAGAAGCTTATAATTTAAAAAACATCACGCACAGTCGCCGACAGATCCAGTTTATGCGGTAATTTCAATCTTATTTTTATAGCAATAAGGTTCAAAAGCGATACACCGGATCCGTTGACGACTGTACATAATATGCGTATAAGGGATATGTATTATGTACACATAATACATATCATTTAAATATTACTTAAAGGAATTCCTAAATCCAAAATAGATAATAAAACTCTTTAGTGCAGGATTACAAAGAATTATTCTACAGCTAATGTTTTTATTAGCAGATGCCCATACAATTAGAATGACATAACCGCTTCCATTAACATTCAGGCCCCACATACCAGGCATCGGATATGGCCCGTACATTTTTTACCGGCCTACCGAGAAACTCGCCTCGATCTATTTCCGTGAAGCTTGTTAATAGTATTGAAATATATCGGTTTTTCCTTCTAAGAAATTCTAAAGCTCTAAATATATTATTTAATATCGACTAGTATCAAGAATATCTAGATGTATATAATTTTTGTGACTCCAAACATTTCAATATGCCTTTTAGTTTGCTGCATTTTCAAGTTTTACTTTTTAGTTTAGGCAAACTAAAAATGTATCGATTTAAAGGTTACACACACACTCTGAAGCCCAACATTTCAGAGATCATTTATGGTCCCGGAATCAACTTTCATTAAGTCCTGGACTATAATTTAGCCATTTAAAATAATGGAGCTCAAACGGAAGCGGTGACCTGAAATTCTTCGACGCTAATTATAAGACTAATGGCAAAAAGAACGTAGGTTAAAGCAGCCCGTGGTTGACACCCATCTCGCTATTGACCGTTGTAAGAAATTGAACAAAGATCTCGATGATAGAGAATAATTTGGCTATGTTATTTTGATAATAGTAAAGATTACTTGTTGTGCATAGGATTATGAACACTCAGGTACCTACAGAAATTACACAGCAAGCGCTATTTTGGAAATTTTGGTCACGTAATAAAACTGATATTAATAAATTCAAGTGAATAAAATATATAATGTCAATAACCCGGTAGTTATGAGTTTACCCTAGGTTTGAAAGTCGTGATCTGTTTTGGAGGAGCCGAAAAGGCAACAATGGGCGCTCGAGGGGAGAGGGGGCAGCCCCGTATCGGGCGTTAATTGTGTGAGTTTATGGCGCCCGGGGCACAAAGGCAAACTCGCACCATTATTTTTATAATTTCCGCCTGCGCTTTATAACGGCTGTACTTTAAAATTTGAGGTCCGTAAAGTTGACTAAACAATGACTAGGCGGTTTTAAAAAAATCCTCGAGTTAAAAGTAATTTTACACCCCGCAGGATAGAAGTGTTTGTAAAATGATTGAATATTGCACTTTCTGTTGGAGACATAGCACTATACACGTTGTTTCACTATTCTCAAAATCTGCGCGTGGGATAGACGTTATCTTATCTCTATGTACACCGCCAGCTAGAATTGTAACAGGTCCGTGACAAAATAATCTAATCCGTGCATCCATCAAACGAGACAATTTTTATCTAACCGGTACTGTCGGCTCGACTGGCGCAAGAATTTCGTATGCTGCAAAGTTGGTCCCGAGAGATCCCTCGGAACTTGTTTTAATTTTCATTTTACTCGTTCTTATTGCAGTTTAGAGGAAACTATTTGTGCATATTAAAATGTAGCTCGCTCCCCAGTACAGTCGTCTAAAGTTCCGGAGTAGCGTTAACAAAAAAAAAACGTGAAAAAAAACGTGAAAAAAAAAAAAACTATTAAGTATACTATTTACTGTTATAAAAGTTACATCGATTAAAAAGCTGCAAAGACTGCATCCTACTAATATTATAAATGTTATAAAGTTTGTGAGGATGGACGGATGTTTTGTTACTATTTCACGCAAAAACTACTGGACAGATTTTGATGAAATTTGGTATGGTAGTAGATTAGGCTCTGGATTAAAATATAGGCTACATTATATCCCGAAAAGTACAGTATTCCCGCGGGATACCCGATGGTATATTTACGCGGGCGGAGCCGCGGGAAATAGCTAGTAGATCATAATTTAATTAAATAAAAAGTATTTGCCGTTTAAGTGGTGATACTGCACTATTTTTACCCACTGTACCCTGTAATGTTTTAATATTTTGCGGACCGATCCGCCCCAGGCGCCGCACTGCACCTGCGACTCTTTAATATGGACTTGGCCACGATTTCTGCACACGTTTCCATTTCGCTAATAGTTTATTAATTTAATGGTTATCGAACAAATTGCATTGGCGGATTGCATTTGTGAATTATAGTATGTTCTTACTTAATGCGTAATTTGTACGCAGCTCTGTGTTAGCTCCACATATTATGTTTATATCATTAGGGTAAATTCACACCAAAATGAAACGATACGCGCGTACGCGCTGCATTTTTTAGGGCCGCTATTCAAAATTGTACTTCATTACATTACACTCGAAGATACATGTTTCATTGTTTGAGTTAGAATGTCAAGTTGAAGACTAATGTCATATGAAAATTCGTATTCTTAGCACTTATTCTTATACATAGCTTTTTCTGAAAACTAATATGTCATCGTATTAATGTATATTACATATTATAATACTATTAATATTATAGGATAGATAAAACAGAGTTAAGTTCTAATTTTCTTGATTCTGTGATGTGAACAGAAAGGGAATAAGTAGCCAGAAGGGTTCTAACCCTATATAGAGAACCTTTCTATTTGCGTCGCTCACACCGCATCAGTTGCGATGAACACCTAATAGGATTTCTTTATGCCCACATAGACTAATACTTTTTTGTAAGTATATACCGCGTGTATTGTAAATTCATTTTTAGGGTACCGTACCGAAAGGTTAAAATCGGGACAGTATTACTAAGACTCCGTTTGCCGTCTGTGTGTCGTTCGTCTGTCCGTATATCTGTCACCAGGCTGTATCTCATGAACCGTGATAGCTAAACAGTAAAATTTTCACAGATGATTTATTTCTATTGTAAAGCATAACAAATATATATTTAAGTGGGGCTCTCCCACACACTTAACGTATTTTGTGCCGTTTTTTGCACTTCGTGCGCGAATCCGACTCGCTCTTGGCCAGTTTTCATTAGTACAACACAGACCACTGTCATCCCCACTGCTGAGGCTCGCCCTGGGTCTCTCCGTGTGGGTCGATGTGAGGCGCATTAGGCTGTAGTCCAATATGCTGCCAATGTGTTGGCATTTTCCAATACATTAAAGGAATATATATAACAATACATACAACTTTAACTTGTGTAACGCGTTACCGCACCTGACTACAGCCTACATAGTTCAATAAAGTGAGTGAAACACGATTTCTTTTCATATACATCTCAGACCAAATATAAAAGTGAGACAGGGTTCTGCGAACCACACAGTGAGGCCCGTCTACGCCTCGCCGTGTAATTACACGGTGAGGCGTGAAACTACGCCTTACGTTGTAAGGCAAGCTGTCGCAGTGTGGTTTTTATGTATGTAGTGCGTAGCTAGTAGCTACACGCGCACTACCTACATAAAAGCCGGCCTCAGGTTTTGTTTGACAAAGTTCTGTCATCACTTTTTTATTTGGTCTGAGATACAAAGTAAGAACATGTAGAAAATATTGGTGTAAGTGATTTGCGATGTCGTGTGTGTGACCATTAGCAGCTGCTGTTAGTGCGGTTAGAGCGTGCCTCCTAAATGGGCCGAAGAGCGGTAGTTATGCGTTATATCAGTGACACACGAACTAATCCTTGGCTTTTAGGGTCCCATAAGAAAGAGGAAAAAGCCAGCCAAAGTGGATCGTTTGACATATGCAATTCATAATAATCATTTGATACGTTGTAGATTGGCGTTGCGATCATTTCTTTGCTCACTTTATGAGAGCAGGCACGTTAACTTAAACTTTTAGAGAAATTAAGTGTTTGTACCAGATGATAGCTCTGTCTATGTTACCTACCCTTTCTCAGTCTATTGTCAGTCTGATTAAATGCCGGTTACCGTCTGCGAGCCCGCATGTTCTTTGATTCCGAACAAAAAACTGGTTGCAATGCAATCATGTATTGCACCGATTATTAATCAATATTACATAGTATTGACTTATATCCTTGTACCCATCTATAGGACATCTGGAATTCGGATCAAGTTGCCGCAACTGGTCCAAGTAAATCAGATTATATTACATTTCCCGCTAATCATGCCCACTCCCATAGGCAGATTAATAGATCATCATATTACTTATGTCAATGTAGCAAACGTGTAAGAACGAGCTTAATTTGTAAAATACTTTCTAGCAATAATTAATGCAAAGATATAAGTATCTTACATTTAACAAATACAAAATAAGTAGGGTAAGGTTGCCAATTGCTATCATCTAGTACAAACGGTGAACCTACGCTTTGATCGGACCACGAACAAATTTGTAATGTTCTACTATCAAAATCTTATGAGAAGCTTAGTATTTTTTTTTAAAGTTGTCCAATGCAACCTTGCCCTAACTGCGAGCTAAAAGGGAAAAACAATAGTGTGCTTATAGTACCTAACCTACACAGAATTCTCTGTTGTAAAATAAACATGGAAAAATAGGGCACAGCCATGGAGCTAGAACAAAGTCTAGTCCATGGGCACAGCATAGCCCGTAGTCGTAAATTTAGTTCTTTATTCATAAACGACACAAAGAGAAGCAACAAAAAGTAGTCACGATAGTACATAATACATCCACATAAATCATATTATTATTCAAATGCGAACAAAAAGTATATTGAAATTTAAATTCAGTCCATAGGACTCAAAGGAATGTTGGAGAGTTAAAATATTTGAAGCTTAGCAATGATGACTTTTTTGCGAGGGACCGCTAGGGAAGAAATTAATTATTTTAGTACCATTTTTAAAGACTCAAATTAAGACTCGACGACGCCCTGGCGTTCGGTGCGGCCCTGAGGGCAATAACTTATTTCAAAGAATACGTTAATGGACGGCGGGTTAGGCTCTGTTCACCATTGTCTAGGGAATCTCACAAAGGAGTTTTAAGCAGCATTGTACTCAGGTTTTTATCAAGCCTTTTTTAAATAATGGCTTTTAGGATATCTAAATAAACAATCATGTTTTTGCATAGCGAGTCTTTCAAAAATATGTATATATTTTTTTCTTTCTTAAGGGTATTCAAGTTATCGTGTAATCACTAATGACGTTGTATACTAATTACAAATATTTTCATCGCGGTTGCTAGATACTATAAAATTATGAATGCCTATGATGGAAGTCGGGTCTCATTTTGGCCAGATTTTTTTATATTTTAGCAGCAAATTCAGCTGCTTTGCTCTATCATACAAAACACAAATCCTCAACCTTTGATTCATTATAAACGTGGCTTTAACGGAAGAAATCGCTCACACTGTGCGGCGACAAGTGGGGACAATCCTCCGAAACAGGGGGCCAGGCCCCGCTGCAGATTGTGCTTAATTACTACATTCTGGGGAAATTGTTTGACGCCGCTGTCTGGAGACGCACAGACAAAGGTTTGTTTGCACGCTGGCAATGTTAATGTATTATGCTGATCCCGCAGTTCTAGAATTTGCTGATATAATACGCTGGTGTGTGTGTGAGTTTGAATTTTGAGGATACACACTACAAACATTACAAACCCTGTCCTCATTGTGATAACATTAAATAGGCATAACTTTTTGTTTCAAAAATATTATTGTCGCATCATTAGCTTAACGACGCATTTACGACAAGATGTTTGACAGGTTCTCGAATGGAATGTCATATATTAAGAAATATTTTATGCAATAAATCCAGACAGTGACCAAATAAAATAAACCTTATGTGAAAAATGGAGAAGATTTTTTATGCTTTTTCCGAATAAATTTTTAATATTTTTGGTTTATATTTTTACCAACTTTTAAGGTTACAAAAAAAAACAAAATAATCTACAGAAGATCAGAAAAATTATCCTAACGACACCTTTTTTTTAAATTTAGGATGAAGAGGTTCTGAAATATTGTTTTCGCAAATCCAATCGCAATAAATCATAATTTTAAAAAGGTTTTACAACCATTTTGCAGATAAAGTAAAGTACAGGTAAAGAAAAGTACTCTACTTGTAGCAATTGTTAGTTTTGTAGGATTTGGTTTAATTTGGTCGCAAAATCGACCAACAAACAGCCAATTTATGTCAAATTTGTAAACATTTTTAGGTTACACTGTACAGAATGATAATAATTATGCAGTAGGTATATTGGTGTAACGTAACTGAAGTAGCTCTTAATAGGCAGACATATTCTGAAGTAGCTTTAAAGCTTTATTATGTATCTGTAGGTACACGTTTTTTATTAGGCTCATTAGACGTTAAATGATGGCAGTCTAGATCGATTGTTACGCTTATTAAACGCACACAGCTACATACCTATCTTTTATACCTCCTCTTTGGCGGTTGGCGTATCCGAATCTCGCCAGGCAACAAAAAAATTTGTCTTTATTCCTGGATGTGTGTAAATATATATTCATATTATGTTTCATATATTTTTTTTCCATACAAAAATCGTGAAATTGTAAAATGGCTACATGATCCATATAGCCATTTCATCATATTAGTAAACATCAATTTTGACAGTTTTCAATAGAAATGCGTAAAATGGCGCACATAATATGAGTTGAAAAAATATATAAAACATAATATTAAACACCTAAAGTGGCCTTTTTAGACCCACAGATTGACGTGGTAGGAAATATTTAATATTTATTATAATGTTGAAAACTTTAAAGGATCCCATCAGCGTTATCATTAAAGTACTTAGGTTTTCAGTAGTTAGTAGTTAAGTACTATTCAGATAGTTAAATTAAAAGAACGCTTACTCTTATTTCAAGTGAATAGGTACCTAATTGACATTTTTTTTACACGTAATACCGAACTAAAATGCTTTTTTGTTCTGCTCGAAAGTATACTTAACTGTACGAACGTTTTATTTTTCCATTTGAAGCTTTTAAATTCCTGTGTATATTATACCTACTTACAATGCTACTGAAGATTTAGGACCACTTAAACTGTATGTAGGTCCCTTACGGTCGAATACTGAAACGCTATCAAAAAAGAAAATGACAAGGACGGCATGTGACTTGAGCGTCACTTAGTTTAACTATATGGCCTGATTCATTAACCTATTTACCAATAACTATTTGTTAGAAACGTCAATTTTGTATCGCAATAAACCGTCAAATTATTGAATTACGACGTTTTTGACAAATTGTTATAAATAGATAGGTTATTGAAACGGGCCGTAAGTGGATTATAACAGTCGGGTGCCAGCGTCTGCAGCTTAAATGCTGCTAATGTTCTTTGTCGCCATAATGTAATAATAAATGTACATTGCTGTGATAAATATCCATGTTAGTGAAAGTTGATTATTGCTAACCTATTTCTTCAAACGCCTGTTTGATTTTGACAAGACCGCACGAATCCGATTTTTACCAGATTTTACCGAATACAGGCAGTTTTTACCGCAGTGAAGCGCACCTGAAATCAACATAAACTACTACTACCAACGTTATTAAACGTTGAAACTACTCCTGTAAGATTAAATGGTAAATACTAGTTGTGTTATAGACGTATAATTATAGACGAGGCATGTTAAGGCAAAAAGTGTATCTAGTTAAATGGCCCCACTTTTGAGATTTTTGAGGCCATTTTGACATTTGAAGTATGGTGAAAACAAGATGGCTAACATTTGAAGTATGGTGAAAACCAAGATGGCGTAACTTTTTATTCAAGAAGGTTTGTTCTGTCAAATGTGCGTCATAGCCTATCTTGAGTTTTGAAATCTTTGAGTTGTGTTAACACCATAGATAGATTTTTTTAAATCTATGGACGCATCACACCACGTGTTACATGTACCAGACAACAGGAAGTATATTTAATACTTGTATACTACACATATATTTAAGATTTTTAGTATATTATATACACATATTTATTACACATCCATGACCCAGGCACAGAAAAACTTATTGTTCCTTCGGCGGGATTTGAACCCGCGACCCCCGGCTTAAGCACCAACGCGCTGAATCACTGAGCCACAGAGGTTGTCCAAATTATAAAAGTAATGAGCACACAGTGAAGGAAAATGTTAAAACTACAAACAACTCACTTGCACACGCGCAGCCATTGCTGCCAGTGAACCAGCTCATGCCGGTTTTTTCCGCTACAGCGGGTACACGAGAGCTCCTGAACACCCTCGATCGATGATTTATAGGATTTCAGCACCTGAAAGTGAGCAAATATATACGGGAAATATTTCTGAGCTTTTGAAAATCTTTGCTTTAATACACAAGCAATATTTGCAGTTTTCAAGATGTAGGTAAGTATCTATAAGTCACCCTTCATAATGTTTTAGAACGGAAGTAGGAATAACAATCCTAGAGCCTTTCATATGAAACACAAAGAAAAGCAGGGTTCTAGGCATGTTATCTCCATTACAGTGTTTATATGCCAAGAAACAACCAGGTGTACTGTGTAGTGTATTCTTGGGTAAGCTTTCCAGGCACATCAGGGGCTGCTGAATAGTTATGGATAGTTTTACTTTTACAAGAAAGGAAAGGAAACAAACGCTTTTCTCGGTTGCAGCATTCTTAAGACCGGATAATGAATAGGTTCCTTACACATGGTTGTTTAAGAGAAGAGGGGCACTATTGTTCTATATATTTTACAGTATTCTAAGGCGTGTGCGTATGTTCTTTGGTTGTGTTCAGGAGGGAAGCAACAAAGGTCAAGACTGAAACGACTTGGCCAGTGACCGGGTGTTTATAGCTCGGGCCGGCTCCGCTCGTAAACCTGCGGTCGCCACCACCATTGTGTCGCTGCAATCAACCGCTTTATGTGAACATCACGTGAGGGTCGTACATTGTTTGAAGCTTTTTATTGTGCACTCATTATACAGTCTGTTGTGTGCCCCGGAATTCTTGTTCGTTTGCGGTCAAGGGACCACCGGAGGCATATTCAGCCGATGCGTGGCATGCAGTGCTATTAGATATTCCAGGATCGAAGGCATTTCGTACATTCTCCGCTTTATTAAATAACGCAAACGCTATTTATAGCATCAAACACTTTGTAGGAAATGACAACAAAATAACTCATAATGCAAGCATTTGCTTTCAATAAATCTTGTATTTGAAATGGCTCCTTTCAGTGAAAATGTACACAATGTTCTTTTTTTAATACTAACGTAACCCTAGTTTATAAAATAACAATAAAAAAATCCAAGAATAATAAAAAAAGTAAAGCATAATACCCCGCCGTTATCGCTCGCTCAGCTAAATGTATCCGAAGCGATGGGGAGTCGCTTCATCAATGCACCCGAAATTAAAACCCGAAATCGATTTTACGTGAACAAGTAGATGATTATTCGGATACGGCAATTGAAGCGGTTGAATGGCTCTTCCTGCAGGGGCGCGCCTCTCACCAGGATGCAGCTTTTAAACTGCGCTAAGGGTGCGCCGGGTCATTGTCGACAGCAGGCACCGATTTCTATTGCTAATCGAATGTTTTTTTTAATTTGTTACATATTTATGCAGATGTTGTAATTCATTACGGCCTCTACGATATTGAGAATTGAATGAAACTTTATCTTAAACTTTAAACGAGCTAATCTTGTACTTATACTAATATCAAAAACGGTTGCAAGTATTACCATGAAATTTTGTGTGCATGAGTTTTGGGGGAGAAAAATTAATCTAGCTAGGTCTTATCCCTGAGAAACTACGCATTTTTAAGCGAAATATGCTTTTTCATTCGTCGTGCAACAATATATCAATAATTTCGACTCTATTATGTCAGTCCGATTGGCAGATTGGTATGCTTATGTATAGTTTTTGTTTTTTTCGAAAATTCGGAATGTGGCGGGTTCTAAATTCGAATCCCGGTCAGGTAAATATTTTTGTGATTCTTTTTATTTAGTTTAATTTCTCAGAACTCCGAGCAAAGCTCGGTTACCCAGGTACTATACTTTAAACGAGCTAATCTTGTTACCTATAATCTATTTATATGTACTCGGAATCTCGGAAATGGCTGCAAGGATTTCCACGAAATTTTGTATGCAGAGTTTAGGGGGAGAAAATTGGGAAACTGCGGGAAACTTAATTTTTTTTTAAGTTACAAGTATATGTTTCTTTTTTGTCGTGAAACAATACATCAATAATTTAAACTCTAATATGTCTTGTCCGATTGGCATTTTGGTATACGTATGTATAATTTTGCGTTGTTTGGAAATTTGGAATGTGGTTTTGGGCTCGATATTTTTGTGATTCTTTTTATTTCTTTAAATCTACTAGAGCTCCAAGCTTAGCTCGGTCACCCAGGTACTTGAATAAAAATTATAATAATAATTCCCTAATCGTTCTTTATTCAATTGTACATTTCATTATGATGTTTGTACTATGTAGGTGCATACAAACACAATGAACGAAGTTTCCGCTAAATATAATCCTTATAAATTATAAAACTTAGAATATACATTATACATACATGAAAACAGCACAAAGAAAGTATGATAATATTAAAAATGGCATTCATTAAAAGAAGGCAAAACTATTTGTGTCATTACGAACTTTTTTTAATGATAAAATGTTGACGAGGACGTTATTTTGTAATAATGGTGCGTGGGGCTGGCAACTGTATAATGCTGACTGCCATAATATGATGGGGTATCAGAAAATGCAGGCACGCCATAACTGTAGCTGCGTAATGAAAGGTTTCTTTGTGCTCGCTGCTGGCACACAACTGTGCCTTTATTATTTTTGTAAAGTTAAATACAAAGAATTCAATTTTATAATGTTTATTTTTATTTTCAAAAGTGCTTAATGCTTAGAATTTTTAATTTTTATAATCATACCAGTAAACTGGGAACAAATTATTGTCGCTAACCTGAATGCGATATCAATTTTTTGGGTACAAATGAAAACTTTTCCTATCATCGATCAAAATCCGAACAATGTGATCTCTAGGAGTCTCTGGTAGTCGCGGGGCAAAGGGCTTCTCTCGGGCGGCGCCACAAAGGGGCATTGTTGTAATGCCCAGGCGGACACTTATCAAGCGCCTGCTTTCATCGTTCACCGCAAGTCGCCCACCCTCCTTCCCCCGCTTTACGGCAGCCACTCAAAAGCTCTCTGCGAGGAATATTTGCTATTGTCGTAAAGCCATCAGGCATCAACAAAGTAAGTATCCTCTGTATCCTACATTCTCATTAATCTTTATCCCTTTTATATATTTTATAAACCTTTTCAAACGGACATAGAGCTAACATATGAGCGATAATGCTTTTTCTAAAAGAAAATGAAATATATACTGCAGAGCTATTTGGCTTCAAATTAATAATTAATTATAGAGTTATTCTAGTCCATTTACAGTTAATTGCGATAGTAATAATTTGACCCAATTCTCATTTAATCTGCTAAGAGTTATAATAATATTAATTCCAATTTGAATCAATTACGCATTCAACTAAAATAGATTATAATATGACAGGTCACAGAAACAGAAAGAGCCGAGCTTAGAACCGAGCTGAGAGCCGAGCTGAGAACCGAGCTGAGAGCCGAGCTGAGAGCCCGTATTTTTGCGATCATTTCATGCAGAAACTTGGCCCCGGTGATAAATGGCCCGCATATGTCGGACGAATAGCTAAATATATAGTACATTCAAATGTTCAATTTAGGTTTCAAAATATAAAAAAAATACTCTACTGCGACCTGCAAATCTAATGGAGCACTTTAAAATATGAAGCGTACCCATCCGTATTCATTCAGAATTCAAATTGTATTGAATTTCAGCATCAAATACGCTGTCTTGTAAATAGTTATAAAAATAATAAAAGTATTTTAAAAATCTAAATTAAAGTCCAAATAGAAGTTCAACGTTAGCCAAAACGCCAATCGGATTTGATGTTTAGAAATCGAAAACTCTCATATTATTACGCGATAAAAGAAAAAACATACATAACTAAAAATGTTCAGATTTCCAGGGATAAGACAAGATCGATTTTTATCCCCCAAAACTCCCTGCATACTAAATTCCATGGAAATACTTGCAGTCGATACCGATTATATTATTATACATATATGTATACAAGATTCGCTCGTTTAAAGTATAAGAATATAATGGTACGAATATTTTAACAGGAATCTTTATCTTATAGCAATAATTCGTATCTATTTTGTCTACCGAAATAAAGCAGCTGACATAAGCTCTGTTTCGGTTGTCGTCATTAATTCTGTGAATGTTGTCTGAGAAGTAATTCCGACCGCGACCGCAGCCGCAGCCTCCTCGTGATGCTGGGGCTCTCGAAATTTCCAAATCCCATTTGTAATCACTATCATTGTTCTCAAAACGTGCCTGGAACATTGCGGAATCTTTACTGTGCCACGGAAAGTAGAGCAACAAATTGAGTTGATCCATAATTGTTTAGCTTCAAGAACTTACGAGATCTGAAACCTATATATAGTTACCTAGTATACAGAAAAAAATATTCCAACAGCATAATATTATATTCATATTTCCTGCACGTCCGTGAATACTAAATACCTTGGTAAGAAATTTCATTTTTTACATTTCAGACAGTGTGTCATTTATAATTTTTTTCATAATATCATATAATAATCTTTCTACATAATATCACTTATTTTTTAGACGAAACATTTTTTATTGTTGTTACCATTATTCTTTTCTTATCTGACATTGATTCCAGCTTTTTTTAGGGTTCCGTACCCAAAATTGTTGCCAAGTTGTCTGTCCGTCTGTCTGTACTGTCTGTCTGTACCAGGCTGTATCTCATGAACCATGATAGTTACATAGTTGAAATTGACACAGTTAATGTATTTCTACTTTAGTTTAGTTTAGTACAAATACTAAAATACAGAACAAAAGTTATATTTAAGGGGGCTCCCATACAGCAAACGCCCGATTTTTTGCCGTTTTTTATAGATACGGAACCTTCTTGCGCGAGTCCGACTCGCACTTTTTTTAAACTCAAGGTCTCAGTTTTTATAGCGACTAAAATACAGTTTAGTATTTTAATAATGTAACGAATTAAGCCGCGCGGTAATCCGAGTCGGAACGCAGCCGCCGCGAATGCGTCACGAATGGCTCGCATCGCTGAACTTCTTAAGGCCCCAATCACATTAGTCAGATATTTAGAGAAATACTTTATAGTGTCAAACTAAATTCAACTTTATGTTTATTTGTCAAGGTTCAAGTTTGTGGAAACATAATTTACTATATTCAGCTTCCTCATGAAAAAATTCATTTGATGTTTTTGTGTACATCAATGATCATAGGTACTTATTCAATTTAGTCTTTAAAGTTTTCACGACATTGTTATATATTTTTGCGTCTGAATATATTTTGCGACAGTGTTCGCCAATGTGAAATTTCATTTCCCTAGACCGTTCCATTTTATGCACAGTTGCGCCAGTAAGCTTAGTGTGGAAGCCTCATAAGAGCGCTGGCATAAACTGAGATTATCGTTCACGCAAAGATGGCGGATAGGCTGCAACTATAAATTGAGTAAATGCATTTACTGCAGTCATAACAGGAGGTGCGTCGAATCGATCGCAGCGTGACCGGCCGCGCGGACGCTGGCTAATGACGTGTAGGATGATGTACATTGTATACCAGAATTAACTATGTTATGGCCAGATGCGATTTGTCCGATAGTGTATTCAGCACCTACGTAGCGACATAGTGGCCATGTATAATGTAGATACTACATTAAAGGGCATAATGTCTTAACGATTTTTAACATTTGCACACTGGCCACTGCACACATGCATGCCTATAATTTTATTGAAGAGATCATTTTGGAAATGGGGAACATGCATAGTTTTTTTTTATCGGTTTTTCGATAATTTTTTTTTTTTTTAATTAATTTATTCATGACCATGGATACAAATTCCTTCAGTCGGATACATTTTGAGTTGTTTTTCGATAAATATACTTAGTCTGGCCATAAATACTATTACAATTAAAAATAAACAAAATATTACATTTGAATTTGGAATCTGTCATTTTTATATTATGATTGTTCATTGTGTTTTCTCATTTTGGCGCCAATACATTGTACAATATTTTGCGATATTAAAATGAAGTGGGGTGATAAACACAACCGAATCGCTATGATTGCATTACACAAAGTATGCATTACACAAGGTATGGCGCCAAATGCAATTTTTAAAACTCTCCATATGCTTGGTATTAGTAAAATGTTTGTGTACCGGGCTATTAATAGGTACAATGAGACCTCCTCTGTTTGTAACAGAAAAAGATGTGGCCGTCTACGTAATGGTCGTACGAAAAAGGTGGTCAAAGCAGTAAGGGAAAGAATTCGAATAAATCCTTTTTTTCCAAATTATATTTATGTATTAAATACATAATAAACTAATAAATATAATAATAAACTATTGCAAATAACATTTTTTACTGTAAAAGTAAAAAATGTTATTTGCAATAGAATTTTTTTTCCTTGTTTCAGTATTTATGGCAAGACTTAGGTATATTAAACCACGAAATATTTGCAAATACAGTTATCAAAAAAATGAGATCGTTGGAGAGAATTTAAAACGCTCCATACCAAAAATGATGCAAGACTGCATGACGTAATAGCAGTTAAAATACAAAATTGATTTCTTTTAACTTAAATACTGCGTTTATGTATACCATTGTTTTAACAAGAAATGTCACAAATAACATAAGGATTTAAACAGTAATTTTCGTTATTCAATCATAGCAAAAAAAATCGTCGTTTTTTTAGTCCCTTTCATTCCTGTAACTTTTTAATTTAGCATTCTGATTACGTTACTTTTTGCATATAAGTATTTTGCTGATTTAAAACAAATGCATGTTCCATATTCGGCATGTATACCTAGTGGAATACTTTAGCGTTTGAAGAGAGCAAAAAAAAATCCACATCTGAACTTTGCTTTGTATTCCATACCCACACAGAATAGAGCTTCTAAGAGCTGTATCTCTAGTTTCTGCAGATATTTTAATATACTATGAATATTGAATGTCTATAGTAACCAATTAGAACTACTTTCATATTACTTTTAACCGACTTACAAAAAAGGATTACTTACTATATGAAACGTCAACTCTAAAACCAGTATCCGAACTCTGAGCTATAATTAACAACGAAAATGATATTTTATGTAAACGGGACCACATTTTTGGTATTCATTCTGGCAATATAACTGGTTGAAGTAAAAAAGAAATAAATAGAACTTTTTTTAGTGAGGGTTCCGCTGAATTAAATGCTCGTTAATTCCTACTAAGCTATCTGCGATTCCGCACCCATCTGCTGTTGTTTGTGTTTTTTTATGTGGTGTAAAAATGTAGAGAAAAGAATGTGAAAATAAAAGCTTTTAAGGAAATTTTCGTAATGGTAAACTCTCGAAAAGATGGTTCGCAAAGTATCTAACTAATGCTAATGTTACGTAGGACTAGGATGTTAGGTACTTTACTTTCTAAAGGAGGTGAATTAGCGAAATGTATTCCAACAAGACAGCGATAGGAAAAGGCTTGGTCCAGGTACCGATACTTTTATTTTATTGTAAGATAACAAACACGCGTGCTGTGACTCTCTCTGCTCGATTGTTTTACGAGCCTCAGGGCCTGTTTTACAATCTTCCAATAAGTATCGGATAGCTTATTCGGAAATGTTAAAAAACCATGTTAGAAGCCCGAAGCTCGAAACATTTACACTGAAACTGCAGTCTTAGTTATTTAAAGTACAGTTTACTGAACACTGGTTATAGTATCTATGAAATAGGTACCACATCTCTCGTAGGATTTTATTTACATTTTTATAAACGGTTCATATTACTTGTAAGAATACACAATTCAAACAGAAATTTGATTTGCTTTGCTTGCATTTAGATTTGCTTTTAATTGCTTAGATTCTAAGCGTTAGAACTCGTAAATCTTCAGAAAGTTAGAGTCTACACAAGAATAGCTTTTGTAGACGTTAACGTAGCTTTATCAACTATGCAGCGAAAACAAACCAAAGACATGTGGGTTATTTCCTTACATCTAAATATCTGCCTTCAACATTTGCGATTTCATTTCCTTAGTATTTACTCCACTAGCGTAATATTTAGATCCATTACGTTCAAAGCACGTCGGGTGATATCCTGAGCGTTTATCAAGATCTGAAAGGACGTGGCGCGAACCAAAATCCGACGCTCTTTGATGTTGGTAATAACGCGAGCCTTTGGTTACCTTGAGGAATATCTTACATAGCAGATCGCTCAGAGATACGATATTCCGGGCTTTTACTGGGAGTCAGCTTATTAAATTTTCATGGAAAGAATTTACCAAGTATGAAAATTACGAAACATGGTGGTGAAGTTTCAGATATTTTATGTACAGGGAATTATACTTGTTATCTAGTTGTATATTAAACATAGTGTTATGTTCGCAGTTGGATTAATTTGAAATCATTAACACCTTTTGTCTTTAACCCTCTAAAATTTATCTGCGCAACTCGTAATTTTTCGCGTTTTTGTGTTTTTCAAGCCAGGACTAAGCATTAACGGGAGCACGAAACGGGCTTGTTTCGTGCTCTGACTTAATATACAACATACTTCATCTACTTCATTGATTTAGACAAATCTATTGAAATAGATTTGTCTAAACAACGTTTGAAATAATTTCGGTGTCAACCTTAGGCTTACGTCAACATGACTGACATTCGCCGGTGCTCGAGCTGTCACTTGTAGAGAGTGTCGTCCCTGTGGTTTTAGCGCATAGAGGTTCGAAATAATGTGTTCTATATTTAAAGTGTACCCATAGTGGGCAAAACAATCTACCAACACCCATTTTAGGTTCAATTTCTAGATATGTAAATGTCACATTTCTGTTTTCTGTAAAACATTTCACGTATGATCATTATGGACTAGTTCATTTAAATACCAGCTGTATTGTGTTAAAAACGTGAACAATTTGCTAAGAACCGCCGTCTCTAGTTTATTATAAACATTAGCCATTCTTCCAGTCCACCAGCGACAGTCCAAACAAACCTGAGTCTCGAATATTTATGTAAACTCTGCCCTATTCCGGGAAGGCTGTGTTTACGACGCGCTGTTTTTGCTGTATTCAAAAAACATGAAAAGGGAAGTTATACATAATTAAAAATAATTTTATGAATAGCCCAAAGTTTTGTACAGTATTGAGATTAAAATATAACTCCACCAGCACTTTCTTATCGTGAATAGAAATATGTTAGAAAATTTTAGTATAGATAAAGAAACAAATTTTCACAGGATTAGTAGTAAGTTTTAAGGTTTTAAGACATTAACGACCTCTGTGGCTCAGTGCGCTCAAGCCGGAGGTTGCGGGTTTGAATCCGACCAAAAAATATATGACTAGATATGACACGCACCTCTATATGAACATTTCATATTCATAATGCAATAAATTTTATCATAAAAATACAACAGCCATAATTTCGAAACTGCAATTCGGCAGTAATTTCTATACAATAAGGCAAACAAAATATACAGCTTTGTATCACATAATAGCAGCACATAGTCGTTAAAATGGTTAAAAATTGTTACCATACAGTATCTAGTATTGCCAGAGGCGGGAGGTCGTAGCTGGCAACAATCGCTGTTTATATACCATAAATATTTATAATACCCTCACTAGCGCTAATGTGTACGCTATGTTGTACGAAGATCGAGCAATCAGACAGAAGCGACAAATACTTTTTGTGGGTTTTATTGCTTTTTTCTCGGCAGTTATGGTGACGGAATACCGTGCGTTATCCGGTATATTGCTCCAAAAGAATTCCAAAATTATTATTATATTATCATAATATATTATTATAATACACGTTATATTAGTATGTGATATAATTTACTACTACTTTGGTTGTCTAGTGGTCGAATTTTATTTTTAAGATTGTAGATTCTTTTGTCTCAATAGTAAAAATTTAAATGTTGTCTATGGAATGATATGTCTTACACATTCCATTCACAAAACATGCGTGACAAAATTGTATCAAACCAACACCTACTGTTATTATGCATACGTATGGTAGTATGAGTTATTCATCTCATGTAGTGTATGTAACTCGTTATATTTTTTACTAATTCTAACTATTATTTTTTAAACATTATTTAAAAAGAATGTAAGTACTTAGTGCAGTTCACTCCACGACTACAAAGTTTTGGCTTCACGTAATAATATAATCATAATATTATATTATGATCATTGATATCTAATAAGATACCTAATAATATACAAAAACAATGAAAACAGGATTTGTTTCAGAGAAATTGTGAAAACTAGCTGTCGCAGAGACATAATATTATGAAAGTTTATTTTAGTGCAAAATATTAAAAAAACTAAAACATATCTATAATTTCATAAATCTGTGACCGAGCTGCAAAGTAAGCTTCGACCATGTGACGACGCTGAGTTAGCAAACAAAAAATATTCCATAAAATACGTTCCTGTTTAACAACGCTATGTACTGTCTGTCGACGACGTTTTGGTCCGGTACATAACATAGCTTACTCACTCATAATATAGGCATCTAGAAAAACTTACACCTTTTTCATCCGTTATTGGATGATTTATACAGTATCCTCCGAGCGACGTAACCACTCTTGATATACTGACTACAGTACAGGCACTAGCCTGGGACAGTCGGTTTTTAAATGTCGTATGGTTGCCCAAGCACACACGACATTCTCACAACACACTCAGCCTTTTCCAGAGGAATGACTAGTCAATATGTCTGGGGCCAACCTTGTGCGGGTTTCCTCACGCTGAAGGAAAACATTTCCTTCAGCGTTATAGCATCCGTATAATGTACTTGAGATATGAAAAAGTCTCATTGGTACACGCTCCAACCTGGGAATCAAACCTGCACTCTCTCGAGTGCGAATCAAACGGTCTACCCACTAGCCCACGGAGCTCTTGGTATCTAACAGCTATATAATTCTATACTTTTATTTCCTCTATATAGATAATATCCAACCAAAAGGAATTATATTTTTAGGTAATGAAAAATTATGCTTTCCTAAAGAAAAACAATTTTAAAAGAAAAATACACATGTTAGTAGGTACAATTTTAAAAGATAAATATAAGAAGAATTATATTCTACGTCTCTGCTTATTGCAGTTTTCAAACACCTAACTAGATATATAATATTATAATGTTAAACGACACTATATTTGCTTTACAATTATGTACTTATTTATGGGAAAAAATTACTTCAAAATAATAATAGTATTATATTCTGCTGAAAAAGACGATGTAGTTGGACATCACTCAATCATTAACAATATTACATCAAATCCTACTACTATTATAAATGTGAAAGTTTGTGATGGATGGATGAATGTATGGATGGATGTTTGTTACTCTTTCACGCAAAAACTACTGAACGGATTTTGATGAAATTTGGTATGGTATTAGTTTAGGCACACATAGGCTACTTTTTATCCAAAAAGTACAGTATTCCCCTGGGATGCCCGATACTATATTTACGCGGGTGGAGCCGCGGGAAAAAGGTAGTAATTATTATTTACGACAGATTCAAAACTTTCGCCATAAAACCCAATCTTCCATTTCTATTAAGCTAGTTCCAACTGCCTTAGTATTTTCCGATATCGCGATATTGAGTTTAAAGCATTATAGCCTTATGGGGTTATTACTTCCCCGTAGCTGTCGTTATGTCGCCTATCACGTGGGTTATACACTATATAATATACATGGAGGTATTTTTATGGCAAGTGCTCGTTTCGGTTAATCATCTATTACACTGGACATTACGGCTTTTTATTATTATTACTACAGTAATACGTGCTTAGTTATTTCTATGTAAGTAGATAGGTACTATTTAATAGCTATCTTTTGTTTTCGTCGGCAAAAACATGAAAAATTTAAGTAAAATAATTAGTTAAGTAAAGTTTGTAGTTGTCTGCATTTTAACGGCGCGAGCGCCGAGCCTTATTCCTTTGAAGCTAACGACACATTAAAATGGTTAGTAATTTGTACATAGCAATTCAGTTTTATTCAACTATATTCGCAGAGGATGTGACGTCACGCAACATGTGCGCGGCACATGGCGTCGTGGGAGCCGCTCACGCGAAACTCTGTACCGCTCCGATGCAAATGATAACTTTGCACCAACCGTTTTCGCTTATCTATAGTCAACAACATACGAACTGAAAGCATCGATAAAAGCATCGATAACCGTACATCACTACATCTATGGTAAATATAATAAGGTACCTCAGCCAAAAAAGTGCGAGTCGGACTCGCACACGAAGGGTTCCGTACGATAATACCAATATTTTACATGTTTACTAATTATTTCGTTATTTTTATATGAAGTTTTTCAAGTCTATAACACCTGAAGTAACAAAATTATATAAGCCGTTATAGTTTTCCTTCAAAGTTTATGACATGGACTACCAGTTAGTTTTTTTTTTTCAGATTTCTCGAGCTAGCTGTTTAGCTTTTAGGGGACTGGATAGTGACGCTCTATTTTAAACAAAAAAAAACGCTTTTAAGTTGAATATCTCGCAAACAGATACCTAATAAATCAATACCTATGAAGCCAAAGACGGTTCGTCCGGAGTCGGACTGACGAATCAACATGATAAGACTATGAGAGTTACGAGACGTTTTACCACAGAACCCTAAAAAGATCACTAGATGTGATTCATAGAAAGTTGTTGTCGACAATATTGACCGAAACGAAAACATCACGTCTTATCTTAAGAGGAAATCCAAAGCTAAAAAGTTTGCTTAAAACATAATCTTATCTAGCCGGCTAAAATAATTAGGCCTGAAGGCTCTGCGGATCATTTAGGGGACCTTAATAACTCAAACGGTCTTGAGGGACCGAGCTGATGAAAACGAATATCAGTCTCCTAATTAATTACGAATGTAGTGTAAACTTGTACATTGTGTACGCACTATTTTGTGTTAGCTTATCATACAAACTACATATAAGTCTGTTTCACGAAGTACGAGAACTTCATCCTTGCGTGGACTTTGGAGACTAGACGATATGATATACAAATAGCAAGGGCCACATCAAACAACTAGGTTGTTACTTAAATGAGGCACAAACTATTTTGTGTCTCATTTAGATGAGAAACTAGTTTGTAATGTTTGGGCTGTTATTATATTTTACACAGCGTAATCAAAACACTAGTGACGGTTTATTTCAAGAGACCAGTGGAACAAATTCCTTCTGAAATCTTAAATTCAGCAGCAATCGATCACGAATATGTAACGAAATAAATAAGTTCGATATCTACTATGTTATTTTTTCACTAAATCCAACAAAAACATCATGTGTAAATTTTAACTGCGTTTTGAAATGGCACAGCCATGTGCTGATCTGTTTTTAAGTGCACTAAATGGTCGCAATTCTAAAAAATATAAAACACATTTACGAACGCACACTTGCAGTTTAATTTTCATCCCTCAATTCTTCGTGTGGCAACCCAGATAGAAAAATTAACTCTATTACCGCGTGGGAGGATTGAGTTTTACAAAGTTTTGCGTTGGGTTCGCGTAATCAGTACCGGCCAGCTGTAACTACTCGTTAGGGCTGCTACAATCAGACAAAGTTCCTACATGGCTCTTTTAATGCGAATACTGATTATACACGCAAAGCTCTTAATTAATAAAACATGGTTGTCTATTATGACGGTTTACGGACGATAATTCTACGTGATAACGTAACAAGCCGAACGCTTAGGCCGATTGTGCCTCTCTATCGCTTGTTCCGCGCTCTCGCTTGCACGCACGGCTCGGGCGGAACGTGATCTCAAACGTGACAATCGGACGGAACGTGACAATTTTTCGTGCGTGCAGCAGCCGTTCATTGATATATAAGACGTTATCACGTCAAAAAGTAAGAATAGAACCCTTACTCGGGTTGTATATGTGAATTGTGACTTTTATACACCTTCAGCATATTACTTATAATATGCTAGAATCCTTGAATAAATCAGCGTCTCATAACGTAAATGCGCAGATTTCATACATAGTATTTAATCTAGTGATATTTTGTACAACTAAACTGTATCCGACTGGACAGGTTTTCGGCTCCGCGGGAGCTCAGTAATCCTGTTCAATGTTCATCCCTTTGTTGTATTCGCGCTGCCCCGCGGCCCGCCCAGCCTCATTTATAACAGATTACCATTACGGCTCAAACAAAATGATATGGCCGACTGTTTGCCGTATAATTTCAATGATTAATTGATTAAGACTCAATTAGTTTGGTAGTAATTAGTGTGCTCGTTTATTTTAAGTCAGAGCTTTTTCGGAAACGTCGGTTTTACATTTTCGTCATGTACATGGGAATATTTATACGGCTTGTTTTGCAAGAACATGATACACCTATCATTTTGGTTTTAGGGAAAATACGTCATTAGAAATGTAATTCATCATCATTATCGTCATAATCAAAACCATTTTGAAACATTGTATTAAATAGACAAGGCTCATAATAGCTACACATATAAATCTACGTCCTAATGACCTATAAATTTCCGTCGCTTGCCAAATGTGTATGTCAAGCCCATAGCCACATAACAGCGGGGCGCGTGGGACGGACGGCACCCCAATGTTAGCACAAAACATAACACTGATTGATAAGAGTGTACATAACCCCATATTATAGCATCAGGTACGCGGTGAAATTGTAGAGGATATTTTATCATTGTTATTGCATTAAAAATTTAAAAAGAAACCTGCTGTTATTTGATGTGAGAAATAATCTCTGAGGTAGGTTGCATCAGATAATATATAATGGACTGATACAAAATCATATTTCCGAAAATAGAACAATCAAGTACCTAACCCTTACATCCAACCCTATCCACTCCTATCAATTATAGAGCATCTCATAAGCCATTGAACAGGAAGGGCAAGTAATAATGGTAGCTACGGAACTCTGCGTAAAGCTTTCTTCAACCCGATCTTGGCCGATTAAAAATGAATGACCATAATTATTTACCATAACTTTTACAGTAAATCTCTTACTTATATTACGTTAAAATCACGAAACAGACTGGAAAGTGGTTTTTGGAATCTCAAAACCGCTGAAGCGATTTTCATGTTGCAAAAGCCGTTACGAAAGTTTTAGTGCATATTTACAATATTGCTTTTAATTATATTTTATGTGTTTAAAGTTTATTCTCGACATATTTACTTTATTTACTACGCCATTGATCAATTTACGTATTTATTGAATATTTATTTTCTTTGTGTTGAATTCTTCTCGTTGGGGTTATGTTGAAACCGGGGAAAAGTATACTTTGACGATCCTTTAATCTTAATGGATGGAATGTTTACAGGTCTAATAAATCGCCCGATAAAATATTATGAATTGTTTTGATAGGTACTAAAATCTCCTTGAAGTTTGTTAGCAGTGCAGTTCTACAAAGTGTAGCAAAACAAGTTCTACAAAGCTTTGTAGTTATACACCTCTGTATATATTAACTTTTATAGATTGAATTTTGTAGCAGTTATAATATAATACACTTAAACTATACATTATCTGAGGGCACGGTCGCACCCAAGCCAAGTCTTTAAGATTTACCGGCCGTATAATAAGACTATCTTTTGCCCGCGGCTCCGCCCGCGTAAATAGTATCCCTCGGTAAAACTACATTTTTTCGGGAAGAAAAGTAGTATATTTGTTAATGCAGATCTTAAACTACTACCATATCAAATTTCATCATATTCCGTTCTGAAGTTTTCGCGTGAAAGAGTAACAAACATCCATCCATCCTCACAAACTTTTACATTCATTATAATAGTAGTAGGATATACGTAGTTTCCTCTAGAAAAGTAGCTAATAGCTATAGCTACTGTTAAACACAGTAGACTGTTCATCAAAGGCGTGTACACACATTGTCTGACGGACTGGAGTTACAATGACAGCGACGGGTCCCGCCTGCTCCTGCCACTGCGTCCGGGACGTCTGCCACTGTGTCCGGGACGTCTGCCACTCCCGCCAGTCAATCATGCGTGTTTGTTTGTAATGTCACTTGTCCGAAAACTTATCTATTACTATGTTCTCCTAGAAGTTTCTAATTCTAAATAACAGATTATTTTTAACGTGCAAGCTTTACCGATTGCCGTATTAATGCATCAGTGTTTTCAGCGAAACGTACAAATAAATTCTTGATTTTATTTAAACGCTTTTTGCGAAAAGCCGAAATGTTTTAAATTTTTGGAAACTTTTCTAGAAAACTTTGATTTAATCAAATTGAAGTTTTAATGGTAAAATCTTACCAAAATTACTGTTAGTTTATCAATATTTAACACATAATAATTATACTTCCACTGATGTACAAAATTTAAGGCACTCGAAATCCGCACGTGCGTGCAGACTGCACATGGATTGCATGGCGTAATGGCGGCAATTAATAACTCCCGCTAGTTCGGCTCCTGAGACACCCGATACAATCTCCGACGATAAGACGCCCGCGCCGCGCTGTCACAAAAACCTGCACTACCCGTCCCGCCCAGCCGATGCTTTCAAACATAATTTTACCCGGTGGAGCTCAGATAAAGTGATTAATGTAGCGCGAGGCGTTCTTTCAGCGATTTAATCTCAAAAATGGCTCGATAATGGCCGCTTGTAAGGCCGCGTGTAATTTGGTCCTTATTACGTGAGTGTTGAGTAGGTTCTTCCTTATCAAGACTCCGTCGCTAATGTGCCGCAATAAACGCGTAAGCATCAGTATCTTAACAGACGCTCCATGTGCACTGTGCGCATTAATTTGCGCTCGACGTCTGTGCCGTGATGTGACACACCAATAATTTAATTTACAATATCAGATCCTAACTCCCAAGTATCGCTAATCCAAATTACAAAATAACCAACAGTTGGCAGTTATAAGTCAATCATGGTAAACTTTACAGTAGACAAGAAAATAAAACCGCATGATGCAGAACATAATTCAGATAAACTTTTCTGCTTAGAGCCCTAAGAACTGACGTCAGTTCGGCCTGAACGGATTCGAGCACATACACGGAACAATCGCATCAGTTCGTTCTAGTTTGCCGCGAGCTACGGTCGTTTTTAATAATTATATTTTTATTATACTCGAATTTTATTACTTATCACACCTCGAAAACTCACAACTCTTGTACCACTATACACGCCCGCACGGCCGCGGCTCTGGCGAGAACTGAAGCGATTTGTCACACATGGTCCGTTCAGTTTATCTGTTTAGTTCGTTTTACAAAGTAAAACTAAATTATTATTTTGATTCTCTCCTTAGTAGGAATTTAGTTATTAGTAGTGTTTTATAACCAGTTTTTAACCAGACAGTAATCATATGCAATATGGCCTAGATTCGGCACAAAAAAATTTCGTTACTATATACGTGTACGTAATATTTATACGTATATATATATACGTACTATATACGTTAAATTAAAATATACTGTATTTTAATTTAACGGTAAAAATTATAATAAAATTCAATAAATAATAAATTTTCAATATAACAAAACCTAAAATGGAGTGTTTTTTGGTGCCTTTAGGGATTCCTAAGTTTAGTAGCTTTTTTGATAGTTTGAGGTATTCTTTCAATAGTTTTTAGTAGAAATCGACGCGAGTTTAGTAGTTTTGCAAAAACAGAGTTGGTAACACTGGAACGAATCGCTTCAGTCCATCCGGCCGACTGATGCGATTTCGAAATTGCGCACAGATATGATTGATATGATTTTGCATCCGTTCAGACCGAACTGACGATAAACTGGACCGTATGTGGGAACCTTTGGGGTAACAGGGGCAACAATTTCTACAAAAGACAGCTCGAGCACCAGTCAGCCATGTTGACGTAAACCTAAGGTTGACACGGAAATAATTTCAAACGTCGCATAAGACAAATCTTTCATAATATTATGAACTTATATTGTCGATTATGTCAAAGCACGAAACGACCAGCGGCCACCCCCTAACCGAAAGTCCTGGCTTGAAAGAACCCACGTCCCGCCGCGTGGCCCCCGCATACGTCTAACCACGGACATTTAGCCGTCATTTGTGTAAGTCTATTGAATGTCGATTATTTACGTTTCCTAAGACCAAAATTGAATTTATTTTAGAAACATTTTTTTTAACTCTTTCCTATGCCTGTATGACTAATGTTAACGAGTAGAAAGACTTAAAATCGTAAAAAGGCGTAACGTGTCTTTACCAGACACCCAGATATATCATCCCGAGTAAGCGCCTCATAATAATATTATCTCCGACTGACGGTTGCAGACTGCAGTTCTCGATACGACGCGCATTGTAATTATTGTTATTGTGTAATTGTCGCTCGCTTAACTGACTGCACCGGCTGTTGTGAGATGTAATTATGAATTATAATAATTAAAAAGTTAATGAAAAATATAATTAAATTAAAATCATGGCTTCTGGTGAATCCTTAAATTAGGCTAAGTTATAGAATCACGTATCGCAGCACTATATTTAAGAAAATTATTGATCGGACCATTCAACCATTGAATGCAATTAATATATAATAACAAAATTGTGGTTTCTGTTTGATTGGATTGAAATTTATGGCTAAGTTTCAGTTATTTGCGTAATTTCAATTACCTACTTCAACTATTATTATTGCCATTTCCAGAAAATCCTTACAACTTCTATACAACCTATTACAAATACAAATGCTTTATTTCCGAAAAATACATTAACACAGCAGTTATGGACGGATCCCCACACTAGGCGTAGCCTGTTATGTGGGGCCATTCAAGACAATGTTCCAGAAAGGGGATTGACAACAATGTAATTTTTTTAACAGTCTTAAATGTTGAAAGTTAAAATTACATATTACTGTCTACAATTTCCTTAAGTCTTGAAGGTAAATATATTTTTACTAGTGATTGTGAAATATTTCCAATGTTTTCATTAAAAATGTCATTTTAAAAATGCTAGTCACGAAATTACACAGAAACTCAGGTAGAATTTCGGACATGCTTAAAATTAACAGGAAAGATAAGTTCCCTCTACCGCCATAACAGAAATAATTATCAAATTTAATAACCAGTAAGTTTTAAAAAATTCTGTCCCTCGTCAAAATTAGAGGTCACGATGTTTCGTTTTTATAACAATACCGGATTATTTATAAACGTAAAATTCTTCGAATTTCGCCTAATTACGTAAATATCTGAGTTCGTTAAAAATAGTAATCGTAAGTAATATTAAAATATAGGTAAAATTACAATTCAATGTCGGTTTCCATAATATTAAGTATGTATTTTTTTGTCTTTTGTTATATTCTTCTACATAATAATAAGAATAATTATGTTGGTATTTATTAAAAGCTTTAAAATTGTTTGCTGCAAGGCGACAGAACCGATAATATTGTCGAGGCATTATTGTTTATGCTGGTCACAAGTTCTGTTTACTTTATCTCACAGTTCGCTATCCTTTGTGAATCGCTCCTCGAACTTGTAACTTGGACTATCTCGAAACAATCATGTACAAAATTTATCGTTTCTCCTTCGTATTGGATTTCTCGTTTAAACTTATTGAGGGTCCAGATTTATTAATACTTTGTACGATTTCTTCGATATTACGTTCGCTCAATTTCATGCAATAAAATTAACTATATACCGAACTATTTATTACAATATTATTTGAACAATGTATTTTTATGATGATTCTCTCATTGAACACGCACTCCCGTGCAGAAGCCAACTTTATATTGTCACTTCATTTGCTTATAATATTTCAGTTGATTAGGTATAAACTCTCTTATCTGCTGCCCTGCCAGGCTTGCAGTGTTTTTCATCTAAGAGTACGTAGTAGTAGCACAAAACTAATTATAATGAAAAAGGAAAGGTTTACGAACCGGGAGCGCGTACGCTTATAAGTACTTATATTATTTTTTTATTATTCTGTGGTGAAATGTCGAGAACACCTCAAATTCGATTTTAACGGCACAGTCCATTTTCAGCGCTAGATCACAGTAATAAGGTTCATTTTTTTCTTGTCAGAAAATAATTCTTGTGTATACGGATTGACGCGACACGCTGGTATTGCTTGCAATTTGAAAGAAAGCCATAATTCATAGTTCTGTGGTAAGTAGTTAGTAGGTTCATCATGAAATCATGATTCTCTATTAAAAACTAAAATAATTTAATCATTATTATAATTCATGATTTATTAGCAACTTTAGTAGTTCGTACCTAGGCAACACATACGCACTAAGAACACAACAGTTGGAAGCTTACCCGGGGCTGGCACCATTAATATTTATTATAATTGTGCGTGTAGTGGCTTATCCTGCGTCACTGCGGATTACCCGCCTCAATAATTCATCCTCAACTGTATATTTATGATAATTTGAAACGAAACTAGAACACAACGCTGGTACCTTTTCCGAGCGCTCCTTTAAATTTCTATGCACAAAGAGCTGACACTTGACAGCTGCTCAAATATAGAATACAGTGACGGCAAATGTTTGTTATTCGTAAATTCGATTATGCAACCCCACTAATACAATAGTAGGTACTTACCTAATTTTTAGCCACAGGGAAAAAAACATTATAACATTTAGAGAAAATATAAAATTGCTCTACATTTTCTGTGTGTCTTACAATAGCTTCGCTTTACGGATGTGTTGTGTGGGATCTGATATCTAAGTGATTTATAATGGAATAGCTAATTAGTACTTGGTGAAAAAACCTCCGACCTGTAGTGGTGCGCTTTCGCACCGACCCCGCAGGTCGTGGGATCGATTGCCGCGACTTTTTCATAGATGCGCGAGACGGGCATGCAAAGCAATTGATGCGCTTGATCAGCAGACACAATCGGGTGGGAAGGTTACGACAGAGAAATAAAAGTCCACATTAGGATCAGCTTACACCGAGACGTGACATGACGCGTCACGCGGCGCTGCATATTTAAGATAGTCGTTCAAAATTTAACTTTATTCACTACACATAGATACACGTTTAATTGCAAGAGCGGTGCCGCGCTACGCAGCCCGGTGCAGCTAGAAATTCTAACTCTTCACAATTATGTCTTTTTGGGGGTAGAAATAATATAATGTCTATATCTTGATTAACGGCCCGTTTCAATAACCTATCTATCTATAACAATTTGTTAAAAACGTCGCCATTCAATCATTTGACGGGTTTTTACGATACAAGTTTGACGTTTCTAACAAATAGTTATTGGTAGACAGGTTATTGAAACGGGCCATATACCGCCTAATCAGATTCATCCATAATCAAAGTATACGATCTCGATTCGATTTTAGCCGTCTAAAATCAATACTTACATCCAGTTTTGGGAAACTATTTATGAATTATTATCAATAACCAATCTAAGGATTACTTTACTATAGGAGTTTAATCGAACGATAGGCAGCATTCCGATAGCTATATAGTAGTATTAGATCTTTTAGTATAGATTAATTCCAAACTCAATTGTGTGTAGGTGACAGATTGGCTCTACAGATTGAATAAATGTAACCAACACCTAAATATTATAATACTAGGTACCTATGTAATTCAAATTATCTTATTTGAATGATAAAATTATAATTATAATTATAATTATAATATACATTTTATTAATAGCGATACAAAATCAACACGCAGCATCTCGCTACACAGCGCTGCATATTATTACAGCACCTTCAAGCATCGTCGCGTCCCGTCTCGGTTCAAACTTAATCTGAAGCGTGAAGCTGCAGTTGGCTTAAATATCAATCAAACGAGATGAAAACAGCTAATGCCTTACAAAGATGAGACCCTTGTCATGTCGCTGACATAAGCTCCTTATATTATTTTATTTTTTTAGGTACTATTTTCTATACAGCCAATATATAAAACTGTATCGTGTGTCAGAAATAGTATCAACTTTCTTTTTACTAATATCGATCCAAAATAAATATTACGGGACCGATTACGGCCCAAATCAGGAGTGAATAGACGGATACACAATAATATAATCACCTATATTGTCAGATGAATGAATATGAAGATATTATTGTATTCATACGTGAAGCCATAGATGTATTATTATGTCCTTACATATGAAATTGGCGTTTTGTCGTACTGGCCACTTTGATCTCAAATATATCTTCTTTAGTTAGGAATTCCAATTTCAAATTCATACCGCTATTTACTCATGCATCTGTGTTTCGAAAACCGTAATTGATTTGTTTTTTCTTTGCGTCACTCTGTTTACAAAATAGAAAACTTTAAATATCGTATTATTTTCGAGTACGAGATCCACTGTGGCACCAGTGCTGCAGAAAAGGATTAATGATGTGTATGGTGGCGGTGTCGCAAAAGAAAACACAGTGCGTTTTTGTTTCCAACGTTTTCGTTCTGGAAATGTCGACCTGCAGAACAAGCCCCGTGGACGGCCGGAGACCAAAGTTGACAATGAGGAATTGAATGCTATTGTGGAAGCGGATCCATCGCAAAACAACGTCCGAGTTAGCTGCAGGCTGCGGTGTTAGTGATAAGAAACTGTTGTAATCCACTTGAAGCAAATTCGGAAGGTGAAAAAGCTTGAAAGGTGGGTACCTCGTGAATTGAGTGCAGCAAATCGTAAAAACGCGCGTCGACTGCTGCGTTATATTACTCAACCGGCACAATAATGAAGGGATTTTAAATCAAATCATTACCTGTGATGAAAAGTGGATCCTGTACGATAATCGGAAACGCTCATCGCAATGGCTGAACCCTGACGAACTAGCCAAAGCCTGCCCCAAGCGAAAATTGACTCAAAAAAAGTTACTTGTGAGCGTTTGGTGGACTAGTGCCGGTGTCGTTCACTAAGGCTTTCTAAAATCTAGCCAGACGATTACGGCAGATGTATATTGCCAGTAACTGCAAATCATGATGGAAAAGCTAGCTGCTAAACAACCGAGATTGGTCATTCGCTCTAGGCCACTGCTGCTTCAGGACAACGCTAGACCACTCACTGCACAACAGACGGCTACCAAATTAGAGGAGCTTCAATTGGAATGTCTAAGACATCCACCGTACTCCCCGGACCTTGATTCAACAGATTACCATTTTTTCGAAATTTGGATAACTTTTGCAAAGGAAAAAATTCAACTCCGATGGGGCAGTCCAAAGCATATGGTTTATGCATATGGCCGTACATTTCGTAGCAACTAAGTAAGTCTAGTACGAATTTTATATGGGGTGTTTTCACAAGACTCACATAAGTGCTGCAAACAATTCGCAATATCTTTGAAAATTTTGTTAACCGACTTCCAAAAAAAGGAGGCGGTTAAACGTTCGGCTGTATGATTTTTAATTTTTTTTTTGTATGTTCGACAATAACTCCGCCGTCTGTTGACCGATTTAAAAAAAAATTTTTTGATGTAAAATACTTCGAAGTTGGTCCCGTCTTCTCAAAAGTGGTGACTTTATAATGGGATCCATGAGGAATCGAGGGAACTCTTCATATACAGTGACTTTGACTTTCTCAGGATTAACCTAAGCATATGCTACCAAAAAGTAAGATCCTGCACCAAGGTATACCCTGGATATGGATACCCTGGATCCAAAAGCACTGAACAGAACTCCTCAGTTTTTTAAGATACGCGTTTTTTAAATTTCGACATTGTTTAAAGAACTGCATGTATATGCCATATGTGTTAATAACAAATTTAACAAATACCACTAAAAAGGGAAAAAGTATTATTTTTAAACAAAAAATTAAACCGACTTCCAAAGAAAAAATGCACAAAAAAGTATGAAATAAAACTCATTTTCTAAATAATTCCCCTTTTAAATTCGGCTAAAATTTTAACTATTTCTCTACTCAATTTTCATAATTTTGAAGTCAGTACCAGCAAAGTTGAACGTAAGTTCTATAAAATATTGTTTTATCAGGATGTTGTTAGGGCTGGCTTAGGCGAAAAGAAAGGCGGTTTTCGGGAAAGCGACATCTATTAGTTGTGATATCAATTACATAATGAAATTAATAACTAGTTAGTTTGGAAATGCAATATGCGAACAGATAAATGATAGATTTCGCTTTCACGTTACGAAAACCAAACAATAATAGGAAATTATTTTTCTTGGTATAATTATAAATATATAGGGTAATATAATTATAAATATATAAGTATATAGGGATCAATTTCACACGCCGAGTAATATTTTTTTTTCATAAAACTAGTACTAAACTATTGAACTATAGAAAAAGAAAATAACTTTATACTCAAATAAAAAAATAATTTACCTATTGGGCCACTAAATGGAGCTTTTACGGCGCAAATTGGCAATTTACAGCATGATAACCATATACTATACAGATATGATGACAACGATTACCACAAATAATTAGGTACGTATTTTGCACATGAATTCTCTGATATTCGGAGATTCATAACTTTTTATTCCCAAGTTCTAAAAATATATTTTTTTTTTATATAACAAGTTTTTAAGTACTATAAACCACATATAATATGTTCGAAACTTGGCCGCTCTTGGTGGAAAATCGGGCAGGATTCGACAATGTCCTTTAAAATGACACATAATTCCAATCATTTTTTTAAAAGTAGCTTGTGCCAAGTGCGAGTTTTTATCACTACCCGCTGTGAAGAAGTTAACTACAATTTGTATGGCATCGAAACAATGCCCCTAGTGGCTAACAATGGTAATTAATTAATTTATTTTAAAAAAATTGTTCACAGCGAGTAGTGGCAAAAACTCGTACACATAACACAGCCCACAGATCTATGTAGTAGATTAGAAGCAGACACATGTTATACATACATGAAAGTACCAATTATTTGCTCAATTATTTTCAATCAGGAACCAATGAGCAGTCGTAACAGATACGTATCGAGTCGTTATGTCAATAGAACAGACTTGGCTCTGATTTAACATTACTCTATTTAGGTATATCGGAGCTCTGCAGCACTAATGCTAAGTTTATCTTTTACTTTAAACGAGCAATCCTACTGGCTACCGGTATTATAAATGTGAATGTTTGTGAGGATAGATATCCATCTATGGATGGATGGATGTTTGTTACTCTTTCACGCAAAAATTACTGAACTGTAAAAAAAATGATGATATTAGGTATGGTAGTAGTTCAGGATTAAAATATAGGCTACTTTTTATCCCGAAAAAGGACAGTGTTCTCGTGGGATTTATTTATATATTTACGCGGGTGAAGCCGCAGGAAAAGCTAATTCTTGTATAATATTATATTTAATCAGAATCTCGGAAACGGCTACAAGTATTTTCATGACAATTAGTATGCAGCGGGTTTTAGGAGAGACAAATCGATCTAGCTACAGCTAGTCTTATCCCGGTGAAAGCGTTCATTTTAAAGTTAAATAAGTTATTTCTTTCACAGTATAAAAAATTCTGTTAATGTCAGCAGATGTCGGCTTGGTTTGCGTATGTATAATCTTTGCGGTATTAACGCATTGGTATCTCGGGCTCGAATCCCCGTCGAATATTTATGTGATTTTTTATATTTTTTTCTTAAATCTACTAGTCTGCTCGTTACACAGGTACTTTTAGTTAAACTGTTATGCATGTAACTATTTACTACTACATAAATAATTAAGTGGGCACATAATGTAAAAGAAGAAGTCGTTCTTTAGATAAAAATGTTATAGCAGCACTAGAGAATTTTTGAATTTAAAATAAAGACAGACATTTTTAAACGGGCTCTAAATTTTATTCGAAATATCAACTATTTCACTTTCAGAATCCATAAAAATGTGTGTGTTATATTAGACAAATTTACGAGCCCAGCGGAATAGACGCCTGCCCCCAATTTATTACATGCTTGATCTATCTTAATATGCTCTAAACATGCACAACGCACATGTTTGTTTCTCATCTCTCCTAGCTTCATGTAATAAACAGACGACGTAGATACAATCTAATGATATATTGTTTTAACTAAATTGGGGGAAACTTTGTTAAAACAATTTATCATCGTCTTCTAGGAGTTTTACTAATCTTTAATACATATTATATACTACAATTAAATAAAATTTTAGCGTATGTTTGAATTTCATATTGAAAGTTTTTCACTTAATGTTTATGTTGTACATATTAATATGAAAGTACTTATACCGTAATTGCAGTAAAAAACCATTTTTAAAAATGTTGTCTGTCGGTCTGTCTGTCTATCTGTCAGTCTATTCCAGCTAATCTCTGAAACAGCTGGTCGGATTTTGAGCAGACTTTCACTGGCATATAGCTGATGTTATAAGGTGTAACATCGTCTACCTTATGTTTATGGTCCCGTTAAAAAAACAGTCTTCTGTTTCGAATAACAGTTCGTCACAAACAAAGATGCGGGCAATGTTAACTTACAACGAAAATGATTAACTCAATAAATTTTCTACAGATTGTCTTTAGGTAAAATGCATCCTTTAATTTTTTAATTATCCTGGGGATAAAATATGTTCCTGCGTTGCCTATTAATTAGTGTCCAAGCTGTCAATAATTTATAATGTTAACGTAATACATAATGTTACAGGTAATTAGACCATAAACAACCCCGCGCTTAATTCGCCGTCAGCTAAGCGCAAGATTAATTTGCCTTTGATGGGCGTGCGTATGATATACGTACGTCGTCTACTATGCAACCACGTGCCACATTGTACAACACATTATCGCCCTTAACTATATACAACAAGATTAGTATTCGCGTGAATCATTATGGAATTGTTTACGTCGTGTTTATACTGCGGGAGCGCACTCATTAATCAGCGACAATAGCTGTAGTGTAGGGTGACCATCATTTTGCTATTCTGATAATACTTTCTCTTTTTATTATGGTATCTTTTTGTAATAACACATTTTGGTTAAATCAAATGTAACGATTATTTTAAATCTAAAAAGAATAAGTTTTTAAGATATTTATTTATACCTAACTGATTTTCTATAGCAAAACATCACATCACATATCGAAACTGTTAACGTATGACGTTCATTTTGGCATCATATAGCCAAAGAATAGCCAACTTATTTCAAACAATGATGAAATAAAAATAATACTTATTCCAAACTTAATACGTGAAAAATATCCAAGAAACAGTACACATTAATGTAACTCAAACTATAATCAATTAAATATAATAAAAATAATTAAATATAATCAAAAAAACAAATTATATACCAACTATTATTATTATTATGTTTGAAGAACAAGGAACCAATATATTTTATGCCGTACAAATGTTTGGTCACCCCTACACTCTGGCAGCGTGTTTCTTACAACTGATGTTCATATTTCATTCAAGAATAGTGCTTTAAACACGAGTGTTTTAATCTTGACCGATGCTGGAAGATTCCATAACTTTTAACTTACTTCAATACCTACTTTATTGAGATAATCTGTAATGGGGGTTGCGGTTACTTATACTGTATATTGTAACCAAAAGTCTTCATAAGACTTCATATTATATTATTTCAAATTCTGGATTTTGTAAAAAGTATTATATATTCATTTTATCTGAGCTTAGGTTTTTATTTTAAATTATGTACTATAAGTAGTAAAAACAATTTTAAACATCTAATGATAGCTGCATAAATCCTACGAATTACCTATATATTACATACCTATTTCTATTTTATTCATATCTATTACCTAACCACTTACTTCTCTCGTAAACTCATTTCATCTCCGTATTTCTATACATAGCCGGCGTGCGTACGTGTTTATTTTGGTATGATTTTGTCTGGCGTAGTGAGTCATGGCCATAAAGATCCCAGCTGGACCGTACCCTGCAGTAGGCGGCGGTCAGATAGCGCCCACTTAGTTGTTTATTCCGGCCGCCATGTTGGATAGTGTAAGTGTCGACTGGATAAATGGGGGTCTCGTTACTCATATAATGTCCTCTTGGACATTATACGAGTAATGTCCAAGAGGCCTTTTGGCTGTAAGGGCGCATTTGGATTCGCCATCAATTTTGTATCGTCAGCGGGCTTGCTCGAAGAGCCAGAATTTATTTTTACCCTTAGATTATTCATAAACTACTCAACTCAACTAGGAATTACATTAGGAACATTGTTTGTTCTTGTTTCAATACTTCACCCACAAAATATAAAGTTAATATAACTTTTTCAGCTATACCATCCAACTTTGACTAACCTAAACGAACTATAATTACAGCTCTATTATTTTTAACGAAAGAAGCGGGCTTATGTAACAGTACGTATCTTTCATTCTTAATTTATGTTCAAAGTATGTATAAATATTGTACTATGTAGCACATTCTTTACCAAAAGCGAGATTAGGCATTGTCAAAGACAATTACTATTGTATAACAGCTTCAAGCTCTGTTTATCGTGAGCTCTACCGTCACAAGAACAAGTGTTATGAGTTATGACAATCTAATCTACTCCTTTCTATGTTATATTCTTTACAATCTCAACGTTCTACCTAATGTTGACCATCACTATCGACATCATTTAATAGCTTATGAACTATAGTAATGATAAATATTAAAACTAAACTCTGCTAATGTTATATGCACTATACCTATTGCCTCTCGGTAAATGTAACAAAAATAAGCATACCTCCTTTCTGAACTTCTATTTAGATAGATTCTTGAACTCCGTAACTTATAGATTACTAGTGTTTATTTACGAATCCGACTTCGGAATGTGTGTCTGCAGCTGAAGAGCCGTTCAGCGTGAAACCATCAATAGTTAATGACGCATCACGCAGGTGACGCAGGTGAGTGATGATTTTGTCGCCCAACTGTCGTTTATCGACAGATTCGTAGACTGAGTCACTGTCTGATCCGCTATTTTATAGACTGAAGATACTTTGATATGTTAGATTATAGAAGATTAGCTGTTTCCCGCGGCTCCGCCCGCGTAAATATACTATCGAGTATCCCGCGGGAACATTACTTTTCCGGGATAAAAAGTAGCCTATGTTTTAATCCAGAGACTAAACTACTCCCATACCAAATTTCATCAAAATCCGTTCAGTAGTTTTTCCGTGAAAGAGTAACAAACAAACTTACATACACATTTATAATATTAGTAGGGATGTTGTATTTAACTAAAATTTTTAAAGTTGAAATTTATCCACGTAAAATATAATGTAAATTCTTAGTAAATATCTAAATAACATCTACCTCTAGTCGAAAGTTCAATTAATATTATGTCAGCACTCCTTTATGCTGTTCCCCCAGTTAACAAATACTTTGAAGACGCAGTAGGGTGTTATATCAAAGTGCCTGAACATCAATTTTGCGACATCAAAAGCAATTTCGCCTTGGGACGACACGCAATATTAAAAAAACATATTTTGTAACTGAGGAATTGTGTTCAAGAATTAATTGTAGAAAGAGCAGATTTTAATTTCATTTCAATACGAAAATAACATTACATCGTATTCTTATTTTGTTCTAAAATTGAATGTCCTATCAGGGAATCTAATTCATAAGCAATTCAATGACATTAACGACAAAATAATATGACATCAGTCAATCTGCTTATGAATTCTATTCCCTGATACATGTACTATCAATAACATATTATTATTATTTAAAATGTGGTCTATATCAAATTCATCTTATTAAGTTTTCCATCTGTAAGTACTAAGTCCACCTCTTGTAATGCTCTTGTTTAACTCTACCTACAAGCCTGTAGCTCTGCCATCAAGCTTAATTAATATTACAAAAAAAATATGGTTTCTAAGGACGTGCGCACACTGCGCATGATTCCGCGATCCGCGTTACTTCCACTCGGTCGCACGTCATGTGTTTGTTTAAATAAGCGTAAAATCCATTTTGAAGTAACGAGCTTTGCCCGCGTGCCCAACTGAGCCGAGAGCCATTCATTATGCAGACGCCCTACACTAGAATAAACGCCTTGATCCTATGGAACTACAGACAGACCTATAGGACTACAGAGAAAGTCTGTGTTAGGCTACATTACTATTTACAGAAAGTGAAATTTCGGCGATAAGCAAGAAAAGTTGAGTTCAGTTAATCTCGAGAAAATAGTGCTGTAATTTTTAGTTTCTATATTTGAATTTGTCATAACAGCTCATAATATCTCGGGCATACCGCATATCAGAAGGTCGATTCTGCTTTTTCAATCTTACATGAACACAGTTTCGATACAGTCTCGATCACATATCACAGCAAAATGGTATTCTCAAAAACGTCAAACGCTGAACAAATGTCAAACCTGTAGTCGATTAGCGAGTTTGGGTCAGTTTATGATAACAAGACTGTACATTTGTAATTCATTGAAAGTGTAAGTTAAATACGAGAATTGGACTTCTGTACTAATATTATCTTGTACTAATATGTATTCTGTGCTTCTGATTTAAAAAAAATATTGTTTAATCTATTTACGTTGTTGAATTACGCATAAAAATAAACATTACTCAGAATTCATTTAATAAAAGCATTTATTAAAATCTAAAGTAAATTAGATATTTACTAAGAATTTATATTATATTTTACGTGGATAAATTTCAACTTTAAAAATTTTAGTTAAATACAACATCCCTACTAATATTATAAATGTGTATGTAAGTTTGTTTGTTACTCTTTCACGGAAAAACTACTGAACGGATTTTGATTTTGAAATTTGGTATGGGAGTAGTTTAGTCTCTGGATTCAGAATTCATTTAATAAATGCTTTTATTAAATGAATTCTGAGTAATGTTTATTTTTATGCGTAATTCAACAACGTAAATAGATTAAACAATATTTTTTTATATCATGATAAATTGAAAAACTGGATCCGTATAAAGCTGACAAAACAAAATACAAGCGATTAAATTAAGGGTGAGTCTTGTATAAGTTTTATTAAGCGGCCCGCAACGGAGCCCCGGGCTTCGCCCTTGTTGTTCCTGACAAGAGCCCACTTATCCCGTACCAGATGCAACCATATTACTCATTATAATTAATCTTGTTACGAGAAATTATCTTTTTGTGCAAAATATATTGTTTATATTATTTACTAGCTGTCCCGACACACGTTGTTCTGTCGCACCTATAAATATAGTATTAATATTTTCCCCGTCAATTTTTTATGACCAAAACTAGCCAAGTCGGTCCAGCCGATCTCAAGTTTTAGGGTTCCGTAATACTTATAGTTTCGCTCTGTCTGTCCGTCTGTCTGTCTGTCTATCTGTCCGCACTTCTAGCGTCGGTAATTATGAATATAAATGGATGAAATTTGGTATAGTCATAGATTGTGTATAGATCTCGGATTTGGCGTCATAAAATATTAATAATTTTATACTTTAGGGGTGGCTCTCCGTACATGTGAAGTGGGGATGTTTTTTTTTTTTCATTATACACCATCGTGTGGGGTATCGTTGAATATGTCTTTTAAATGTAAGGCAAAGTTTCATACACGACTTATTTACAAAGTCAACCATTTTGGAGTAATCGGCCTCCAAAGTGGTTTATAAGTTGGTCTTAGTTTAGAAATGCCAAGGGGGAGGCCCTTGGCATATCTAAACGACGAGACATAGAAACTTGTAATTTTCCATTGAGTTATAATGTACTACGTACTAGAGAAGACGCCTCAACTCGATTGTTTGTAACACGAGGTAGAGCGCGCGCACTCCAACTCACTTAGTCTGTGCCGAGCGCTTGCTGCAACGTGACACGTTTGAGTGAAGTTTTGTTTTTTAAATTATGCCTTCGTGTGCATTGAGATACTGTTCAAACAACTCCAGAAACATAAGTAAAAGTCAAGGAGTGACTTTTCACCAGTAAGTTCATTTATTATCTTTAAAACACGCTTAATTTAATTATAATTTTTCAATTGCAAGAAGTCACCGCGGCGGCGGCCATGTTTACGTGAGAACATAACACCCCCCGCTTGTCCCGCGCATACCCCGCCGTCATCAAGGGCGCGCCCTAACTTTTGTTTGAGATAGCTTCTCTAGTACGTAGTGCATTATAACTCAATGTAATTTTCCGTGCTAATAGGTCATGCTAAATACTCTTAAGGAAAATTATTTTGAACGAAATCGGACAGTAACTTTTGAAGTAATATGAAGCAAACCTATTTACGGAACCCTCCTTAGACGTCCTGACATGCTCTTGGTTAGGTTTTTATTATTATATATAAGATAAGATTTTCCATTACTTTGTAATTTTCTATATTAAATCACACATTTTATAAACTTCATGTCACGTCCCACGGGAACGGGATAAAAAGACCCATGTCTGTCTCCTGGTTCTAAGCCACCTTCCCACCAATTTTCTGCCAAATCGGTTCAGCCGTTCTTGAGTTATAAATAGTGTAACTGAAGGCGCGTCTCCTGCGCGTGTTTTTTTTTTCGAAACATTACACTAAACATCGAAACATTGGGGAGTGGCTATACACATTTGCGAAGGAATACACAATGTTTTTGTCTTCCGAGACGGACAGAAAACATTCCCTGCGCGGGTAGAGAGGGAAAGGAATGATTCATTTCTTATCAACTGTTACACCACTCACATGACCATTAAACATAAAAATACGGAAGAAATTATTTATGAATCCCAAATCGTTCTTCTATTCGTAATTCCTGATAAATACTAAAATTACGGGTCAGTAAATATGGCCTAACTCGAAACCTGGGAGTTTAAAGAGGCTACTTTAGATGTTTCATATATATTTTTCCATACAAAAATCGTAAAATGGTAAAATGGTTACATGATGAACTCATGATCTTGTCTACACAAAATGTTTAGTTTCAATCAAAAACATTTCCTTTAGCTGGAGACAACTTGTGTATGAAAACAAATGTTTTTATTTCATGTTTCAAAAAAACATGAGCAGGAGACGCGCCTTAACACGACTTTCTTTTATATATTACTAGCTTTTGCCCACAGCTTCGCCCGCGTGGGAGAGTGTTCGTAGCACAAAATTTCCTTAGCAAATATACCTGCAATATAATGTAATAGCACAGAGTAAAAATATATACTTTATAATACATTTTCACACGTACTTTGTAATTTTAAGATATCTCCTAGAAATAATCTCTTAGATAAGGATAATTAAATTGTATGCGTCTAATCCCTTGTGAAAATACCACATTATTTCTGATCATTTTTTAAAACTTAGAATAGGTATAGTAACCTATCCTTAAAAGATATATCTCTGCCATATCTATGCCATCGCGGACTTTTTTGTAGTCCTATAAAAGAGAAACAATACCACCATACATTATTTTGTTATTTATCTCGTTTTAGGCAGCGTTTTCGGTAAAAGTTCCCAGACGGCTTGATTTTTTCTAACACCTTCAACAATTATCGTCATAAATCGAACAAATTCCACAAAACCTTAACAAATTATTATCGACCTAAACCATCCTAAGGAACCACTCGGTCGGTAAAGGTAAACGGCATGAAAATCCTTTCAGTAGTTTTTGAGATTATCGCGAATATACAGACAGACAGACTCGACGGGGCACTTAAGTCCGTCTCCTAGTTCTAAGCTACCACCCCACCAATTTTCAGTCAAATCGGTTCAGCCGTTCTTGAGTTATAAATAGTGTAACTTACACGACTTTATATAAATATATTTTATATTTTTATTATATTTTAAATATATATATTTATATATATATAAAAGAATTATATATATAATTGACTGAAAATTGGTGGGGTGGATTTAAATGTACTTAAAGATATAATCGGTGCTTTCATATTACGACTAGGCCAAAAGTAATGTTAGGAAAACTGAAAAATAGAGTCGTAACTCTACTTAAGTACCTACTTAAAAATTTCCTTAAAAAAAATAATAACATGCGCTTCGAACTTATTATATTTATCAAAAACATAATTGGTAAAATATAACACATTTCATAGCAATTTATTGAATAAGTTAAAAACTCTTTATAAAAATTATTGTTTTCTAAATTTAGCCAAGGGTTTGAAGAATAGCTATCAAAACAAGGGAGTATAAAACAAACATGCCAAGCGAACGAAAATACTTTCAGAGTGGATTGTTTTTGCCGAAGTCAGGTTTCTACCATTGAAATGCCTACCATTCCGATGATTTATTTCACTGTCAGAGATTATGATATTCTCTCTTGGCAAATGTCTCAACAAAATTATATAAGTCTAGTGCTATTTAGAGAAATGCGAATATTTAGCTGTTGTAACTCAAATTTCACTGTTTTATTAAAGGAGATGTTCGAAAATTAGTATTTTCTGTAAAACAGAAACTGTAACCATAGATGAAAGAGAAGGAATACGTTAGTATATTTTTTTTTTTAACTTAGGCCTTTGCATCTGTTATTGGATGATTTATACAGTATTCTCCGAGCGAAGTAACCACCTGTAGTGCCTGGGACAGTTGGTTTTTAAATGTCGTATGGTTGTCCAAGCACATACAGCATTCTCACAACATAGTCAGCCTAATCCAGAGGAATGACTGGTCAATACGTCTGGGGCCAACCATGTGCGGGTTTCCTCACGATGTCTTCCTTCACCGTTAGAGCATCCGTACTTGAGATCTGAAACAGTCTCAAAGGTACACGCCACAACCTGGAAATCGAACCTCCACCCAGCCCATTTGATTTACACTAGTGTAAAGCCACGCCACGGAGCTCAGAGTAACTGTCAAGTAGCCAGCAATTTCAAGACGTACATTATGCATTAAATTATTTTTCCTTTAGAATTTAGATAATAAAACATCTACGTTTAATTATAAATATCAGCACAACAGCGTAGCACTAGCACGATCAGTTTATTAATATAACACTCACTAGACAGTAGACACTTCATCTTAATATTTATACATTTCAATTTAATTATACCCCTCTTTTAACATAATACATCTATGATTATATCTCTTACTTACCAGTACTACCAGGTACTTTATATAATACCTCCGATTATATGAAGTACCTGGGTAAAACCGAGCTTTGCAAGGAGTTCTGAAAAATTTTAAAAAATATATAGAATCACAAAAATATTTATCTGATCGGGATTCGAACCCACCACATTTTAAATTTCCGAACAATGCAAAAATAAACTTACAAAGCTGCCAATCAGACTGACATATTAGTCAGATATATTGTTACACGACGAAAGAAAAAAACATATATTGCTTAAACATGCGCAGTTTCGAAGGGATAAAACCTAGCTAGATCGATTTTTCTCCACAAAAACTCACTGTATACTAAATTTTATGGTAATTCTTGAAGCCGTTGCCGAGATCCCGATGCCTAAACGTCTCTAAATAAGTAGATCATATGCCCAAAATATCTGTAATTGATTTTACCGGACCTTATATATATGTACAAGATTAGCTCGTTTAAAGTATAAGATAATAGCCCTAATACAGTTTTATGCTGACTTAACCTACAATAAAGCAAAAAATCTATATTTGTAGCCATGTTACAATTAAATTTTATGTTATAAATTTATCAAAGCAAACTACGGGCTTACCCATGTAATGCCTTATCTAAGTCCTGCGGCTTAAAGCCTGGCTGCTACGGGCTAAGCCCTTTGATTGAGGTGCCTGTCACTACCTAATACCTATCCACCTAATACCTATAACCTACAAATTTGTCATTCCATATGGACAATAATGGAGTATTATAGACCTATAGGGGTAGCAAAGAAATGGGAGATACTTTTTGGTCCTCTTGTACCTATATAATTAATTTACATTAAATAAATTGCTTAAAACAATTTGAGTTTTCTTTATATAATCAACAAGTGCAAAATAAAAAAAAAGAAGCTAGCTGTTCAAATAACCACAATAAAGTAAATACTGCAAATTATAATTGTCAACGTCTTTCCTCCACACCCACAATCGCTAGAAACAGAAACTTAGAACGTTTTGTTTCGTTTCGCCCGAACTAATTTATAAAACCTTTTTTTTCATTTATAAAGGCAATACAATAATTTAAATCAAAATGCATGTAGTTCTTTATACTTAAATACATAACTGTTTATGATGTTTGAACATGAATTCTATAAAAACTGTTGGTATCTACAACTTTCTGCATTTATATAATAATTGTAGGTAATATTAAGAAGCGGTAACACTATAAATTATGGAAGCATTTAATAAGGACATAATATCAATATTATACAGAAGACTGGCTTCCCTCCTCGAATCTCGCTCTCCCAGTAAATAACATTAACTTCAGCAACTAAATTCGTTACATCAACTGAACAGCGAGGGTTGTGCCACAGCCCGCACTGTAGCGGTGCTTTCAGTTCGTTCAATGTTTGTGTAGTAATATCAAAATATTATATGCACAAAATTAATTGAAACATATTTAATGATATTTAATAATATTTGCCGTATATTAATTAAACGCTAAAAGCTGTAGAGTACTACAAAAATTACGTCTCAAACTCTGAACATAGTAGGGGAAAGGAAGGTAAGAAGGGAAAATCGACATAAAAAAAATAACAGCTTTATTCTCCTTTTTTTTACTTTATATAATTGAGCATTTCTTGATTGCACTTATATTTAAGGAACACAGCACTTAAATCATAGATTAAAAAGATATTGGATGATTACCAAAATCCTCGTTTTGGTCCGTTTTGCCGTCGTGTTAAGGTAAAATTAACCACACATGAAGGTAAAATGGACCCATTGAAACACAGGTACACAGAAACATTTTAATGAACCTAGCTTCTTCATCATCATCTTTAACACCGGCACAACTGCAGTGTGCCCATGAGCAACATAATTGACACTGTACCCAGCCTTTTGTGGACTTGAGAAAATAGATGAGAATAATAAAAACATGAGGCATCTTCCTGTCTTCATTAGATGATTTGTTTTCACTTTTGTATATTTTCTTTTTCTTTTTCCTTTACCTTTTTCTTTTAGTGTCTTAACTGTTTATAGTGGTCCATTTTGCCCGTTCCATTTTACCTTGATACATGTTAAATAGTAGATATTTTGAAGTGAAGTTGCTGGCAAAACTTGTACATTTTGTCTTTGAAGTAAAGTAAAATAGTGAATACGCAAAACTAAAAAACATAGAAATCGATAACAGTAACGTAATAAAAGTGAAGGCGGATCAAAATTTGCCGTTTTTACAACAAAATACACTAAAAAAATATTAACCTCGATAAAAACGTGTGCTGCCGCATGAACACTCTAAATACAGTGACCGAAGACGAGCAAGACGCGCCTCCTAAGATATAGCAAGTTGTCAATAGATGGCGTTTACAGTTTAAAAGTAATAAGCCCGATCCATTTTACCTACAGAGTCCGTTTTGCCTTCCTTTCCCCTACCTTATTTTGTTGTAATATTTTGTGACAAGAAAGTAACTAGTAAAAAAAGCATTTACGTTAATTGAACTTAAATTAAAACAAAATATATAACGTAATTATTGGACTCAGGCACAAGCGAAAAGATAAAATAACAATTAAAAAATTCAGCCAATTTTGGCAAAATGCCGCCCTGGGCCGGTAGATGCATGAAGGGTTGCAGACAATGTTAAATTAATTTCAACCGGTCACAAAGACAACTGATACGAGAGTTGAATGTTTTATCCCTCACAGCCACTGGTCCCGAAATATGCTGTAATTATATCGATACTAACGAACGAACGAATATCAACGGTCGGCTGCGTTTCTGTTACGACCGTGTCGGCGAACAGTTTCTGCCTCGCTGCCCGACGTTATTATAACCGATTTTACAGTACGACTGATTAATGCGATAATTGATATTATTAGTTCACGGTCGGAGAGTGCGATACTAGTATTAATGACAAGGTTGTTATAGTTGCAGTAAAAAATGTAAAAAATTAAAACGCCAGAAACATGACGTATACAGAGTACACGTGGCAGAAGTGAATTATCATTTAAAATACAAAAATACTCTCTACGTGACTGAAGAACATCACTTCAAAAAAGAACAGAAAAATTAAAATTTGTACACCTAGCGCTGTACTATCTGTGTACGCCGTGAGCCGTTTTTTAGAAAGTAAAGTTATTATTTAAGAAGTATAAGTAGCTTCCGGCAGATGGCGTTACATCCGAAACCGTGGTTTACCTTGAAATTTCGCTCTCAACGCTACTAAAGCAGTTTCACTTCAAAAAACTTTTATCTTTTTTTGATGGTTCATGGTAAACAACCCGAACAAGCACAATATTTTCGCGCAGCAAATCATGAAGCATTCTCTTTTCCTTCGCCAACTTTGTAAATAATGACAAAGAATCCCGCATGTCAACAGTGATATTAATACATTTGGGACTCTCTCGTGACTTTAAGAGAAATAAACGTGAGCACTGTGCTGCAATTAGGTTCGTTTAGGACATTTAGGTGTTTTATAGCGCTAGTGTAGTGGGCGGCTAGCCTCCAATTTGGCCGTCCGTGGTACGGACGCCCGCCGGCTGCGTCACGCGATCTCACTCGCGTCATTTAACTGTCGGATATTTATTAATCTCCGCTTATTTAGTACCGGCTCGGGAGATAAATCTCAGCCCGGTGGGAAATTAGAGTGAATTATGTACTCGATTGTCCCGATTCGTAATAAATCGATATTTCGGATCGATCACTACTCCCCGGCAGCCCACCTTGTGATAAACTGCGTTGTAAATTTTGCTCACGTTTTTATTATTTCCTCAGACCTCACTCCTCACCGAAGTTTTGTTTAGCTACACTTGTGTTTATTCGAATCGTGCCAGTAAATGTTCATTTATTTTACCCCTCGGATTTTAGCCAGTCAAACAATATGAAGCACACTTGGAACTCACTTAAGAAAATCCAATATTCCTGAAAATATTGTACATACAAAGTGCAAACATTTTATACTGCACGTAGTTTTCCCTAACCCCAAACGTTCCCAAGAAATCAATATTGACAATAATAATAGAAATTTATTACGACACTTTAATCTCTACATTTAGTTTCTGTTTCACAATTGCCATTTTAATTCACTTCACTTCAATTCACAATAAGTGACAAATTCCCGAAGTTTTGTCTCTGTCGCACAGTATAAAGTAAGCAGCGACAAAACTTCCGGATAAGCTATTCATCACTTATTAGGCGATTGTGAATTCTATTATGTATAACTATATACCTCGTGCAGGTACGCGGACACGGCCGTCAGGGGTTCCAGTCCTTACGTGCCGGAATAAATTGAATTCACTAGTGGATGGTATTCAAACTCCACACGAGGGAACGCTACGAGCTACGCGTATTAGTGAAATGGTCGGGATGGAAAAACTTTCATTAAACTTTCTTGTATAAGTAATCAAAAAATTAGAATAGACTTTTATATTCATATAGGGATTGGGCATTCAGTGTGCACCTTTTCTCTTTGATATAATAAAATAATATTGTGGAGTATTGCGTACTAAAATTATTTTTGAATACATATTTAAATGGTAATTTTAACCAATCACTTATCTATACGATCCACAACTAAACTTATGTCACAGCTGATGTAGGTTTACAGCCTGCCTACGGATTACGTTCGTAGGTAGTTCGTTCTTAGACTCTGTACTCACTTCATAAACTCAAACTTAACTCTTTATATGCATTTCCTGAGGAAACACTGGCATTACAGAGCAACTAGGTAATTCTTTACTTATTTAGACATAGCACTCAGGTGTATTGTGCTATGTCGCAAATGCGGTTCCGCGGCTTGCCACTAGCGAGACGATAGGAATGTTTTAGGCTATGCGACTATATTATTTCAAGCATTACTCTACCGGGAAGATGTTTCGTTGAGATACCAATACCATGCTCATATAATAATTCTATAATAGAACTACATAAAATTCTGTGTGGCTAAAATATATATGGTATATTATTGGTGCAAAAGATTATTAGGTTGCAGACTGCAGACGCAACGCGCATAGATAAAATATAATCGATTTCACCCTAAGAACAATTTATTCAGAATTGAGAACATCTTTATCTATGCGAATCTGTAGAAATTATTATTTAGTATTATGCGTTATAGGTCCAGATCGAGCCAGAATTGTGAATCGACAGCAATGAAATAGTTGCCAATGTGTTCGCTTTAAATTATATTTATTGACATTAAAAGATAAAGATTTTTCTATAGAAATGACTGACGTGAGAGTTGAGACCATGTAGGAAAAACGACGATTCCCAAAAGACATAAAAATATGTTAAATCTTAGTCGCTGTAGGCAGTAGGTGTAGATGTAGTTTTTGGGATTAAAATTGTAGACATACTCGTACATGAGCCTACAATTTCAATGCACGGAGGTACGATTTCGGATGTACGATTTCTTGCGGAAGTTTAGCAATTGTGGAGGCGGTAACGAAGCTCCGTTACAAGTTACAACTCTATTCTATACCTACCTACCTACAACCTAATTACATACTCCTACAGTTCTTACAACAACAAACACATATTCAAACCTACTATGATTTTGGATTTTATTCTTACTCATAACATCTATACGCGGCTTTTTTCAGGGGTGCCCCTTTGGTGACATAAAATATTATTCAAAGTGAATCCATTGGCAAACATTTCATTGCTGTCGACTCTAAATTTATTTGTATGGATTTTGGACACCTAAAGAAATACAATTTTATACTGTGTTGATTTTGTGATGTGGCAATCCTTTTAGCAAACTTGTCACTTAGCTTAGCTTAGTGAGAAATTGTGAATAGAGAATCCCGAAACGGTCGCTTGATATAAACCGGCGAATCCTTTCATGGAAAACTTGTCCCGCTGCACGCTTGAGAACTGCGAATAAAGCGCAGTGCACATGTTAGTAACGCACATGCCGCAGTGTGCACTGCTCTTACAATACACCAGCTGCTCGCGGTTTTTTACTCCATTACCGCCGAACCCCCGGGAACGAACTGTCAAACGACAAAACTTTATTTTCCATGCACTACTATGTGATTTAATGAAACTGTACCGTCAAAAAGCTTTTAGTAAAAATAATGTATATAGCAACAATAGCGAATATTTCCCTCCGCCTGGCGCCGCTCGAGCGCTACGGGAGACTATTAAGAAAACGATCAGTCAAAATCTTTAGAGCGATGGAGGGCATACCTCATCTATAACATTATAATAACTAGCTAAGAAATTAATAAATATTGTTATAATACACAATTAACCGAAAATACAACAAGCAAAATAACTAAGAACGAAACTACAGAATGTGTCATTCAGATAATCACACCTAATTGATAATAAATATAATATCGAATTTATATAAGGTACATTACAGCCAGAATATAAAAATCTAGCTGTACAAATAAAACATAAACTATTTTATAACATCCCTATGTAATAAATAGACAGTAAGCGCACTTGGCAAATTCGTTAGCAAACAACGGCAACAACAAATATTTATTTAGCGGGACATTAAAAATAAAATTTTTTGCTCCCGCCGCCACCCCATACCCTACATCAATTAACGAACCAAAACCAGACACCGCATATTTAATACCTGCACCGAAAATGTTTACTTTTTGTGCACTCTACCAGCACAGATTAAAGACGAACAGATAAAGAGCTAGATAGTAAGCTCACGATTTGATACTACTACACGCATGCGGTGAATGTATGCGCGTCCACTAGCCATCTCGTACACAACAAGAGTGGGAAAATCCGTTGAAAATAATGGGCAGTCGAAAGTCGTCAAAATTTTCAAACTTCGTGTCTGACTTTTTATGTCATGAGAGATTGCGATCCCATTGGTGTTGGTTTTCATGACGACAAATAACAAATATAATATCACTATTACATAATTATATTTGTGTCTAGTGAATGTTAAAAGATTTAAATATTATTTTCTAATAATATGTATTGTACTGCGTCCATGAAAAATATTAGAATACATAAAAATTTAATTATCCCAAAGATAATATCAAGTATTGAAATATTAACTAATTTTCTAATAGATGTCTGTCTTGTTTTGTTATAATTGACCGATTGAGTCACACACGTGATGGTGCAGGTTCGATGACGGTTATCATGTGTACCAATTAGACTTTTACCATAACTTTCTGTGACAACCCTAAACACATTTAGATCGACTTAGAAGCTTCTATGAAAGCTGTTCCTCTGTACGTTAGTATATTTACTTTTTACTCTGTGCTACATGGACTGATACAGGTACGATGTTTCCATATTGAGCAAAAAAGTTATGGCAATGTATATTGTTATGTGGGATGAAATTAATAATGTTTCTCATTTCAGAGCAACTTAGGCATCGTTTGACGTTGTAAAAATTAACTAAGTACTACTGCCATGTAAAATGATTACATAATATAACTGACACGGCGTTCACTGCTACAGAAGAATATTCATAATGATTAAGCTAATGCTACAGAAAAATATTCATAATGATTAAGCTAATGCTACAGAAGAATATTCATAATGATTAAGCTAATGCTACAGAAAAATATTCATAATGATTAAGCTAATGCTACAGAAGATTATTCATAATGATAAAGCTGTTTTATGTTTTTTCAACTTTCTAATTATTAATGATGTCAAAACGAGATCTAATTAGCCGCTTAATACAACAGCACTTCAGTAATCGCGGCCATTACTGAATAAACGATGGAGCGATAACTACACATGCATCATGGATCTGCTAGACGTATCACGAGACTGGCGAAGAAGATTGAGCTCTTAGTGAGTCGCAAAAAGCATTTATATACTTCTTAGTATGTTTTTAGTAGCATTACCTACTTAGTAAGGGCGGTCGCGGACCACGTAGAATATCGTCAATGTATTGTTTAAACTTTAAACTACATTTAAATAAGAGAAAATTGTTTAAATAATAAAGAAAAACTATATCATTTAAACAATTTTAGGTAAGCAAATCTGAAAGCAAGGAAGTAGACAGGTATAACTAGCTTGAAAACACCTGGTAGTGTTACTTGTACTAGTATATATTCTGTGGTAGTGAGTGTGGTGATTCTAAAGGGATCTTCAACCCATCTCAAGTGGGAGTAAATGATTGACTTTAATTAATTGACCTCCGATCATAGGGTTAGTTGGATGCTGCAAGACGGTCCTACGTTTTATTTGAGGGCTATAGGAAGTTTTCTTCACCAAAAGGTGGTGTGGACTTGTGGAGCATCCATAAATCTGCTCCACTTACAAAATCTGTTGTTTCACAGCGGCCTAGTACGGACTGACATTTTTTAGAAATGTTTTGTTCAATCAATCCAGTCAGTGACCAAATAAAATAAGCCTTATTGCCACGGATCAAGATTAAGACATAATACTCGTAGCAAACCACGTGAAAACTTTAAGGAGACTCTTTATGGCTTTTAAAAATCAATCATTAATATTGTTGTATTATTTTAAGCAAATTTTAAGGTGATTATATCCGCTATCTCAGGGTATTTTTAAACAAACAAAGTAAGCTACATAAGTAAGCTGAAAAATGTTCCTAAACACGACTTCTTTTTGTAAATTTTGGGTTAAAAGGGTTCAGGAAAAAATGTTTTCGCTGTTATACTAAATATCACATTTTTTATAATAATTTTGCACACAATGACAAGGACAAGCACAGCATGTGACTTGAGAAGTTGAGCGGCGCTTAATTTTACTATCGTTCTAGTATTCGGCCGAGAGTGCGCTATTGGAGTAAAATATGTTTATAAGTATGAAGAGTATTCTTCAGTAAGTGCTCCAGTTTAACGTGCTGTTTCAATAAACATGTGAATATTATTGTATAACTTTACATCAATAACAGTTTCAACATTGTTTTTCCAAGTATGTTTCTGGTCCATAGAGTATGTCGAAGACATCAAACACGGTAAAATAATGGTAAAATATGGTAGAGAATCAACATACTGCTCTGTTTAAATGGCAACATAGCTACAAGATTAAGTAAATAATCAAATTTTAAATTAGGGAGAACTTTATTCCGTCATAAAAATTATTTCATACAATTTTAGCGCGTTATTCGTTTGAAGCCGGACGTAATCTCACAATAACTGAAGGTCGTCGTTACAGACTAGATACTCCAAATTCAGAAGCCCTCCGAGTGACTAGTAAAAGTCATATTGAAGTAGAGTAAAATCTCCTACATCCGAAATGTAATACTGGAACGCCATCTGTTACTTGGCACCCTAATCACAGAAAGCTTCATCATTTTCAGATTGATATATTTTATAGGCTAACATCATAATATGGGCCCTACCACGTCACACGTCGTTTGACGTGAACGAATACAAAACAAACATTAAAACCAACGTTGATCGATCGACTAGTGATATGAAATTTAAAACTCGTTTCGCCACACAAATCATATTCGACATGTATATGTATGAAAACGCATGTATCCAGTATCCAGTGTCGACATTGATCAATCGCCTCAACCACTCTTATACGCTTCAAAACTTACGCCTCAATATAGGACAGTTTTGAACACCTAAAAAGTTTTAAACAATCCAATTTAACAACTTTTTGTCGAGAAGTAAATATTGTAGTATGTACCAGCGGCGTATTCCTATAGCTCCATTCCTATCGGCTTCACTTGCCACTTACCTTTTGAAGACCCTCATCCAAATAACTTATCGACCTTTTATACAAGCTAGGGCTTCCCTATGAAGGAGAACCAGCCTTCGCCACTGGTACCTATAATAAAAGGACCCTATCCCTTACCCCCATTAAAAGAACTCTATATACATTTAGATACTAATAAAAGATTTAAAGTATATAGATAAATACATAAAAAGGTGGTGATAGAACTTAAAAACAAGTCTTATCCAAACAAGAGGAATTGCGAACTTAGGTCTTAATGAAATAAGCATCAATTTTGTAGCCGCGTCGTACGAAATTTCTTCGATATCGGCATTGAATTTTCGATATTTGCCTTGTATATCGAATCTTCGATAAAATTCAATGCCGATACCGAAGAAATTTTGTACGACGCGGCCTTAAGATATCTACGGTAAAGAGTTGAATATAAATTAGATATTGCTCTCGAGGGAAATGTAGCTACTAGTTTCAGTATTCTGGACTGAGGTTGGGCGATTAGTGAGTCTTTGAACAGAGATATTCTCTCTCGAGACTAACAATATCAAAGTTAACTAAAATATGGTCTTCTTAACTAAAATATAAAAGCTACACAATACAAAATGTCCACTAGCAATTTGTGTCATAATAAAGAGAATTCTATTAAATTTAATGCTTATTAAGTATTGGGATGAGCGTGAATAAAATTACTTATAGTTATTCCAACATTGCACTTTTATTCCTCAGACGGAGAATCCATCTTACATCAATTTTGAAAAAGTAATAATGGCGGCCACAGAAAGTCCCGCCCTTTTATAACTTGACAGTCGTTGGAGGATAGTGAGAATTAATACTTTACATCCGGTATTACAAATAAATATAAGCAAACTAAATAAATTGAAATAAAATATTATTCTTATGTTAGTAGTTACTAATATTAATCAATACGCGTTTAATTATAATAGGTATTTGATTATTTACTCTTATTATAAATTGTATGACTAAATACTGATGTGACGTCATTCGTTAGAACTATCATGTTACAACAACAATAATATAATTTATAATAATCAGTAGTATTGTATTAATCTTCAACCCTCAGTGGTTGATAACCCTTTCACACATCACCTGTAGGTTGTAGGGGTAGATATTGTAGGTTGTAAGTGAAGGTATTTAGTATATGTATTATGTTGGTAGGTAGATGTAGGTGTATGAGTAGGCAGTAGGTGTGGGCTGTAGGTGTAGTTTTTGGTGTAAAATCTGTAGGTAGACATTTATTTATAATAATCATTTAATAGTGTGACAAGATTTCTTCATATTTTATTATTTTGAAAATAAAAATACTTAGGATATCTTCTTTAAAATCATTCTCCTTTTTGTTTTTGGTACTTAAAATTGAACTATACCGAATTTTATTATTCATGCACGTCAATCTTTCAAAACTTTTTTTACTTAATTATGTAAATATATTCGTAGTCCTAATAGATAAATGAAATATCCGTCTCGTCGTTGGAGCTGCGTGAAGGGGACTCGTCTCTCGGCGTCTGACTGACTCCTCACTCCAATTAATTACAAACAAATTATGAACTTTGCATTTGAACTCTCTAGTACATCGTTTTAATTAAACAAATCGTAGTTTGTATAATTTACTAATAGGTACTTCGCACCGTTTTCGTTTATATGAAGATTTTCATTTTAATGGTCTCATTAATAATCAATATACAACTTTAAAGATAGTTTTATCAATTAATTTATTAGTTTATAAGCAAACTTGATTAAACGCAGCATTGTGATATCTACGTTTATCATTAATTTGAGTAATGTGGTAAGAAAATTTAGGCCACGAAATCGTGAAATTACAACGCAATTTTTATAGAAAATATACCAGAAGGTCCTGCAAAAATACAGTTACGATCCAGTCCTGATATGTTAAAACTGCAAATTGGTATTCTCATAGTCTGTTAGTACTGAGTTCTGTTAAGTACTTTTGGATCCAGGGTATACCTTGGTGCAAAATCTTACTTTTTGGTGGCATATGCTTGGAGTACTTCAGAAAAATTCGAAATCACCATAATATGATTATGTACATATAAATTTCGAGTTTCAAGTTCCGTCAATTCCTCATGGATCCCACCAGGTCACCTTGCCCATTGCCCATTCAAAATATATATATATATATATATATATATATATATATATATATATATATATATATATATATATATATATATATATATATATATATATATTAATAAAATATATTATACTAAATAAAGTATGAAGTTACATTGCGGTACGAGGCGCTGAGGTCATTATCTTCACAGAAACAGCTGACTTTAAAACGAAAGCAGTTTTTATCTAAATTATATCAATTCAATCAACTGTTTAAGGTCAATGACCTCCGGAGCGCCATAAAGAACGTAATGTAATTTATGTTTTTTTTTTCGAAATATTTTAATTATTTTTCTGCCTGTTCGTCTTTACATCAGCAGTAGATCATATGCCCAAAATATCCGTAATTGATTTTAGCGAACCTTATAATTTAACTACCTCCTTTTTTGGAAGTCGCTTAAAAAGTAAAATGAACTTTGTAAGTAAATTACAAGAATTGGGGTTTAAGAAAAATACAAAATAAGCTGATATAAATACCAGGAAAGCATGAAATTAGAGAAATACAGAAGAGAGGTTACAATGATTATTGTGCGTCTCGCGGTCACGTCCCGCCCTGGTGTATGCGATATCAGATGACTGCACTATCGCATTATAATGTCCTCGTATTACGCTCATGTCGTAGCTGATATTTCATATCGATCCACGATGATCCATATCCGATGACTGCGATAAGCCCTGCTCTGAATTATTATGGTAAATAGCGGTTAGCGACCCTTTATCAAAATGATTTAGGGCAGCCTGAGAACTTTCTGGGCCGCTTTAATAATGCTTCAATATTTTGAATAACAATAAAACCCCTTGGTACTTACCGAGTTCTTAAAGATCTTACGTACCTAATAGGAATTTGGTAGATTTCAATTTTATGCCCCATGCCTACATATTTCAGATAAGGCTTGCGTTTCGTGAACACGCTACGGAAGCACAGTACAGTACGGCAGCGCAGGCGGTGGCGAGGCGGCGGGCGATGACAGCAGTGGCGAAGCGCGCAAGCAGGCGCCATAGTCACCGCTCGTCAGAAATGCACTCCAGTCAAGCGGCGCGGCGACTATAGCGCCCGATGGCGCGCGTCGCCGCGCCGCCCGCTGCTGTTACTGCCCGCCGCGCTGCGCACTTACCGCGAAATTCGAGGCAGCGGCCATAGACTATGTCCAGAAATCGCGAATAGGCCCCCATACATTGCGTCCAGAAGCTACGTGCCTATTTTTTTACTAGCGCGCGTATCGTACTAGATTGACATATATGAACCGCTTTGGTTGATTCAGGCACAGAACCAGCTCTCAAAAGAGGATGTGGCCCGAAAATTTTGATTTTATTACATCCTTCATACTATGTTTATTTGAATTTAAATAAAAGAATTGTATTATTTCCTTTATGATATGTTAATTAAAAAAAATCCCCGAGCGCGGGGAAACCGAGAAAGTTTTTCGCTTATCAAGCAATTAATAATTGATTTTATGCTGTATAAAAAAATGTAAGCTTTCAATATACCTTTAACAAAATAACATCAACTAAGATTAAAAATTAATTAAATAAAAAATATACATGCATCAATAGGATAAAAACATACACAAAATATATTTAAATATAAATTGTATTACATCGAAAGAAGTAATTCCTATCGGTTGAAACAAAGTAATATTTTTTCTTAAATCTGTTGGATGATAAATAAAACAGGGGATGAAAATTAACGGACAGATGATAGGCGCTCTCTTGAATCTGCCCGACTAAAGGTCCGCTTTATTCTAAATCCACTACCGTAAATAAGTATTTTAACGCTGATATAAGAATGCCCAGCAAGTAAGAAGCATTAGATAAGACTCAATAAGGTTAACAATACCAACACAACTTACCTACTAAACATATTTAGATTATAAATTAATAGACCATGAAAGTTTGGAGTCACAAGGCTGTTAGGGTTGTGGGCATGCCCATACTACACGTATAGCTGATCCGGCCCTGACTCAAATACGCGCGGCAATCCGCATGCATGACCCCGGAACCTCGACTCGCGCGAGATACGGTGCGAGACAAATATGTTTTTCTCGCTCCGATTGTATGATTCAGAGTGAGACGGAAGTGTGCAGTTGATTCATTACACAGCATTCAGATCGGTTGGCACTGTTGGCAACTGGTAATTTTGAAATTTTCACAGTACTCACACTAGTGCAATTTTACTTTACTGAGTGTTCAGAAATTTTGTACTGTCAATGTTTTGTCAAAACCATTTTTTTCAAAAGACATTTTAAATGAAAACCTTCAAGGTTTTCATTTAAAATGTCTTTTGAATATCGATTAAAATTGAATTATTAAAATACATAATTAATATCGATTTTAAATATTCAAAAATGTCACCTGTATTTTGGAGTGCAATGAAAGCGTAGTAAGATCGTGCTCCCGAGTTTCAAAAAATATTTCTCCCTAAAATAAATAGTACGGTTGCTGTGGGATTTTTTTGCGAGTACGAAGTCTCGCAAATATAACTATTATAGTACTCCAGCCACCTCGAAACTTCATAGAGTCACGTAATACGACAAATATGCTGTTAAAAACTAAAAAAAGTTACATACCAAATGTGTAGGTATTACTTATTTAGAAAAACATACCTATAAAGATACTTTGTACAGTAAAACCACGTTGCTTATGTTTTCGGAAGTCGTCGTTATCAATACATTTGTCATTTCCGTAGAAAAAACGACGTTTGCCGAGGGTATTAACAACGTTGAAGTACGCTGAACGACACGGTCGCGTCCTATTCGTGTTATCTAAAGTCTAGACTTAAGGCTGGGACCGGAATCCGCAGCTCCGGGGAGAAAACGGTTCTGGTACAAATTAGTCTGTCAAACAATCGTATAACAGGTCTTTACCTATGAAATTGCCGTTCTGCAGTACTGGCCATTTCTTTGTTTTTCATTGTTTGGCTAAGAATTGTAATTTCAAATAAATTTTATTTTAAAAACATGGAATTTTTTTTCCAAAAGTATTTGCTTATAGATTAGTGTTACATTTTCATCGCATTTCAATCTTTTTCGTCATCATGGATACGTTAAAAATTTGAGTAATTATGGAATATGAGTACCGTCGTGGCAGCAACGCGGCACAAGCGGCACGCAACATCAACGACGCGACGTTTACGGAGCTAACACTAGAAACCAACGCACCACCTGTTATTGGTTTGCTCGCTTCCGTCCTGGAAATTTCGACCTGAAAAATGAACCACACGGTCGTCCGAAGACTTTGGTCAACAATGACGAATTAAAGGCGATTGTGGAAGCTGATGATACACAATCTAAGCCTGAATTAGTAGCAGCTTTCGACGTTAGCGTCAAAACAATATTGGTCCAGTTGCGTCAAATTGGCAAGGTAAAAAAGCTTGACAAATGGGTGCCTCACGAACTCAATGATCGCCAGCGCGAAGTACGCGTCGATACGTGCCTTGCACTGCTCAACAGACACATAAATGAAGGAATTTTGAACCGCATTGTTACCTGCGATTAAAAATGGATTCTGTTTTATAACCGCAAGCGCTCAGCAAGTTGGTTGGATCCTGGTTCAGCACCTAAACAATGCCCTAAACGAAAACTTACCCCTAGAAAAGTGATGGTCACTGTTTGGTGGTCCAGCGCCGGTGTGATTCATCACAGCTTCTTACCTAATGGGGTGAGCATTACTGCAGATGTTTACTGTGAAGAACTGAACACAATGATGGAGAAGCTGGCACATCTCCAACCAGCATTGGTCAATCGCTCGTCTCCACTGCTCCTGCACGACAACGCGCGACCTCATACTGCACATCAGCGGTCTCCAAATTGCAAGAACTGGGGTTGGAAGCTCTCCGTCATCCGCCCTACTCACCAGACCTTGCGCCTACAGACTACTACTTTTTCCAGAATTTGGATAACTTCTTGGCGGGAAAAAAATTCAATACCCGAGAGGCAGTACAAAATGCCTTTGAAGAATTTGTTGCCTTCCGTCCAGCTGATTTCTTTAAGAAGGGCATCAATAAACTACCACTGCGTTGGCAAAGATGCATTGATTGCATGGGTGATTACTTCGATTAATACAAATAAAAAATACATGAAAAAAATTCGTTTAAATTTTTTCATACATAACGGCAATTTCATAGGTAAAGACCTAATATATTTTTCCTGCATTGCATTGCCAAGCGACTACATTGCCGCCGGGTCGATTCGGGTCGGAAATTTCCCCGGAAGCAACCGGCACACGTCCTGGTTCTCGCCGGGTACCCGGTCGGATTTTATTTGGCGAAAGGGGCTGAGCTTATCAGTATTGTATGCAGTTGTATGGAGCAGAGATTACATGACAACTGATTACGTTCTTTTCAGACGACAGTATTGCTATTTGCCAACTTAGCGATTTTCTGCCAAAATGTATGGGGGAAAATACGAAATAATATTATGTATAGGAAAATTACATCAATTTTAATAAAATACAATTCATCAAATCAAAGTCATCAATTTTAAATTTCCAAGATGGCGGACATTACTTTTTATTAAAATTTATATGGGTATCTTTTTCTAGGTTTCTAGGGGTGCCGATTACAAAAAAGTCATCCATTTTGAATTTCCAAGATGGCGGATATTTATTTTTCGTAAAATTGATATAGGTGCCGTCTATAAAGTTTTTGAGGATCATTTTCGAATTCAGCACCCCCATAAACTTAGAAAACAACACCTATATCAATTTTACAAAAATAAAATGCCACCATTTTTAAATTCCACAATGAATATTTTTTGTAATCTGCACCCTCAAAACCTAAAAACCTGTGCTCTTAAGTTGTTTAAAATAATATCGCTTTGCCGGCTTGAAATATTCAGTTAACAGAACTGGTATGTATTTATGTCGCGGTATTTTTTGTGTCAACATTCTTTAGCAAAATTAGTACCAGTATATTATCCTTTATAATAGGCTAGTTTCATCTATCAAAATCAAATGATATAAATTTGTTTATATGGTTTATATCGTAAGAAATACGAATACAATACTATTTTGTTATAGGTACATATAAATATGCGATTTATTTATAATTTCGAAAATAAAACTGTAGTTTTACTATCTGTATGTCACGTGACCTAAAACGCCAGCCGCCATATTTTTCTTGTAAGTGACGTCATAAGAACATAATCAAATCGAATAAACAACAGCGAAAGTTAAATCTTAAGTTGATGTACTACACACGCACATATGACATTTATTTGATGCTGTTCTTATGATGTCACGATAATGCAGGTGCCTGTCGTTTTGGCGCAAACATTTATTGTTTAAATTTTAATCAATTTTTCTTTGCTTATACAGATATTATTTCAAGGAAATAAGAATACTACTTGACTATTGAATCGATACGAACATTTAAAAATATATTTGAAAAAAAATGTAGAATAGCCTATATTCACATCCTATATTTGAAGTTTTGCCTATTGTTCACATCCTATATTTGAAGTTTTTTCGCAAGTTTCAATACATGCTGAATACAGAATATAAGTTTTTATTATTTGTTTATCGCTATTAATTGACTTTTTCAGTATTTATATTATTCTTGATCATAAAAAATTTTGGGGGATTTTCAATATATTGTAGCGATTTGAATATTTTTGTGAGTCAAACATAAGTAATTTGTAGAGAAATATTTTTAAAAGTTGGTAATACTGTCGAACGTGAGCAAAGGGCTCAATATCCAGCTCTAAATAAATTACGCGCCACTCAACCCGGACCCGTGTAGTCGATGGCATGCCGATAAACTGAATTTTCTCCGACCGGAGAGATTCCGGTAGTATAGTTCCAGCCTTAGTCTATTCGCGTTAAGAAGGCAGTGGATCATGCGTACATACTATGTCAAATGGCTTACTTTAATTGGTTAATTAATATGAACACAGCTAATGCGTCATTGGTCAATTTTGACATTTGCACGCTCGATTCACTGTTTTCTTAACACTTATAGACTATAAATTGTTTTGTACTCAAAGAGTAAATACTATCTGTCTGTCTGTCACAAGGCTATGTCTCATGAGATTATATAATATGATCCTTGATAGCCAAACAGTTAATCATGAAATAGATCATTTTTCTAATTATTACTTACTTGTCGACAAGCAGATTAATTGGGTATTTTCCTACATGTAAAAATTTTGCTTTTTTTTAAATAAATTATGAACTAATTAGGTATTAAAACTTGATAAAAGTAAAAAGAATTAAGATTTTATGTGTAGTTTTGTAATTATATACATTTGGAAGTCACGAAAAAGTTGAAATATTTTTTTACAACATAAGTTTGAAACTTACATCATTAGTTTACTTATATCAAATACAAAAAGATATACTAGATAATATGGTATGTATGAACATAAACGCGCAAACTTCGGAGATATCAGAAAGTTTGTCGATATGGCAATACATTTCATAGCAACATTAGTAGCGTGTGACATCACCTGCTTGTACGACTTTTATATGGGGCGTTTTTACAAGACTAACAAAATTGTTTCAAACAATCCGCAATATCTTTGAAAATATTGATTTTAAGTATAATATTCCTTTTGTAAAGAGTTTTTTTAAGAAGTTTCTTTTTTTAAGAGCACTATATTCATTTATGTAATATAAAAAATACAGAATTGCATATTTAAATAAGTTATAAAACAAGCATATAAAACCCCCTAAAAACACCCTTCAGAGACTCTTTCTCCCTAAATTTATAGAAAAATTCCCAAGTTGGCATCACAGCTAGACCGTCAGACATTTTTGTTTTGATAAGTTATGAAACAATACGCGCGTAGGTTTACGCACGTATTTTGCCTTTCTGGACAAGGTCTTATAGCGTGGCGCTGACGGCTGCGCCCTTGTAATTATGGTTCCAGATATCTTATAATATAACATTTATCACATCACTATCGTGCGCACTGCACAGTTGAGTACTGATAAAGAATTAAGTAGTGGTATTTGGTATCAATATCTATGATTAGTATGCACCCTTCGTAATTTACTGGCGTCTGTGAATTAGAGCAGGCGTCAGTAATTGTTGTTGCAAGGTCTCTTTGTGCAGAATTAGGGACACAAAATAGTGCAAAATATATGTTACAAATTATAAGTTTTTAATTATAATTAGATATGTAAGTACGTTAAGTATCAAGTGCTTTTTATTAAGCTATCTACCTAACAATACCTTTGTCGCCATTGTTTTCCTTTCTTTAAAACCTAAACGGGAAAAGATTGACATGGTGTAACACTTTTATAGTAAAATTAATTTCCCGCAAAAGAAATAAAGAAATAGAGTTAATTTTTTGATATTTATAGAAATATCAAAAAAGCTTACTGAAGCCACCCGAGACCCCAGAGCCGGGAACTACCAGGCACAACGGATAGCCATTGCTATCCAACGAGGTATTGCTATCAGCTTGCTGGGTACTCTGCCAGATGGAGACGACCTGGGGAAGTTTTTCTATTTATAGATATTTTTAGAGATAGTCATGTTAAGTCTTCTTTTTTTTAGTATTAATTTTTAGTTTATTATTTGACTCTATATTGTATTTTAATAATTGAAATAAATTACAAGGTTATTTACCGCAACATTTCAAAGACAGTCTAAATCTCGTCTTAACCACATTTAGACAATTAACCCTCCAAAAGCAAGATAACTCCTTTATTCTCTTGCAAAGCGAAGTGTGTCAAGATATTCCCACGGGGACTAATCAGAGCTCTATGTGAATACGAGCACAACCCGTTGGCACGGCCTTCCAAAAATACGGGATTAACCCAAATTAAGCCCCAGCATTTTAATTCAAGGCTTACATTTGAATAAAGATAAACCAATGCCACTAATAAAATTAATTCCATGATCTCGGGGATATTTTTAATGGATAGGTGCTGGATAATAGCTAGTGGGAATAAGAGTTTCAAAACGCCATCGGAATGAGAAAGAAATGCGTTTTAATAAGAAAGTAACTTGGTCAATATGTAACGGCAAGCGACATGTCACTTAGCGATGACTTATGTCAAATTCCATACATTTTTGATTTCGAACTTCGCCGACGAAATTATCGAATGCATCTTGACTAACGGCTCAAGTACCTTTACTGCGTTCCTAATTCCTATTCAATAATTTAAATGTACACAAAATGAAACCGACTTCAAAAGTAAAAATACACAATAAAATAATTCTTATTTTCGAAATAATTCCATTTTTAAATTCAGCTAAAACTTACTACTCAATATATATAATAAGTACAATACTTCTCTACTCAATCTTCTTAATTTTGATGTCGGTACCAGCCCAAACAATATCCTACAATATTTTATAGAACTCACGTTCAAATTTGCTGATACCGACTTCAAAATTAAGAAGATTGAGTAGAGAAATAGTTAAAATTTTAGCCGAATTTAAAAGGGGAATTATTTAGAAAATAAAATTTATTTCATACTTTATCTCGAACTCGATTTAATTTTTTGTTTAAAATAATATTTTTTCCCTTTTGAGTGCTATTTGTTAAAAATCACTATAATATTATGTGTCCATATAAATTTCGAGGAGTTCCCTCGACTCCTCATGGATCCCATCATCGGGTTTCCACTTTAGTGACTAAAGGACCAATTTCGAATTTTATCCTTCACAATAACAAAATAATTTTGCAAATACCATATTAGTCCATAAACGTCAGGGTAATGATCAATTTAAAGATATCCGTGTCGGTGTAAAATACTATGAAAAGTACCTTTAATATGATTATAATGTGTTGATCTATGGTGTGTTGATGGGGGTGCTGAATCATCATCACCACCATCAATACTTAACATGTAATCATCAGATTACTCTAATTGACATAGTGACTTATGCTTGCAGTTCTTTAAACAACGCCAAAATTCCCAAACATGTATCTATAAATGGAATCAGGAGTTCCGTTCAGTACTTTTGGATTCAGGGTATACTTTGGAGAAAAATCTAACTTTTTGGCATATGCTTGAACTACTTCAGAAAAAGTCGAAATCACCATATGTGTCCATATAAAATTCGAGGAGCTCCCTCGATTCCTCATGAATCCCATCATCAGGTCAACACTTTGATGTCAAAAGGACTAATTTGGGATTATAACCTATAGGTACATCAAAAAAATAATTTTAAAAATCAGTGCACGGCGCGGGCGGAGTAATCGTTGAACATACAAAAAAATATATAAACAGCCGAACGTATAACCGCCTCCTTTTTTTGGAAGTCGGTTAAAAATTAAATTCAAAATATTAATATGATTATGTCGTCGTATTTCTTAATTGCGATTTGCGCGGTGAATAAGTGGACATTTAAATTGGATGCATTACAGCCGCCCATAAAATATGAGGTTTGTAGGTATAGGTAAATTATAATTACGTTGAATCGAAATTCGAAACGGAGTCTACAACCTAGTGCCTACTGCCTACTAATATTTTAAGAGATCAAAGACCTAAATACTGTCTAAAAAATATAGGTGATATATAAATTATTTTACTACACAGCAGTTTTCATTTAGGTTAGGTTCAATTTGTCAACGTGTCACAACCCTAGTGTGTCACCGTGGCCCTTCATATATCCTCATACTATCCGGGTCACTGCCGACCTTTTACATCACCGCTCTTAAACATTCACAAGGCTGTAACTGAAAACTTTATCACGGCTTCGCTACCTTGGGGTAAGAAAGGTCGTATAAGCCAAACCCCTACTAAACAGGAGAAGCAAAAAACAAAATTGAAAAAAATATATATACTAAAAAAACTATTTTTTCTTGTATGTATAGTGACTCTTTTGTGTGTGTATAATATAATTAAGTGATATATGTTATTTTTCTATGTATTTTGCAATGGAAAACCTTATTTTATTGTCAGTCTCTTCGTTTTGAAGTTAGCGTGGATGTACGATTTTTTTTTTTTTGTAAAAATGGTTTATAAGCCTCATATTTCTTTCAGGTGTTTCATTGTGATGAGTCGTAACTAGAAGTAGGTCGTTGTCATTGGGCTTATAGACCACGAACAAAAATTAAGAAAGTCGTAATATTACTTATAATGTACGTTTTGAATGTGTGGAGTCGTAACTACAATAAGTTTATACTAATAATACATACCTCACCAGAAACTTGGGTAGTAAAAACCATCATACTCAAATACCCCGCTTTTACTCGTATATATGGGTGAAAAAAATCTCAATTTTAATCAGTTATTAAATCAAATTTAATCAAATTTATGAAGTGATTAATCTTGTAAGAACATAGTACCAAATAAAACATTTTTATTTAATCAAGTTGTTTTTACACTACTGCGCGACAAAAAGGAGTGGTAATGTGCTTATCAGCCTATGTATGTGTGTTTGCACCTGGGGCTCTATTAAGACCAAACACGTATGCCGATTTTGATAAATAAACTAAAACTTAAAAGTGTATAATAAAATAATTACAAGAGAAACCCGACTGCGTAAATTACATAAAACTGGAAAAAAAGAAAGTCCAGTAATCGAGACATTCATTATCGAATATTATTAAATAACTATACCTACCATTGAAATAGTTTAGTGATCAATACATTCAAAAACACGACACTATAATAAAGAACGTAATGACCTTAAATCCGTCCGGATCCATCAAAAATCCGGCTTCCTTATAAATAATGGGTCCCGAATCTCAAATTTTAAGACCGTAATGTTCCAAAAATATTATAATGTTTTCATTTGAATGTGTCGATCAACAAACTATTTCAATGGTAGGTATAGTTATTTAATAATATTCTATAACAAAAGTCTCGTTTAACTAGACTTTCTTGTTTTTCTTAGTTTTTACGCAGTCAGTTTTTTAGTTATTTTAGTTATTCTATATTTATTTTATTTACGTTAAAGATAAGTAAAGTTTAAAGCTTTATAATATTTATTAATGCGGCAACGAAATATGCAATTACTTTAGGTGATGATAATAATAATATTATGCTTATAACAATCATTGAGATGAAAGTTTTCACCAGTTATCTAGGATTCAATAATATAATATGGTAATTGGCTCTTGTAGCAACTCGAGTCGTATTTAACGTATAAGCAAGGGGTCATTTGAGTGAATAAGCCTAATAATTGAAATGAAGAAATACCGAATTCGTAATAATAAATTGTACCTAATATGATTAAAAATATAAGGCGGAAAAAGAAAAATGAGTCAAGTATCCACCTTACCAATTACTTTAAAGAATCACCTTGCCTCATTCCTAATAACATAACGTTGAAACTTTAGCGACGCTAATATAAAACTATAAACTATCAATAACGTTATTCTTTATTGGCAATATACCTATTAGCTCATTTTATTACGTAATTACAAAATGAAATGAGCCAGTGGATGTGTTGCTGCATTAAACCAAATTAAATACCTAGGTAGTTCACAAATTTTTGAACATAATTAATCAATCTTTTCTTCTTCTTCAAATTCTTCACACATAGAGTAGGTACATAATATCTACTTTATTTATTTTTTGTTGTTGGAACCAAATTGTACTAAAATCGTATTAAAAATCGCACTGAACTTCGGTTTATACGACCAAGTACATTTGTTACGTTGGTAATACCCCATACTTGACTTAAATCTACTGCCTTTTAAGACCTAATCATAAAACAAATATAACATTACACCAAATAGTCATAGAAATATATATATTTGGTTCTTACATCATAAATTCCAACAAAAACTCTGTTTAGACGTTGAAGTGATCTGGGCTTTTTTTGCAAATTTGAAAGTGTTTTTTTTTTTAATTAATAATACGATATTTATTTCGATTGAATACAATATTATATATTCATTTATTACACAAAGCAAATTCAATTTTTTTATATTTTATTTACATTCAATGTTCATATAGAATACACAGCAGTATATTCTATATCAATATTGAATGTAAATAAAATTATATCAACAGTAACTTTGTTTTAAGCGATACTATATTAATTTTTACATCCTGTCTTAATATATCAATTTTATTAAACCCTTTAGGTACCCATATATTTTGAAGTCCTTTCACCATAATAATTGTTTATTTTTGGCTGAATCAGTTTGTTTTTTTCTAACCTTTTGTGTATTGTATTTATTGTTAACATTAGTTTTATTCATATCTTTATAATAATACTCTAAACCTAACTTATTAATTTTTTTATTTACAGTCATAACGTCACAGATAGGAAACAACTTATCATACTCTATAATGTACTTTACTTTTACATTTTTAGTAACTAAGTATTTTTTAGCCTTACATAGACCATAGACCAAAGGTGTAAACAAATTTGAAATTTGTTTATAAATTGTTAGGTAAACGTTTTTAATTGGTATTTGACAGCGCATTCGCCAACAAATATGCAAGCGAACACGGCCTTATTTTGTTCTTCATAGATGTATTATATAGTTATCGATGTTTTTCTCGCTTTCTTTGTGCGCTTTTTATACCGGACTTGCTGAAATTATATGTGCTGCGTTGTATTTCACTTCTGTTTGCCTTACTGCTTATGCGTGTGAACTGGACTATTATCATTCATCATGAACAGAAAACTCACAAGGGAGGAACGCATCCAAATTCTCGTCATGCACCAACAAGGGCACAGCATCGCAAACATAATATCACGGGAATTGAATGCCACAGTAAGTCATAGGTACTATTTTATGAAATTAAAAAATACGGTAGTACTATAAATGATGTTCAGTGACTAGGTAATATATTTAATTATTATAATAATAATATTGTTTTCAAAATATGAATGAATGAGTAATAAAAATACAAAATTAAATTATTAATTTATTAAATTATTATCGCATCGATTGCAAACGTCTTTGAAGCCGGTTTTTACGCGTATGTGTAGTAGGTACTTAGTTATTTACACACACTAGTTTTGAAAATAGTTTTAACGAGTTTAGTAGGTATTTTAATTTGTGTGAATCCGCACCGAAAGGAGTTAAGTATGTACTATCGACAAAGTTGCCGCTCAACCGCTCGAGGTATAAGGTTAAAATCGCTTGACTGCCATGAATGACACGACTCATCACGCAGTCGTGTCACTTCGCGCCTACTCGCTTCAAACTCAATTCAAACTTGAAGATAATTCCACCCAAGCTGCATTTTTTATGTTTAAATACAGAAGAAAAAGAATTATCTGCATAGCGTAGGAGCCAAGAATATGTACATTTGACCTCTTTTGATTCTTGGCACAGTTAAGGGCTTGAAATTTTTTATCCATATTTATATATCTTGATAAAAAATGAAACGAGTATCTGAAAGTATCTGATCACAAAACAAATAATAATAAAATTGTTAAAAAATTGTTTTCTCATGTTTACGGGGATTATTATTCATTGTATTAAAAACTTAAGGATTGTGTCCGCGGTACTTTTCTTTTTCCCGACGTTTCGGCTACTTTCCAGCAGCCGTGGTCACGGGAGGACTGAGGTGACAGCTTTCCTATTTGTTGAAGTTTTTCTAACTACCCGAAGATTTTTCAATTATTATTTGTGTTCCGATCCACACAAAACATAGTATCATGAAGTCGCGGTGTTTTTGACTTTGTTTTTATATTATTTATTACTTACACAATCCGTAAGTGTTTAATACAACAAAATATATATTATTGTTATTAAGGAGCAAAAGCTAGATTGTTATCATGCTTAATAATATTATTATTTTTTTTCTATCAATCTTAATGCCCGCTTAAGATTTCAAAGGGATTAACCTACACTTATCTATTATGACGAAGCTTTATGCCGACAGTAGGTAGGAGTTAGAGTGAATAGCAATAGCGACATGTACCTATTATTATTAATTATGTATTCCTGCGCCCCCTTATCAACATAATGCAATTAAAATGTATGACGCGTTGCAGACGCGCCCTGACTCCTAGATGTTGAGCTGGGGTGTTTCATGCCCTCTTTATGCAAATTATTCGTACTTACTTGCATTTTATATTAAATAATGATGAATCATTATAATATCTATAATATATATGTATCATTTAGAATATTAAATGGTGTACTATACCTAAGTACCCGGTTGAAGAAAAAAGGTTAAATTCAGACAGTTATTTTTAAACGTATATGCTTAACGTCGCAAACAGGGCTTGAATTTTTATACTAGGAAACCATAAACAAAGAAAAGGTAGAGCAATAAAGTCGAGTGACCCGGTCGGCACGGCACGTCGAAAGTATTTGGCAGGGCGGTCTACATTAGAGTTCCTGCCAAATCGCCTCTTGTAAAAACTAACGAGGCCCATTACTCGCCGGCCACTTGTGCACGTAGCGCGGTTGAGCTGCCTCTGTCATCGGCTGCTGTGCCAAATTACTAGGATCTACGAGACTGGGGGAGGTAAACACTAAATTGCCGCTGCTAATCGGTACCCAACATGTATTGATGCCTAGAACTCCGGCACTGAGTTTATGTTTTGCAAACTGAAATAATTATTTTTGAACAAAAAATGAAAAATGACTTCCAAAATAAAAATGGGACCACACGTAAAGCACCAGCTTTCAAATAAAAAATAATCATCAAAATCGGTTCACCCAGTCAAAAGTTCGGAGGTAATAGACATAAAAAATACAGTCGAATTGATAACCTCCTCCTTATTTGATGTCGGCTTAAAATAAAGAGTAGAGGGAAGTTTGTAAGTAATTTAAAGTTTGGTGTTTCTATAAATTACCTACGTAGGTTTTCCATGACTTGAGTGATATTGACGACCAAGATAAATTACTAATCCTCAGTCATATTTGCATGATCTCATTGATTATAGCTGTTATCGCTAACGAAATCCACTTTATTTTCAGCTTTTTTGCTACCAAAAATTCATTTTATTGAAGTGAAACGTATATGCAGTTAATATAACTTTTAAAGTGCTATTACGATTTTCTGTCACGAAAAAGCGTTACGGCCAATGTAGAGCCTAAAATTGGCATTTCATAATAGGTCCAAGTAAGATACATGTGTAATTTTGAATACTAATGTCAGATACGCGTAACGCAGTGACGCAGACGAAATATTTTTATTCTTTTCATATATTCTTTTTATTTTATAATTTTTATTTTTCGCTTCTATCGGTAGTCCCTATAACTGGCAATTTACTTTTTTTCAGCCTTTTATTTACGATTCCATCTGTGATCTGATGATCTATTGGTTACTGGTATAAAATAGTCCCCCATGCGATGGCCTGTAAAGCGGCGCATATGCTAATGTTCTCATTAGCGCGCCGACCGCGTCCCCGGACCACCCATCTCCGTCTCTAGGGCTACCGGCAAACTACCTGATTCATGCTAAATACTTACTACCTTGCTACTTGGTTAGTAACTACCTAACCGCCTCCGTAGTCTAGTGGTTAGAGCTTGGCTCTCGGCTTGGAGGTCGTGGGTTCGATTCCCGCATTGGCAACAAAAAATGTTCTTTCCAAGTTTGGTTAGGACAATACAGGCTGATTACCTGATTGTCTGACACGAAAGATGATCTGATCAATGCGTCGGGTGGGCATGTAAAAAAGTCGGACCTGCGCCTGATCTCTCGCCAGTCGTGTCGGTTATCCGTCCCACTGGGTTATGAGAGTGAAGGAAGAGAGAGTGCTCTTGTGTACTGCGCACACACTTGGGCACTATAAAATTACTCCCGCGCAACTGGCCTGGTTTCAATGAAACCAGCCACCGTCACCGAAATCGGTGTGAGGAGTTATTTTTTATTTTATTTAACTAGGTACCTAAAAATTGCTATAGGTACCACCTACTGCAAAATTTTTAAAGCTTACTTAGCGTGTGTGAGATCACGGATAATCAGTTGATTGATTTAACTGATTAGTAAATTGATTTTACTCAATATATTTGAATAAAACTCGCTCTTGATTTGTGCTCATTATCTAAATCTGTATTGTTTCTCTAGTCACACGAATTTATTTTTTATTATTCTGTAAGAATAGAAATAATATATTTGTGGATATTAATTAATTACTTTCTTATAATTTTGTTTAAATGTTCGACCCGTCTACCAGCTACCTGATAGGCTACTTGACTCATATTTAAATTTATACATTGAAGGAGTATTTCCTTTAGTATTTGGCGAAGGAAAACGTATTCTAGCGATATAACAAATTAAAACCTTAAGATTGATAAATAAAGTTGATTTAATAATATGTATTTATGTTTTTTAATTTCTACTGATGAAAACACCTCACTTCGAGGTCCGGCAAGGATGTGACGACACAAACACACTAAACGCATACATGGTAGTGAAACGGAACGTTTCTGTAAATAAATAGTTCATGTCATCTTAAAAAGTTATTTATGTCAAATCATCAAACGGAACGTAATACCACCATTTTACTACTACGGACTATAGCACAGATTACAAATAATACTAGAATGACAGCACAGATAATCTATCAACCAACATGGCGAATAGTGTTTTCGGCGGCGGTCCAAACTTCATAAAATCAGTTTATCTACACAGTCATGAATCTCATGAACCTCAATTCTCGTATATAAAGTATACTTTCATTTTACTTTGATTGTGTTATAAGTGAACCGATTTGTTATCCTCATTGTTCACATTTTAAGCTTTTTCTAGAATCTAGTATAATAAAAAAACAACGTAAAAAAACATAATATTGCCTGGAAATCATAATGTGGGATTCTTAAGCCATGCTTCGACACGAATGGGCCGGCACGACCGGATAAATACCACGGTCTCACAGAAAACCGACCAGAAATGACGCTTGCGTTGTTTTGCCGAGTGAGTGAGGTCACCGGAGCGCTAAGGGGGTTGGGGATTTTAAGGACCAGGTACGCAAGTGCGCAACAACAGAGGAGTTACAAGTGTAGCTCCTCTGGTGTTGCGAGGGTCCATAGGCGGCAATTATCGCTTATCATCAGGCGATCCGTCTGCTCGTTTCCTGATCAATTTCAAAAAGTAAAAACTAATACCGAAAATAGACGGACAGGTCGCAACTCAGAAGTGACTAAATTCCCATTTAGACGGTCGATTTTCGCTGTGCGACTTTCGTCACCCGTGTAAATCCCGCATAACAGTCACGCAAGATGGTGTCACGAGCTCACGACTCAACTCGGGCATAACTGTCACAAGATCTAATAAAACGAGATAAGAGCAATCATCCAACAGTAAGGCGGATAGACGTCACAGATTTATAAAGGGTTCCTCGTAGCGTCTCTAGCACGCTTTTCAACGACTAGTTTTTAATTAAAATGTATATTATGTAATATTCTTTATCCTTAGGTACATGACAGGACTCTATTTTACCCCTTAGTAAGATTTTCAGGTATGTCAACGGCAGATGATGAAGAATTGTTTTAATATATACTCGTATAATTAATAATATATATTAATTAGATGGAGGTTAGGATTTTAAATTTTATGGAGTCTTATACCCAGAGTTTAATGTTAAAGTTTTCAACCTTTTTCCAATTTACTTTAACACTTTAACACTGGTCTGGCAAGGTTAAAGTTCCGATTAAATGACCTGGCTTTTTTCCCCAACTCCTTAAACATTTATACTAACACTATATCAAAATTGCAAATTGCCTCAAAGATGTTTTTTGGGGATTAAAAATTCACTTTTCAAAAATTTTTGTATTTACTAAGTTCCGCTTCTGACCAGCCAGACCTGCAGTCTCGTGTTGAGGTACAATTGGAGAAGTATAGGACAGGGTTTCAACTTACCTTACACGTGCTCTAAATTTCCTAGTAGCTCTTGGGCTATTTAGTTCACGACCATCGCCCGGCCCGTAGCCGTATGTAGTGAAGTGAGTGCGCATGTTGAAATATAAATAAGTTGTTTTTTGCTGTATGCATAGAGTTAATATGATAATATCAATAAGTGAAGTCCTACATTAGCTGGTTGTATTCCAAAAAATATAACTTAATTTATGTCAATTCAATGTATCTAAAACATGAAATATGATTTTCAATTTATTTAATAACTTCATTCCCCCATGGACCTGAATTAAAATTACTTCCGAAAATGAAATGTGGATGAAAATAGTACAATTTAAAAGTAAGGTACATCTGATACAAATTGAGCATAGGGCTCAATTAAGGCCTGTAGTGCGAAAGAGTCGTTTAAAAATATATTTACATCAAAAATACTTCACACACGCACGCATAGACGACATCCCCACGACAAGGCAAACAGTGCGCGTTATTAATTTGTCATAATTTCTATCGAATATTAATACGTTATTGTTTGAAATTTTGTTTCAAGTAATGTATACGGATCACGATATAGCTCATCGAAAAGGTAACTATAACTTTAAATTGTAATTTTTAGAATATGCGATTTAAATACTGCTCATAACATTTATGAAGTATAATGTACTAAATACCTAAGCCTACTTTTAAAATAAGCTTTATTTCTGACCTTATTAGGAATCCTGTTAGAATTTTAAATTTATCATATTTATTTACAGATTGATTACCTCAGTATGTCTCCTCCAGGACGAAAACGGGCTACGTGGTCTGAAGAAAGCTTTCAAGGCCCCCACAGACGAATCGATCGTTTCAGTTAGAACTGACATCAGTTCGGACTTCGGAACGGATTCGAGCACATAAACGGAAAATCTCGCATCCGACCGAACTGACGTCAGTTCGGCCCTTAGATTAATAACGCCTAGATAGTCTTCAAACAAACGCATCGTACAAAGTGAAGCAAGCAACAGATAGATGTAGGCGTAAGCATTACATACCGACACGCACACAAACAAAACTTTAATGTTGTGGAGTGTGTACAATTTTAAGGGACAATTTCCCCGGAAAATGTTGGTCTTAAAATTATAATTGTTGTATTTGTTTTCTTAATATCATGAGATGTAAAAATATAACTTATATTTTAAACCATCTAAACATGATTTGTGAACATTATTTATATTAAACTGGTATTAAGGAATATATTAAGAATTATTTTAATACTGGCATTACTTTAAATTGATAGTTAAAAAAATCTGAAAATATAAAAAAACTTTGTCTTAGTTGCAACTATTAGTTAGCCAAAAAAAAAATTAAACGAAATTTATTATTACTAGTTACACTTTCACAATTCACATTAGAGCAGCAAAATGTCGACATTCTTAATATGATTTTATTTTAAAATGTTATAAATATTTGCATTTTTCGTCAAATTTTGTCCGAAGCATTTTTATTATTTTTCGATGCATTGTAACACCCAATAACGACACAAACCGTCATAATGTATGTCAGTCGAAGATGTATGCACTAGCGCTTGACCTTGACAACTGACGGGTCGTTCGAACAAACTGAGTCGATATGGCTCAGTATGATTTGCTTCGTTTTTCATGCGCGTACCCGATTTCTAGGCGTTTTAATATAAGGTTCGACCTGAACGGATACGAACACATACACGGAGAATCGCATCTGGTTTGCTACGAGCTTCGGTCGTGTTTTAGGGTTCCTTAAGTATTAATTATAGTTTCGCTCTGTCCGTCTGTCTGTCTGTCCGCTCTCCTAGCTTCTGTAATACCTTTATGATAATAGCTTTTGAAGTAATTCAAAGAAAACCTATTGCGCGTAGATAGTTAGGGAACCCTCCTTATACATGTCGTGACATGCTCTTGGTTAGGTTAGGCTATTATTTTATTTATTAATTGTATTTTATATTTATTTTTATATATATTTTATAGACGAAACCGAATTATTGTGTCATACATTTTTCCAGTAATATGTTATAGAAATCATTTCTCTTTGTTTTATAGTAATAGGCTTTAGATTTTATAAACCATAGTGGCTCTAAAGTTTTAAATACTTCAATGAACTCTAATAAATTATATTCTTTAGACCACGTTGCCATTTTTAGATTTCTGTACCAAAAGGGTAAAAACGGGACCTTATTACTGAGACTTTGCTGTCCGTCTGTCACCAGGCTGTATCATAACCTTCTTATACCGTGATAGCTCGACAGTTAAAATTTTCACAAATGAATAATGATGTAGGTATTTCTATTGCCGTTATAACAACAAATACTAAAAACAGAATAAAATAAAAATTTCAGGCTCCCATACAACAAACGTGATTTTTATACGGAACCCGACTCACACTTAATCGGTTCTATTTTACACTCGACTTTTATTACCGCTCAGTCCATCCGTTCAGGTCAGAATTAATGTTGTCAACTTAGTTGTTTTACAAAGTTTTACTACTAAATTTAGTACTTTATTAGTACTAAAGAGGTACCTACTAAAGAGGTAGTAGGAATTTAGATGTTAGTAGTATTTTGTAGAAAATAGCCAGACAGTAATCATAATATGCAAAATGGCCTGCTTCTACCTATGTACTATTGAGACACCTTATCATAATAGCACATAGTAACACGCGTCCTCAAGTCGCTTAAAACTACCGATTTAAATTTTAATTTCTATATAGATACGTAATATTTCCTACTATAATTTTTTTTTCAACGGTAAAATTATATTTACAATATATTAAAACTAAAAATGCAGTAGTTTTTTGTGTTTTTAGGGATTCCCAAGTTAGTAGTTTTTTATAGTTTTCGGTACTCTTTTACATAGTAGTTTTTAGTAGAAAACGACGCGAGTTTAGTAGTTCGTAAAAACAGAGTTGGCAACACTGGAACGAATCGCCTCAGTTCATCCGGCCGACTGATGCGATCTCGAAATTGCACACAGACGATACGATTTTACATCCGTTCAGGCTAAACCGAAGGAAAACCGGACCGTGTATGGGGCCCCTGAGAGCGGCAGTTAATGATGTGCGTTGTTCCAAGGCCATATTAAATTACCTTGTTTGGCTTGTGAAAATAATTTTATTTTTTAATATCTAATAATATTTTTGAGAAGAAATTATGTTCATTTTCTAATTTTTGTATGTTTGGATACGTTTCTTTATATAATTCTTTATTTCTTGTTAATATGCGACTTCAAGTCTGACTAGCAATTTAAGCATAATATTTACTAAAATTACTTAGAAAGTTGTATATATATATACCTATTATATAATTAATACTCTAATAACAATATTCCAAAACTTAAAATGCTACAAAACAAAGAAATCTCCCAGGTCGTCCCCACCAGGCAGAGTACCTAGAAGGCTCAAAGAGTTTCCTCGCTGGATTGCGATACTTATTCTCTGGGCCAGGGAGGTGCCGGCTCTGCGGTCTCTGGTGGCCTCAATGAGTTTTTTGGAGATTTCTCTGAAAAGTTTTTCTTTTGTCCACACTTGCTCCGTCCCATGTCCAGGGCATCTCGAGTTCTGCAGGTGCGGCCGCCAATCAGGCGGAAAATCTCAAGCGGCGCAAGTATGAGAACATTGGTGGGGATCTCATATTTGAACCGTTTGGGGTTGAAACCCTAGGTACATGGGGTCTGGGTGCGCACAAACTTTTCAGAAAAATCTCCAAAAAACTCATTGAGGCCACCCGAGACCCCAGAGCCGGCACCTACCTGGCCCAGAGAATAAGTATCGCAATCTCTCTCTTTGAGGCTTCTAGGTAGGACGATGTTCGCGCCAACACTAGCGCGACGTTTAGAATAAACACAAAGGACATCACTACGTGATGTATGGCCGACCGACTGAGGGGCGCTGTCAGAGAGTGACGAACACTTGCAATTAGAACCCCTCCCGCGCCGGATGCATTTTCAGCTCATCCCGAAACCTAGTGAACGCGAACGCGTGTGCGCATATTTATTTGTGCTCGTTAATATAATACCAAATTCGCCGGCGAACCGCGATAAATCTATCGATAATCCGCTCAACAGCTGTGTAGTGTAGTGAGAAGAAACCTCCGCCCAGATCCAGAACCACCAGCTCAACAGTAAGGTCAGTCCCAGATTTCTCCAGCCCTCACATTAACCTATATACCTACTTCCCTCAGCTCATAGTCGCATGTGTAAGTTCCTAGCTTACACATTTCTCGGTCCATCGAGCCTTCGTGAAGCCCTTCTCCCTATTACCGGCGTTGGGCCTCATTAGAACCAGCACCTACAGTTCCACTCTGCCCAAATCTGCACATAAAATCAGCTCGATTATTTATATTTTGTCCAATTAATTCTGGCCAGGCCGCCCCGCCATTTTAAAACCAAGTTACAGTCCATTCCCATTATCAATTCGGCACATTTAACATTAAACCCCTATTCTGTACTTTGATATTAACCTATATGTTAATTATTTAAATTATTTTGTGCATATTTCGGCCCATAAATTCATAGGAAAAACCCAAAAAAAAAAAATATAAAAAAAATAGTGGGTAGGTTGTCGGCTTATTGTCGAACAAAGAACTCGAACATTCCAGAACTTCCCTAACGTACCTAATACATAATTTGTGCCAATAATATCTCATATAATTTTCTCAGCTCTTAATTACTTACAAAATATTTTAATGTTTGATTCGCATATAAAATAAAAAATAACTAGTGAGTATTGGGAATTACGTTCGGCTCATAACAGAATTGTGAATCGTCGTTGCATTACTAAGTATTTTATCTATATATAACGTTTATATCTTCATATTCTCAATTTTTAAAACACAATATTAATTAACTTAGCATTATTTTAATAGTTATGAGTCGCATAACATCTCAAGTGCCCATACAAACATCGTCGGCTCGCTTCGGTACTTGATTTTGTGCATTCTGTAGGTAATAGGTACCTACACGGCGCCCGTGCGAACAACAGCTGTTACATTCATTCTCAATTAGGTATTCTTCATAGAATAAATAGTGACCTTCACATTGAATTCATATCTTATCTACGTTCTGTGTCTATACAAAAATATTATTAGGTGTTACGTTACAGCTGTTTTAAATAAGAATTCTTATCGACGTTCTGTGTTTATACAAATATATTATAGGTGTTACGTTACAGCTGTTTTGAATAAGTCGGCACACTATTGAGATTGAAACTGCTCATACCTACTTGCATTGTTTTCATTACGTTATTTTGTTTCTAACGCGCCCGCTAAGATTTGTTTATATTCAAACTTCAGGACATTAATATAATATTACAGACGACTTCTAACGCATTAATCTCCGCTCATCAAACATGCACTAATACTATATTAGCATCAGGCGATCGGTCAGCTCATTTGTTAATTAACTCGTACACATTTTATTATAAAATTGTATACATTGTCGGCACATTATTAAAATCTATTTTCTGCGTTTTAATTAATTGCGCGCGTATTTTCCGCTCATTACTTTTAAATATTTAACTTAGTTACACGCATATATTTTTAAACATGCCTACAAAATCGCAAGCGGCCATATTTAGGCAAACTATAAAATCTATTAGTCGGCTCAGAGAGATCGCATTGGCATTACACAAAGGTGACTCAAAGTCTAACAAAACGGAGTTTAATGCGCGTTTTAAAGACCTACAAAATTTGAAACAAAAATTAGAAAATTTATACTGCGAAATTTTAGACGACGGCAGTGTTACAGAAGAAATTGAAAAGTTTTATACAGCCGGTTACGAGAACGCGCAGTCCGAATATTATGATATTTTAACTGCAGCGGAAAATATAAGTTCCACTTCAGAGTCAAGTCAGCTCACTTCTGCCGTTCTGCCCAAAATTGAACTGCCAAAATTCAGCTCACGCGTTGAGGACTGGCCATCGTTTATTACGATTTTTAGGAGTCTTACAGACGACATGACGTCACTTACAGATGCAGTTAAGCTGCACTATCTTTTGTCTTGCCTATCGGGGGAGGCGCTCAGCATGATTGCGCATTTAAAAATCACAAATGATAATTACAGCGTCGCGCTCGATATACTCACACGTAGGTATGAAAACCGCCGTGTTCTGATAGATGGGTTTGTTGATATAATACTCGGCCTACCTAATATTCATATTCGATCAAGCATACGCGCGACGTTTTTAACTCCGCTCATTTCCGCACAAAGCGCATTAAATAATCTGCGTTTACCTATGGATAGTAATTACGTATTTGTGTCTATTGTAGTTAGAAAATTACGAGGCGAGCTCCGCACCCTGTTCGAAAGAAGATACGGCATCTCGGACACTCTGCCCACCTTAGGTGATTTGATTTCTTTTTTAGAGGAGCACGCGCGCTGTATCGAAACCGAATATTCTAATGCAACGCGCGGTGTTACCTACTCACCACAAACTGGGCCCTCTCGTCAACACACACCCCCCGCAAACTCTCCGCGCAGTCCACGCTTTAGACCAATTAGTCCCGCGTATCCTCGTAATACTCAGCGCTCGCCATCGGCTCACACTTTAAGTAGCTATCACGTCAGCCCAGTTCCTCATTACCCTCAACGCTACTGGCCCCCCTCCCCCCGAACAGAGCGGCGCGAGTACTCAGCCCGGAATACAGATAAACACAAGCGATTCTACTGCCCCTATTGTAGGAATACAGAACACAAACTTATCGCGTGTCCAAAATATAATCATCAGCCCACTCAAGGTCGTTGGGATTTCATAGAAGCCAACGACAGATGTCGTAAATGTCTAGGTCCGCATTTTGAAAATGAATGTCGTTCGACAAACTCATGCAAAGAGTGTGGAAGTGCAAATCACCACACCTCGCTTCATCGTCACGGAACTCCAAATTCTCCGGTGTCGTCAGCGCATTTGGTTCCTCCTCATTTACGTGCACAGCCCCGCCGGCGTGCTCAAGACAAGCCACATACCTACACGGCCTACACACAACATACGCGTGCACATCAATCATCATCATCAGACCCCAACCAATCGTCTGATCATGCACCGTCTACAACTCATCAATCTCAAAACAAAAAATAATGACTACCTACAATCACGGAGCACATAGAATTAGAAGATCAACCCAATAATTTGAAATGTCATTCAGCTCATAGTACACCTGCATCACATTCAGCTCATAAAATATCTAAATCTAGTTCAGCCCAATATTCTGTAGAATCAGCCCAAGTAAATTCAACTCAGCACATAGAAAACCCATTAAAAACTCCAGTGTTACTTCCCACAGTCGTTTTAAATATATCTGATAAATGCGGAGAATATCACAAAGCTCGGGCTTTATTGGACTGTGGTAGCATGATAACGCTCATAACTCAGCGCATGACTAGAAATCTTAATTTGCAACCAAAACAATGTTCATTAAAAATTACAGGTGTAGGTGATCAGCACATACAAAATTCTAAAGGTTGGGTCACAATAACATTTAGGCCCACACACCGTGACACGCCATCTATTACTACTACCGCTCATATTCTCAAAGACGTTACAGGTTATTTACCTTTGCAAAAAATACCAGATGTTGTACAAGACTCAGCTCATCAGCTCATTCCATTGGCGGATCAAGCTTATCATACTCCTGCGCCCATTGATCTCATTTTAGGCTCAGACGTTTTGGGTCACGTTTTGGATGGTGCTAAGATTGCTTTGGGCCCGGGGAAGCCCATAGCCTTCGGCACGATTTTTGATTTTGCACTCATAGGACTCGTTGAACACTCATGCGATTCACCTGTAGCTCAAGTTAACTCTGCTCATATTACTCATACTCATTATACTCAGTCGGCTCACTCTACACATTCTGCTCATTCTACTCATGATATTTGCAAAAGCCTGGAAAGATTCTGGGAGTCGGAAGAACCCCAGCCTCGTTCTGCTCATTCAAACCCGCTACACGAGCAATGTGAACACATATTCAGCTCAACCACCATTCGTGACGATTCAGGCCGTTACATGGTGACTCTTCCCTTCTTATCAGATGCACCCGTATTAGGTAGTACTCATGCTATTGCTCTACGTAGATTTCTCAATTTAGAAAAACGGTTGCAATCCGATCACACACTGCGACAAAAATATATAGAATTCATGAACGAATACATAAACTTAGGACACATGACACCGTGTCATCCGTCTACATTTACTCATAAACCTCATTATTATATTCCTCATCATGGCGTGTTCAAATCAGGTACTGACAAACTCCGCACAGTATTTGATGGCAGTTGTAAGTCATCCAATGGAGTCAGTTTAAACGATTGCCTGCACACAGGTCCAGCACTTCAACGAGACATTGTAGATATTATTATATCATTCCGCGCACATCGTATAGTATTCAGCACTGACATAAAAATGATGTTTAGAAATATTCTCTTAAGACCAGACCAAAGACACTATCAGCTCATACTCTGGCGATCGTCTCCAGATCGACCTCTGCTCACATATGCACTCAACACTGTTACATACGGATTGCGCTCAAGTCCATATCATGCTATCCGCACATTATTACAATTAGCTGAAGATGAAGGTCATCGCTATCCTCAAGCTGCCGAAATTTTGCGTAAATTTGTTTTCGTGGATGATGTACTTTGCGGCCATGACACCATAGAAGAAGCATCAGCACTCCAAACTCAGCTCATTGATTTGTTATCACTCGGTGGATTTAAACTTAGTAAATGGACATCAAACACACCTCAGCTCTTGCAAAGATTTCCAGACGATCAATGCGAAATGCCTAAAGACTTTGACATCAGCGCAGAGTCTCCATCAATTAAGGTTTTAGGTATTAGATGGATTCCCCGGTCTGATGAATTTACATATCACATCTCATTACCACCATTACAAAACGTTCAATTCTTAGCACAGTAGCTTCTCTCTATGACCCAAACGGTTGGGTTACACCCGTCATATTCCGCGCAAAAATACTTCTTCAAAGGTTATGGTTAACTAAATTGGACTGGGACGATCCCACTCCAAATAATATTACAGATGATTGGCAGCGCATCTATCATGATCTTCCGCACATCTCAGATATACATTTTCCCAGACATATCGCTCCACACAAATTCAAATCAACATACTCACTTCACGGATTCGCAGATGCTTCGGAAAGCGGTTTTGCTGCAGTGATATATTTACAACAATCAGCTCACAACGGATCTGTTAACGTTCACCTCATAATTGCTAAATCTAAAGTTGCACCGATTAAAAATAAACTCACAATCCCCAAATTAGAGTTGTCTGCTGCAACTCTATTATCTCAGCTCATGTTGCGTGTCTCCCAACAATTGTCTGCTCATCTCACAATTACACATCACGTTTGTTGGTCAGATAGTACCATAGTGCTTGCATGGATAAAAACTCCGCCCCATCGTTTACAAACATTTGAATCAAATAGAGTAACAAAAATTAACTCAAATTCACTCACACTTAAGTGGCGTCATGTACCTTCCCAATTAAATCCTGCTGACTGTGCAAGCAGAGGATTATCAGCTCAAGCTCTCTCCGCTCATGATTTATGGTGGTCTCCTCCTTGGCTCAAATTGCCAGAGGATACCTGGCCCAAGATGCCTTCAGCTCATACTCGACAAGACTTGCCAGGGCTCAAACCAAAATACGTACCATGCAATTTCTCGATACCCGGTGTCGATAGTGATCTGCTCACTCGCTTCAGCTCTTTAGAAAAACTAACTGGTGTCACTGCCTACATGAGGCGATTCATTCGTAACTGTAAACTAAATTCAAACTCGCGACAACTAGGCCCTCTAACTGTAAGTGAACGTAGAGAAGCATTACTTTTCTGGATCCGCTCTGTACAGCAAAACGCATTCGCAGAAGATATTCACCGCCTGCAAACCGATAGAATCTGCACAGTACGACTACAACGTCTGTCGCCTTTTACGCAGGACGGTCTCCTCAGAGTAGGAGGTAGACTCACTCGTTCCGAACTCACATACGATGCTCAACACCCATTCATTTTGCCTAGTTCTAGTCCGCTCGTAGACCTCATAATAGATCACTATCATCGCATACACTGCCACCCTGGCACGGACATGCTACATGCTATTTTACGTCAGCAATTTTGGATATTATCTGCCCGCCGCATTATAAGGCACAGAACGTTTAAATGCATAAGATGTTTCCGTTGCCGCGCTCAGCCCGAAGTACCTATCATGGCTGATCTGCCAGCTGATAGAGTCATACCTCAGCCCGTATTTAGTCACGTATCAACAGATTTCGCCGGATCGTTTCTGCTCAAATCAAGTCAATTACGTAATGCTAAGTTAATTAAGGGATATTTTTGCATATTTGTTTGCCTCACTATAAAGGCGGTTCACTTAGAACCAGTCTCATCGCTCACTGCCGAAGCGTTTATTGCAACATTACAAAGGTTCTGCTCACGTCGCGGACTTCCGGTATTGATACGTTCGGATTGTGGCACAAATTATGTAGGAGCTAGGAATCATCTACTAGAGGTACAACAATTTCTCAATGACAATAACGACGCCATTTCTCATAAACTCTCAACTCAAAATATAACTTGGTTACTCAATCCGCCTAAAGCCCCATGGATGGGAGGTATCCATGAGATTAATGTTAAATCCACAAAGCAACTTCTATACCGTGTTATCGGTGAGCAACACCTCACTTTCGAGGAATTCTTAACTCTGCTCACTAGAATCGAAGCTGTGTTAAACTCTCGGCCCATCAGTCCACTTTCGTCCGATCCCACGGACTATCAGCCCCTTACTGCTGGCCACTTTCTCATTGGCCGTCCGCTCACAGCTCTCCCCGAGCTGACTCTAGATGAAAGAGTAATATCTCCGCTCAAACGCTTTCAGCTCATTCAATCACTCTCTCAGCGCTTTTGGAACCTTTGGACCAAGTCCTACCTCCATACCCTTCAAATCCGCTCCAAATGGCTTTCCTCTTCCTCTCCACCCAAAATTGGAGAACTGGTTCTGCTCAAGGAGGACAATTTGCCTCCTCTACAATGGAAGATGGGAAGAATCTCACGTCTGCTACCTGGGAAGGATGGAGTCATCAGAGTTGTGGACTTGGACACGACTCAAGGCCAGCTGCGGAGGCCTGTCGGCAAGATTGCCCGGCTCCCACTGGATTCTGCTCAGGATGGGGCTCAGCTCGCCGCCTGTGCGGGCCCCCCAGGATGTTCGCGCCAACACTAGCGCGACGTTTAGAATAAACACAAAGGACATCACTACGTGATGTATGGCCGACCGACTGAGGGGCGCTGTCAGAGAGTGACGAACACTTGCAATTAGAACCCCTCCCGCGCCGGATGCATTTTCAGCTCATCCCGAAACCTAGTGAACGCGAACGCGTGTGCGCATATTTATTTGTGCTCGTTAATATAATACCAAATTCGCCGGCGAACCGCGATAAATCTATCGATAATCCGCTCAACAGCTGTGTAGTGTAGTGAGAAGAAACCTCCGCCCAGATCCAGAACCACCAGCTCAACAGTAAGGTCAGTCCCAGATTTCTCCAGCCCTCACATTAACCTATATACCTACTTCCCTCAGCTCATAGTCGCATGTGTAAGTTCCTAGCTTACACAGACGACCTGAGAGATTTGTTTGTTTTGTAGCATTTTAAGTTTTGGAGTAGTTATTATTTTTTTAGTACTTACCTACTTTTATAGTTTGTAAATATTTTAAATTGATTTTAGTTAATTTTAGCTTTTAACATTTTAAAACCACGTCAAAGGTATTGATTTTTAATCCTTTTAATTTTAGAAGGCAATAACTTTATTTCATCAGCCTAGAATTTAATTAATAATTTATATTTACAATATTCCTATAATTTAAGGATATAGGCTTTGTTCAATCACTATGTTTTAAAAAGGCCTAAGGCTAAGATTACTTCTTTTTACAACCAAAGAATCGTGTGTACTTGGTCCGACCATCGGATTGGACTTCAACCTCTTGGGCGGCGACCGTCAACCTTGCCTGTAACCTTGAGCTGTATTAGGTTCTGACCATTCTTTCTTGCTATGTGGCCAAAGAATTCCAGAACTCTACGTAAGAGAGGTGCAAACATCAACTATAATAAGACTTTCCGCAGAGGTGTTTGGTGAGGTTCCAATCGGCAAAGAGATGAATTATGAGAGTAATTCTTATGAAACTTTTTTTGCAGTAAAGATCTAGTGAGAACATAAAGAAATCTATCTATCCCGCAAAATGCACGTAATGCGGGACGCTCACGTAACACGGGTGACTAAACACAGATTAATAACTATTAAAGAGGTTTTAATCTGATGTAGTACGTGTAACATTATTTTTATTAATAAAATGTATTTTAAGCATTATTATAAAAAAATGTAATGCACTTCACGCCTCCTCCGCATAAAATTTAACTGTGATTTATTATATTATACACCTCCGAGTAATTCCACCTTTTTCGAATAATTTATCAAGATATGAGTGTTTCAAATTAGGTAGGTCTTATTTGTATCGCTTACCTTATTTTGGTTTGTGGTGGCGACTTTCATAAAGCGGGTCAAAACGCCCAGTGTCTTTTATTGGAAATAAATAAATTTCATTCTATCTAGACTCGAGTCTCGCAAAATTTTTATATATAGGCGAGATACTAATGATACAACGTAACTACACTTTCGATAGGTTGCAATTTTATGATAGGCGAGTTTTTAATATAATGTACAAGGAAACGAAATGACGGATCGCTTCATGGTAAGCGAAGCAACACCAGAAGAGTTACACGAGTAACAGCTAGTGGTGCGCAATTGCGGTCCGGTTCCTTAAAATGCCCAGCCCCAAGCCCAAGCTCCGATAACCTCATTCACTCGGCGAAACACAACGCAAGCGTTATTTCACGCCGGTTTTCTGTGAGGTGTAGTACCTATTTATCCAGTGTCTCTCACGTAACAATACTCTTCTTCTTCAGCCGCTAGCCCGCTAGCAGTATAGTTATGTAAATACACTGCTAACGGCTGAAGAAGTTGAGCATTGCAGTTCATAGTCTCATATTGAGCGAACAGGCGAGGTCGCCTGCGACTGGCTACAATGGCTTCTAAAGACATCCTTGATCCATTTACACAACAAACGAAACTTTACATGCGAGTCGCCGGCTCACGTGTCTCAGACCATCCTATTATAAAGTCGCACATGCGATTCTCAACCTTACTCCTGCGACATTATGGCTATACCACTGCATTACATAAACTGGCAAAGTCACAAAGCTGCCACTTTATCTGGAACGTACACGATCTCGTTACTTTGTGTTCGCCAAGAACCGTGAAACGCTAAGAACCATGCGAGTTTCTGTCTCCTCGGAATTTTTATTTTTATCTTGGCGTGTGCACGCCATGTTAGACAATAAGCTAAGAATAAGAAAACGATTCTCATTATACGAGTACTTTAACCCACGTTTTCATCATCTTAAAGTTAATTTTGACTTACGAGTAGATACATATTCTATTTCAATTTTTTAATCGAACTATTAAAATACGATACATCTCTATTATCTACACTACACTAATCATAACCAATTTCTATGAGATTTAAAAATAAAAATTATTGATTTTCTGTTCTTATTTAATCTCTCAAAATGCAGAACACTCCAAATTTTATTTATGCGAATACATTTTAGCAACACTTCATTTTCACATACACATAAAATACACATGACTTGGTAGTAACTACGCAGGCTCCTTCTACATTTAATTTCCACCTTGCCCTTAACAACAAATAATAAACATAATATAATTTTACCTACAAATGTAAATGCCTTGTACCACTTAAATTATGACACAGACCACAGCGCAACTAGAATACTGCGTTTGAGTGTTGTACTGTACCACTGTATTTCATAGTCCATACTAGTAACATTTTATTTAAAATGCATAACACTTTGTGAGTTACTGGAGTACAGAGGTAGTTTTAAGCAGCTTGATTTGTGATGTTTTTAAAATATAAATTAAGGAATACACACAGGATCACATCCTGCATCGATCAGTCAATGCATTATTGTTATTTAAATACCTAATTTAAAATTCAAAAATGTATAAATTTTATCAATCAATGTTATTAAACATTGTTATGCTGCTTGGAACATTATCTTATACTCTGTTTAGATTCAATTTAATCTAAATGTTAACAAAAAAAAATTATTCGGCAAAATTAATGTGTCATTGTATTTCTTTATTGCACGGGAAATAATTGACATTTAGATTAGTAGCATTATGTGTTCTATTGGTCTCCTTGTATACGTTTAGATTAAATACGATCTAAACAGTAAATAATGCACACATAGTCCAGTGTTTTATTCTTATCAGTTGTCACATAATACATTTCACTATTTCTATTGCAAACGCAGTATTCAGAGCGTTTCCGAGGTAATAAGTTGCACACCGTCCCGAGTTAGTGGTCAGGCGTGGCCGATATGTCCGGAGCAGGCGGCGCTGTCTGACCCCCACTGCCCGCAACGGCCGGAACTTCTCCCGACGACTGCTCCAGTGCCGCAGCCAGCTCGTCCTCCTCATCATCATCCTTGCCATACAGCTCGGGGTACTGCGACATACACTCCTGCATTGTGCTGAATTTTTCATAGCAATCGCTGCCCTTTGGATCTGCTTCACTAAAATAAAAAATAAACTGAATAAAGTAAACTGCTCCATTTTCGTTATATTCAGTGCAATCTGTTTTTTAAATTTTGCAAATAAGTCTTAGCCCAAGAGCTACTAGGAAATTTAGAGCAGGTTCTTGAGACTAGCTGAAACCTTGTCCTATACTTCTCCTATAATTGTACCCCAACACGAGACTGCAGAGACTGGCTGTTCAGAAGCAGGACTAAGTCAATATACAAATTTTTGAAAAATGTTTTTTTTTTTAGGACAGACAAGGTTTCAGCTTGCCTCAAGCATTTGTTCTAAATTTCCTAATAACTCTCCATCTGTGCCCAATTTTTGCATATTATTTTGCGCCATCTACCTTTACAACTCTAAAACTGAATGAACCATTGTCACAGTGAAAATATTTCCGTAGATTAGGGACAGATGTCGCTTTATGTCACGTTAAACATACATAACCAAAAAAATTACATAATTCTATAGGTAATTATGTATGCTCTGTCTTGTTATTGTATTCATAAACATTTTTTCTACTTTTATAAACAAAATTTTCAATTTTTGTTTATAAAATTAGCAAGTTCCTGAAATTGAATATCAAGAAAGTTATTCAATAATAAAATGGCATGAAATATTTGTGCATTATAAAATATAAAAATAAATTTAAATGTCTAAAAAGATTCAAAGTAATCTCCTCTTAGTTCACATAAAGTACCTGTAGTGAAAACACGAGAAAGCCTCTCTAAACTGCGTGCCACATGGTCCAGTGGCCATTCCTCCAAGACACGGACAGCTCCAATTAATGGAACCGTCTTTGAGAATCAGCCCCGGTGGCTGCTCGGGCTCCGGCAGTTGCACAGTGCTGGGCTTTGCTAGTTCCTCCTTGGAAGCGACTATTATAACATCCTTGCCATTTTCACCTGTTTCCCAAACAGTTCTTGAAGACATCTTGTTTACCTGTAATAACATTAAATCATGCTGTTGTGTTGAGATTAATTTTGACCCCCTTATTAATAAAAATATTTACACAATGGATAACATAAACAATGTTGCTGTCTTTGTATGTCAAGTGACTTTTCCAACATATCAGACAAGTTAGGGGTTATGATGGTTATGAGTACAAAGTTTTTGATACTGTGAACATTTCTACATGGTGTTACACAATTTAAAATATTTTGCAATAGAAAATTTTCCTAAACAATAACATACATTACAATGTCTAATTATTTTCTAACGAAATCAGTGCTTATCATAATATTTTCTTTTTATTCCCCAATATTGTAAGAAAGTTGAACATTGAACATAACTTTTAGTGTGTGAGTTATGTGGTCTAACCACCAGGCCCACAGATGCTCAATTTTAAAATATTATGTAAAATAAGCTTAAATATGAAGTACAGTTAAAATCATATATAACAACATCACTTGTAGAGACAAACTGGATATTATGACGAAGAGATGAGGTCAGTCATGTTGAAATATGAACATTTTACTATCGGTTTTAACAACTATCAGCTATTACGATTACAATTTTTTGGTCTTTTTAATGTGATTATAATCAGTTTTCATTGTAATTATAAAATTAACTTACAATAACTACACTAGTGCTTGCAAGGATGGTGCTTCGTTATGTACACACACCACTTTTGTGGAAAGAGCTAATGCTGCTCGCAGTTTACGTAAAAACTTGGCGGGCACTCTGACTAGAACCCGGCAGTTTTCTTCTACTGGTCGCACAATCAGTATATCAGTAGATATCACCCCGCACTCTCCAAATAGCTGTTTGGTTGCACCTTGTAGTATTTGTTGAGCATACAGCGGCGCAGATGATTTTCTGAAACATAATTTTGGAAGACACTTTATTTTCATGATATTATTATGATTGAGAAAATTTGAAGTTCTAAATTAACACGTTTGAAGGACTTCTAATGAAGTTTTATTACATAGCTACACTAGAGTAGACAGCAGACTGTATTCTATAATCAAACGAGACCGAAGACAATCAAACGGTTTGACTCAAACCTTACGTGTTTGATGCAACCATTTCACGCCAGTTTGATTGGTTTGTCAAACGGCACTGTTCAGTTTCACTGTCAAACAAAAACAAAAATATGTACCATTACCGTAATATAAACCTATAAATAATAAATGTAACATAAATGTTTGACAAACTGTTCAAACTAGCTTTGTAAATGGTCAAATTGCTTTGACTCAAACCAAAATTTACGTGTTTAAGTCAAACCGTTTGATCGTCTCGGGGGCTCTTTAGAATACTTAGATTATGTAAAAAATCAAATTCACACCTTGTATTTTCAACAGCAATGACATAACATTATGTTCTGTACGATCAACAGTATTTTTAGGCGTGATATGCATAATTATACAACAGTCCAAAATATTAAACCAGGTAATGTGATAAGTTGAAATACTATGTACCTACTTATTGCATACCATTCACAATGTACAAAGAGCATAAGTAGTGACTACTTCTGCCATTGTTATTTATTTAAAATATACCAAACATTTATTAAACTTATAATGCAATGATTTTTGGTGTTATGCAATTTTGTAACTTACAATTTTACCTCTATATCCAAATAAAAATAACGGGCGGACATTACAAGAAAAATATTCTACTTAAAATTAAAAAGCACAATTACCAAAACATTAAAATAATCACTCAATGTTTGAAAATTATGAAAATTCACAAATCTGAGGTTTTGAAATTGGATTTTATAGGTTATTTTGTGTTGATGTTTAATCTTTTTAAATTGATTAAAAATAATTGAAGTTGAATACTAGCTTTTTACTTTTCAAATTTGTAGGCTACGTTCCCACGAGCGCTATTTTGTGGTCGCGACAGAAATCGAAGTGTCAAGTGTTAAATGGGGAGTTTTGCCGGGGAATTCAATGGGAGACGTTGTGGATTTTGTATTGTTTTTAATTTGTGTAATTTCGATTCTTATTGTGTAATATTGGTAGAATATTAACCATTAAATATGCGTTAACGTGCACAAGTGTGGGAAAGTGTAACAACTTCTAAAAACGTGCTATTTTGTGTTCCCTCAAAAACTCCCTAGTACCTAACTTTCAATAAAGCTTCTACTACTTGACTGAATCGACTGACATGACTCATGGACTGCACTGACTATTTATTTGGACTTTGACTAGACTAGACTTGACGATTTAGGAATACGGTGTTGAAAATTGAAACGAAAGTTCTATTTCCCGCCTTTTTAACTTGACACTGTCAAATGGTTATAAGCCGATGCATTATAATTAAAAAAACAAAAAAAGGGTTAAATGTCAGATTTGACAGATGTACACGATTTTCAAGCTCTCTTAAGGTGCCGGAGGGAAATCGATTTTTTATCAAATTTTTTGACTTCAACTGTTCTTCAACTGTTCTTCAATGTTTGATCAAAAACTTTTTTTGTTCGTATTGTTTTTTTTTTAATTTTCAAAAATTGACTCTTAAGTTAGCACCAAATATTGATTTTTTCACTTTTTTTTTTAAATAGTTTATAATTATTTATTCATTGTTAGATTTAAAAAAACATTTGTTCGTCCTTCGTTATCCTGTAAATTCTAACTAATGGGAGGTATGAAACTGTTTTTTATTTTTCATTAATTGGTTGATGTCAGGTTTGATAGAAGACAGTTGCAGTCTCATATCAGGTTCGGCGTCCAATCTATTGCGATATTTTGTTTTCGTGGCTGCATACGTTGAGAATCCTGTTTCGCACAAATATGTTGTTGGGAACGGGAGAAGAATATTCAGAGCCATTTTGCCAAGCATTGGATATTCATTACGAATTCTGCACCAAAAATCGTTGAGAGGCATCGTTTTGAACAGTGACTCCATACTTGTGTCTGATGACATTTCTAAAAGAGATTCATATATCTTGTTTGACATACTTTCGAGCTTTTGTAAGTTGGGTAAAAAAGGATTATGAATCCATGAATTCAGTTTTATTTTTGTATTCTGTTCTTCGGGAAAATACTTTTCAAAAGATGCGCGCATCGAAGTGAGATATTGGACCAATTCTTCAAACATATTATCATCTTGAAACATTTCTGAGTCGCTATCGCTAATAAACCCACTGAGTGACGTAAAGCTTTCTATTTCTCTCTTATCAACGCAAACAATCCAAAAATCTAATTTTCTTTTGAAAGCTGTTATTTTGTTATAGGCCTGGAACACTGTTGTCTGTTTATCTTGCAATGATAAATTCAATTCGTTTAGTTTTTGAAAGATATCCGCCATAAAAGACAATCGAAACAACCAAGTTTTATCATACAAACGGTCTTTCAAATTAAAAGAAGTATCAGCTGAAAGAAACATTTGTAACTCCGCTCTAAGTTCAAATAGCCTTGTTAAAGTTTTACCTCGAGACAGCCATCGCACTTCTGTATGCAGCAGCAGTGTTTTATGTTTGCTGCCATAATCTTCACACAATAATGAGAACAATCGGGATTGTAGTGGTCGTGATTTGATAAAATTAATTATTTTTACCGCTTCATCCATAACTAATTTTTGATTTGACGGCATTTGCTTCATCGCAAGTGCTTGTCTATGCAGAATACAATGGATGCAACTACAATTAAGCGCTTTATTTTTTATGCGTGACACTGCTCCTGCTGTTTTACCTGTCATCGCCTTGGCCCCATCTGTACAAATGTCAATGCAATCGTTCCAACTGAGATTATTTTCTTCAAAAAATATGTTTATTTTATTAAAAATTTCTTCCCCGGTAGTGTTTGTGGGCAGCGGTGAACACATAAGCATGTCTTCTTCAAAATAACTTTCATATGGATATTTCACGATAACCAGCAAGATAGCCAGACCAGTGACATCAGTTGACTCATCCATTTGCAAGGCGAATCGTGCTTTTTGTAGACGTGTAACTAGTTCTTGTTTGACGTAGCTTGCCAGATCATGGATTCGCCGTGAAACAGTATCGTTTGATAGCGGCACAGTAGATAGATGCTTTGCAGATTTTTCATCGAGCAAACATTTTGTTACGTCTAACACGTAAAATTTATTAAATTTTCAGCGATAGTGTGCGCTTCACCTGCTTGTGCAATGCGATAGCTAACTAAATATGATGCCTCCGTGGCCTTTTCATTGATAGTTTGTGTTACATGCATCATATTTTTTTGACTTTCCAATAACTGTTCTTTTCTGCGAACAAAAAATTATTTATTCTTGTCTTTAGACTCGGGGTGTACAGTTTCTAAATGTCGGCGCAATTTGGCAGGTGCCATGGAACTATTAGGAAGCAGTTTACTACATAGCATGCAGAGAGGTGAGCCGTTGGAATCAACAAATCCGAAACTGATATATGATTCATCATACTTCCTTTTTTTCGTCTTTGAAACCGTGGAGCTTGACGTCGTAGCATCATCGTCTGGATCGGTAATTGCTGCATTCTCCGCGCGTACTGCTTTTGAACATTCAGCGTCATTAGAAGATGTTGTTGCAACACGCTTAACGCCTTTAAGCCAATGTTCCATTCTTCTTTATTAATAAACACGTCAGGAAGGTGGGGTCAAAATAATGCACATTTTACTGCTTATAAGAGACTAAGTTTAGTCCACAGAAGAAATGTACAAATCTGATACAATCAGAATATAGCAGGCAGTAGAATAATAAACTAGTTACATATCACGTTTAAACTCCGCAATTCGCTAGCCAGCTTGTAAGTAGGTAGGTAGGAAATTATCGCTCCGAACGCTAATCGTCAACTGACTGACGAGGCGCCACACGCGATCGCCGCTTTTATACTTAGTCCTAGACTCGACTCGATCTCGAACATTCTCAAAAATTCTCGAGTCGGCGCCTTTGATAAACAAAAAGCGGAAATAAAAATAGAAATACAAAAAATTGCGTTTTAAGCAATCTCGACTTTATGTTTTGAAGTTATAGCTGAAAGTCGCTTGTTTACAACTATAGTGTCTAATTGAGAGGCGGCTTTATCAAAGGGACTGCGCGCTCACAAGTATACGCGCGGCGGCAGCGCGGTGTCAAAACGTTCGACCAGAGAGAGGTGTTTTGATTTTTTTTCTTAATTCTTGCGGAACCCCTACAGGGTTTACAGGGTTTACCCCTCCTTAGTCGCCTCCAATTGCCCTCTCTTGGCGTTCTAGTCCACTTCTTATCCTGTGCCATAGTCGCCCGTATTCTCGTAGCCGTCCGAAGTTCGCCGCCGAGGAAACAAGGTCGCAGTAATAGCCCGTACCCTCTCCAAAGACTTCGATCCCATCCAAGAGCTCCCTACGCGCCGCCCCGTACAGAGGGCACTCCCAGATAGCGTGGTGTACGTCTTCCTCTGCGGCTTCGCCACAGTAGCATGACCCCACGTCGGAAAGATTCAATCTGTGAAGCCTCCCTCTGAAACAGCCGTGACCGGTAAGCAGCTGCGATGTTTCATAGTCAGGCTCTATCCAAGTTACCTTGGAACGAGCCTTCACGTCCGGGAAGAACCGATGAAGCTCCCTCCCCTTGGTCGATGTGTCCCAACGCTCCTGCCATAGGGCATAAGTGAACTCAGTTTTTCTGAGTTTCGCACTCCGAAGCTCTTCCTTGGTAAGAACTTGGTACTAAAAACGAACAAAAAAATTTTTGATCAAACATTGAAGTACAGTTGAAGAACAATTGTAATAGTCAAAAAATTTGATAAAAAATCGATTTCCCCCCGCCACCTTAAGAGAGCTCGATTTTCAGCTCTCTTGTCTTTTTTTTTTGGTGACGGGTGACGTTGTGGATTTTGTATGGCATTCAAAATTTGTGTTATTTCTGTTTTTAATGTGTAATATTGGTAGAATATTAACCATTATATATTTGTTGATGTGCACAAGTGTGGGCAAGTGCCTACAACTACAAAAAACGTGCTGCTATATGTTTTCTCCAAAACACTCTATTTAATAAATGAAAACCGAGATGTCTTTCACAAATGTTTATTGAAAGGATTTCAATTCAATTCAATTCAATTCAATTCAATTTCACAATATAGTTTTTATGAATGGTTTCACTTATTACAAAGAATAATACTAACATATAGGCCGAAAATTATAGGTAAGTACTTATCTTAAACAAAGGCGAAAATGCGGTAAAACTGTACACAGTAATAACGAATATCGTCTAGTCAGATCGCTGGCGCGCGGGAGTCTGGCGGGCGCGCGTTTGGACGCGAACCACACAGTTCGTGTGCCGATGCGCTACTGGCCAACGGAGCGTTCGCATGTGGTGCGAACGAGAGGGCACGGTATCCGGTGCACTCGTTATACCCAGGAACATTCAGTAAAGCTTCTGACGGTTTCAGAAAGGATAATCAAAAAGTTGATAAACTAAACACTTTTGATGAGTTTATAGGCTTGTTAAATCAATTTGCGTTTCTGAAACGCTTGTGGGAATATTGTGGCAAGCTTCAAAGGAAGATCTCCGACCGAGCGAGATTGTATCTCGGTCAAGCCGAAGCCCACTTGTATGCATTTAAGATGTAGTAACTATATATACCGCCGATATTATAAAATTCGATAGAGCTCAAATCAAACGATTGATTAAGCTTCTTGCAACTCAATTTACACCTGACAAAAGATTTGACCGCTCAACAGTTAATTTGGCTTTGATTAGCCTTTCAGAAACCGGGGGTGAATCGACTGACTTGACTCATTGACTGCACTGACTTAATTGGACTTTGACTAGACTTTGGACTTGACAATTTTAAAATATGGTGTTGAAAATTTGAAAGAAAATTCTATTTCCCGCCTTTTTAAGTTGACGCTGGCAAATGGTTATAAGCCGATTCCATTTATTTAAATTTAAATAAAAAAAGATATTTCTACAGCGCCGTGTCTTCTCTTCTTCATCTTACTCTACTTCAGCTCATAATATCTATTTTGTTGTAATGCAAAATATGCAACACACAATAACAAAAAACCAAAGTAATGTTTATAAGGTACCTCGCTGATGCTTATAACTTTTACCTGTTTTTTTTTATATAGAATATCCATTGAATGGTAATTATAGTAATTTATTACAGCTACAGCAGATCTGATTAAGTCTGCATCTCATATCTAATCCTACATGAATCGCTCTGGATTAACCACCATCATGAATAATATGGTGGCTGGCTGGATTCAATGTGTCCAAACTGTTTTGGGCAATCTCTAAATTCAGAAATTTTGTATCCTATCCTAGGGTGCATAATACATATAAACCTCCGGTGCCAGTTACTAGAGCATATTTACTTTTATGTATGTTTGTGTACAGTCTGAGACTAGAAGTCTAAGGTGACATACTCCGAGAGTTGTTCTATTTCGACTGGTGGTTCTAGGGCCCGTGAACGTATGTCTGGGAGTCAAAATGTCTTTTCCGAAAAGGGTATTATAAGAATGAACATGCCTTTAGCATTGTTTAAATGTGCTAGCACTCGAGGTAAAAGATTTGGAAGTGGAAATATTCAGCCCAGTCGAAAGTCCCACTCTTGACTAAAGGCATTTGCAAAGAGAGCCGACCGATCTCTGCAATCTAGTGAGACATACCTACTGATCACGGCTGATTCTGCAGACGCGAACAGGTCGACGTCTAGAGTGACTTTGAAACAGTCGGTTTGTTGCAGTGGGCAGTGAGTTCCACCCTGCTTGACGCCGGCCCCGTAAGAGGCGATCGGCGGTACAGTTGTATTTTCCCCGGAAAATAATGGGCTGACTATATGAGATATATATAGAGTATGTTATGCATGCTCGTCAGTCTCAACAACCTGCATGTTAAGCTGAGTAGGCTTAGAGAATGTGTCCCCCTTTCTTTGCGAATATATGCAACAAGTGTATGGTTATCTGATTGGACAAGAATATGAGCATTTTGTAATAAACAGGCCTGATTCTGGATCGAGGCATATACAGCAAACAATTCTTTCCAGTTCGAGTATATTTTACTTTGTTCATTAGTCCAATTACCAGACATTAGTTTTTCATTCAACTGGGCTCCCCAGCCTGCATCTGATGCAAATGATGCAAAATGTAACTGTGAGACAGCCACGCTTCGGCACGAATGCCGGCCCATTCGATTCGACCGGATAAATACCACGACTAGACAGAAAACCGGCGTGAAATAATGCTTGCGTTTCGCCGAGTGCGTGAGGTTACCGGAGGCCCAAGGGGGGATTGGGGATTTTAAAGACTAGGAACGCAAGTCGCAACACCGGAGGAGTTACCAATGTAACTTCTCTGGTGTTGCGAGTGTCCATGGGCGGCGGTAATCGCTCATCAGGCGATCGGTCTGCTCGTTTCCTAGTTCATTTCATAAATAAAAAAAAAAAGTTGTTAGAAAGTGTGTGTATGGGCGTGGGTGCAATTCCGCATTCTTTTCTACTGCTCTAAGCCACCACCTTAGGTCTTTACGTACCTTGCGGTTTATTTCTAATTTCCGTCTTTTTTTCTCTTTGAATCTCTTTAGAAAAATCTGAAGATAGCGTCAGTATAGGCGGCCATTTGGAACTACCTAGTTGGCGAAGTTCAATTGACCTAATATTCTTTGCACCAACTAGATTGCATACTTGTTTTCGTAAAATGCTTAGAATTGATTTTTTTTATCTTTTTCAAAGTGAAAACGATAAAAAAAATCAATTCTGCAAAGTCTGGTGCAAGGAACATTTTGATTGTCACAGGTGTTCCAAGTGATTCCTAAATACCTACTCTAGTTGCTGAGTAGGCGTTAATAGCGCCTTTTTATAATTTATTTGCCAGCCTAAATTTTCTTTTGCCTGCGGCTCCGTTCGCGTAAAAAGAGTATCAAACGGGAATACTGCACTTTTGTGATAAAATATAGCTTATATTTTAATCCAGAGCCTTAACTACTACCATACCAAATTTCATCAAAATCAGTTCAGTGGTTTTAGCGTGTAAGAGTAACAAACATCCGTCCATCCATACATCCATCCATCCATCCTCACAAACTTTCACATTTATAATATTAGTTGGAAGTCTAATAAATTTTGATCTGTGTTTTTCAGGTGGATCAATGGGCGCATATTTATCAAGGAAAAATGGAATCCATTAACTGTTCTTTGGGTTTACATTAGAAGAAGCTCTTTTAAAACTGCGGATATAATTCCAAATTACAAGAAGATTGACGATATTAAAAAAAGATAGAGTAGAGAAATAGTTGAAATTTTAGCCGAATTTAAAAGGAGAATCATTTAGAAAATAAGTTTTATTTCATACTTTTTTTACTTCGGAAGTCGGTTTTAATTTTTGGTTTAAATTTTTTTTTTCTTTTTAGTTAAATTTATTGTCTATTATTATTATAGTATATTATGAACACATTTTAAGAAAGTTATAAATACAAAAAAGCCTCCACTATTCTTACTCTCACGGCAAAACAAACTCAAGCGTTATTTCATACCAGTTTTCTGTATTTCCCCAAATAAGCATTACCTACCGATCTGTGGACCTACTAAGCAATCACCAGTGATGATATTGATTAGATACTATAATATTAAATAATTATTATTATCTATTGTAATAGTCCACGAAAAAAATGTAGCAGTAACTTGTACTTTTGGATCCAGGGTATACCTTGGTACAAAAGCTTACTTTTTGGTAGCATATGCTTGGAATACTTCAGAAAAACTCGAAATCACTATTTGTATCCATATAAATTTCGAAGAGTTCCCTCGATTTATCATGGATCCCCTCATCAGATCTCCACTTTGGTGACTTAGGAACAAGTTTCGAATTATAGGCTTTACAACAACAAAACAATTTTGCAAATAGGTTCACAAACGGCAGAGTAATGTTCAAAGATATCCGTGTCGGTGTAAAATACTATGAGAAGTACCTATTATATCATCATAATGTGACGACTGATGATGTATTGTGTGATGATGTTGTTGATGATGATGACGATTACCGTAATTGACACTTTTTTTGACCTTTAAACAACGCCGAAATCCCCTAACATGTATCTATAAGGATTCAGGAGTTCTGTTCAGTACTTTTGGATCCAGGGTATACCTTGGTGCAAAATCTTACTTTTTAGTAACATATTATGCTTTGGACTAAAGAAGCTTTAGAAAACGTCGAAATCACCCTGTGTCCATATAAATTTCCAGGAGTTCCCTCGATTCCTCGTGGATCCCATCATCAGGTCACCACTTTGGTGAAAACGGGACCAACTTGGGATTATACCATTTACATCAAAAAAAAGAATTTTTAAGTCGGTCCACAGACGGCGGAATTATCGTTGAACATACAAATATATATATATATATACACAGCCGAATCACTGTGAGAAAACTGTGAATAATTTATATACATTAATAAACGCTAAATCAAGCAAATAAATTTTTTAAGATGCTGCGCCTTACACGCAGGTTACACGGTTTTTCTTTTATTTTCAAGTGGAGTTTTCAATCGTTATTTAACGTAAACTTTTTTTCTGCTATGTGATGGAATATTCCGTAATCTGTTACATATTTAGATTTAAGGTAATTTTATGCATAATAATGAATAGGCAGGTATGTTATTTTTCTCTAAGTTTTCTTTTAATAAATAACAAAAGAAACATACCAATTACTCACAAATTTTACTCGCTAACTAAAGTAAATTCATGAAAACAAACTTCAATAGTATACAAACTTGCACGAAAGTTTAAGGCGAAAGCTCTTTGGAGCTTCCGCCCAAAGCGTGTAAAATCTAATGTTTTCGCGTCCTCAATTATCTTTCTCTCAAACTTTTGATGAGGTTTGATTACGTTGATAGGTGTGCGACGATGTCTGTCAGGGCGCTGAGAATGTCTGGCGGGTCTGGCGCGGGCAGCGTGGGGCGGCCAGACTCGGCGGCGACGGGCGGGCGCCGCGGCAGTCTCCGCGAGCGGCCGCGGCGGAACATCGTGTGCCCGCTGTATTGTGTGACATTCGATCGTGTTTACAAAGCTGTGCGAGTATGTGGTGTGTGCGGGTCTGGGTGGATGGCGCGCGGCGGGCGCGGTGAGGCATGGCGGCGGCGCTGCTGGTGCTGGCGCTGGCGGCGGCGGCGCCCTGCCCGGAGGCGCCGCCCTGCGTGTGCGCCGACGCCGGCGCCCGCCTCGTGTGCCGGGCCGCCGCCCTGCGAGCGCTGCCGCCGCTGCACGACAAGCTGGTTGCCCTGTGAGTATCAGGCCATCTTAAACCGTGACAATAACATTGAAATGACCCGGTTATGTGTGTTGCTAAAGTGTAGTTACAGTGTTGCTATAAAATCATTAACCATGTCAATATTAAGTCATTTTGCACTGGCACTGCTCGTAGCCCACGGTGGCAATGTAAATATCCTTCTGCAAAACTGTCACAAAAGTATAATAGTTTGTAATCAGTAGCTATTACTGGCTAATCCATGTATTTTAAAACTTAAACTATTTCAATTTTCACATACAGCTTCAAAACCATTACGAGTCACAACCACATTAATCAGTTTCCATTGATGCTGTCAAAAGTTCAAAACCTCTTTGTAGGTTATTCAATGATAGCCAAAGGTTATTGCACTGTTTTCAACAACAAAAAATAACGTGTACCTGCCAGAGTCGTGTGCCAATCATGAGCTAATAAAATTAATGGGTTTGGCAGGTCATCCATACTCCACACGTTTTAGTTTTATACTATTTCATATTTGATAATAGGTACCGACTTTGAGAATCATGAAGAGTTTGCATCAATATTTTATCAAGCTACAGGTAGGCAAAGTAATCTATTGGTGCGAGATTGTTTGTCAATGACACGCGCACAGCGCGCGTAATCGCGTCGTGTCTGTGCGAATCGTGCTAGGTACATAGGTAGCATTTTGCTCAATGATAATAATATGGTTCTAATAGCACGTAATTTATCTCAAAGCCTTGAGTGGTCCTGCGGGAACATCGAGTGAGCGATCCTAATGCATGCTAATTGTATTCCCAGCTTTGAAGGTCAATAATACTATGAGTAGGCGACATTATTTTTCAATGACAAAAGGAGCCTCTCGATTTGTTTGCATATTTATTGCGCAGGGTTTAGTCCAGTGACCTTTATTTTATTCGAAAGTACATAATATGAAATTTGACACTTCACATAATCGAAACATAAACGAAAAATAACTTGTGTTGAAAGTAGGTAGGTAGATAATAATATTTTATTAATAAGTTTTTTTTTTTAAATTATATCTATACTATAGATACATTTTATGAATAGATTCTATATTACAATACAGAGCACAATGTTGTATTCACACCAAGTTGAATGACCTTGAAATTTTTCTTCATGAAATTGTTTGCGTTGATGTCTTTTTCCTCGACTCGTTTATTTGTGTGTGACTGCAAAGCTAAAGCTTTACTTTAACTTTATTATCTTGCGTTAACAATATCAAGTAAGTACAACAGATTAGATAAGTTTCATAATTAAAATAATTATAAAAGTTCGAAAACAACGTTAAAGAAATTGTCATTCGTAGCAATATCGAGTAGGTACGACTATTCGCGTTAAGTTTGCAGTGAGTCATCAGTGCAAATGTCAAATTGAGCAATGACGCTTAAGCCATGTGTTCACAGTAGCCAATCCAAGTAAGCCATTTTGACATTTACACTAATAACACGTTGCAAACTTAACGCGAATCCTACTAATATTATAAATGTGAAAGTTTGTGAGGATGGATGGATGGATGTATGTTTGTTACTCTTTCACGCAAAAACTACTGAACGGATTTTGATGAAATTGATAATGGTATGATAGTAGTTTAGGCTCTGGATTAAAACATGGCTACTTTTTATCCCGATAAAAAACATTGTTACCGAGGGATACTATATTTACTCGGGCGGAACCGCGGGCAACAATATATATAATAGCTAGTACAATATAGTTACTACCACATCCGCTTAAATCTACCTCAATAGTTTTTTTTTTTCAAAAAGAATATTATGCAACATTAATGATGGAGCATTCTCGAATCAGGCTCCAAAATTAACATTTAAGACGAGAGAATCCGCATTTAAAATACTTTTAAGGTGCTTGAGTATGTCGCTACCGTTTAGTTATAGCGGCGAAACAATGCGACACATACTTTTATTAAACCGTTCATCATACGCCGGCGTCCAATGAAATGAGTAAATAACTAATTAGCAAATTCATAGAACGCAACGTCTGAACGTCGTTTAGTCATTTAGTTAAGTTGCATATTGATGATTTTACGATGTTTGGTTAGGGTAAGTGTGGCCATGAACAAGTTATGTGCGTCTACTTTTTACTGTACTAGTAAAAAAAACTCCTACATAATTTGAACCACCAAGTAACAGTAGGTAATAGTGAAATATTTACAAATAAATAAATGAGTTTTAACGAGATGTGCGAGTGTACAATAAAATACGAAAATGATTATAAGAGCAGTTTTATTTATAACTAGCTACGCGCCTCGGCTTCGCACGGGTGCAATACATAATAATATAAACCTACTTGAATCAACAGGCTAACTTTCAACTTGGATACCGTCTTATAATGAACGGCCTAGGCGTCGAATTGGCGGGCTAAATTAACCATGGCTGCGACATATATTTATATGATACTACATTCCAATCAATGAGATCGGCTCATTACTATAAATCGTGTGTCGGTAAGTGGCCAGGCCGAGGCCGCTTGGCACTGATGGATAGCGGTCTTATAACCTCACACACTAATCTCATACATTTATACTGCACAAATTGGCCAATCTTAAAGTGCCTATTAATCTTCATTGCGATATGCGTTAGTCATCCTGATATTTGTTTTTAGTCAACTTATTATAACAGTTTCTTATGAGGGAAGTTGATGTCGATTATTTGCAGAAAGGAGGAAGCCTAAGAAAAGTTTTAAATTATTTTTTTTTTAATCTAAAAGAATTTTCCCGGCTGTATTAGAATTAGGGAATATTATTCGAATCTTCGTTTTATTTGAATATTCATCAATTTTGTTATTCGATTGACTGGATTCAGTATTCGAATAATACGAATATATCAAATTTCTTCAAAAGTTACTGTCCGATTACGTTCAAAATAATTTTCCTAAAGAGTATTTATAGATCATAAATACTCTTTAGGAAAGCATGTAAAATTGTTAGTTTCTAAGTCTCATAGTTAAGAAATGCTAGGGGGGAACCACTTTGGAGGCCTCCAAAGTGGTTCCCCCCTAGCATTACTCGAAAATGGTTGACTTTGTACATGACATGTATGAAACCATGCCTTTATTTTAAAAGACATATTCAGCGATACCCCACACGATGGGGTAGAATGAAAAAACAGTTTTTATACCCACTTCACATGTATATCTCTAAAATATATAAAATTATAATTTTTTTATGATACCAAAACCGAGATCTAGACACAATTTATAACTATACCAAATTTCATCAATTTATATTCATAATTACAGAAGCTAGAAGAGCAGATAGACAGACAGACGGACGAACAGAGCGAAACTATAAAGGTTGCTTGAGTATTACGAAATCCTTAAAACTAAAAAAGAAACAAAAGTTAAAAAAGAAGTTAATTACCCTAATATTAAAACAAATATATATACCTAGTTGAGTTGTTTATTACAATAGAGTAAGGTATTACACTGACCTGCAAAACTAAGTACAAATCTCTTAAAATTTCAATTTTTTCTGAACTATAACTATTTATTTTAACCTTAGTCTTAAAGACTGAATTTACATATTTTTAAGTACTTTTACATATTATTGCGATGTTTAATAACTCCTCGGGGTCTAACAACAGCTTGGAGCGGGTTTGTCACACTTAAAACGAGGTTTTAGAGCCGATTTATGCAATATTCTCCTATTCTTCTATTAGGACGTGTTTTAGTGCTAAGTGGCAGTCTGCGGCTTCTGATTAGCCATCCAAGGTCATCTCAGGGTATGCTTATTAGGGTTGAAATCTGTACATCAAAATGCGATAGTATCGATGCGATCCATCACCATATTTGCTAAATACGGCCTTGCATACTCTTTGAGAATCTCTTGAGCATATCTTCCTCCAGTTTAAGTGCCAATTGTCATGGCCACATACTCTGTGTGGCTTCCTAAAGGTATGCCAGCTCATTTTACATGTACACTGCCCTAGCATACTGGAAAAGTATGTTTGAAGATATCGCCTACCTGGAGGTCTAAAAAATATGAGTTGAAAAATAAAATGAAACTGGCCTTTTTAGACCCCCTGGTCACCTGTACTTATCCTGCTTTTAGAAGTTCACTTTAACTTCTGAAGTTAAAGTGAGTAAATTGACTCATCTGGGAACAAAATTCTTGACCATTTTCGTTCATCTCACTATATTATATGTTTACGGTCATATCACAGTGTTGCAACTCGATACAAGAGCTCTCGAGTTTGAGACTTGAGACCACTCGCTGGTCTTTGGGGTTTCAGATTTGCTTAAGCAAGTCATCTTCTCTTTCTGTACTGTCAGTAATGTAGTCCCTTCAGGTCTGAAGAAGCTGTTGCTGAACTTAACCTCATTTAAGTGTCGATTTTCAACAAGTGGAAACAATAATCAATTAAAATTAAAAATTAAAAGAAATCAATAATCTGAATATTTCCACATCTCTAAGAGGTAGAAATTGTGAAAGTAATTAAACTTAAGAACACTGTACACCAAATTCTCGGAAATAAAGAATATTATTATTATTATTATTATTATTATTATTATTATTATTATTATTATTATTATTATTATTATTATTATTATTATTATTATTATTATTATTATTATTATTATTATTATTATTATTATTATTATATTTGTCTCGGCTTAACCGGTAGAATGAAGCAGGTACGGGCGATTGCCAAGTATCCTGTTCATGTAGCGTGAAAGAAGTTTAATTGGTGTGAGTTGTAGGGAAGGATGAAGATGAATTAAGGAAGCGGCGGACTATAGAGCAGGTATCTATAACGATTGACTTTTGTAACTGTATATATGTGTTTTTGTGAAGGTTAAGGGATTTAAGTGCAACGGCAAGCGTTTTTGGAATAACGCCCGTTGAGGAGATGACAATCGGGATTATTTTTACTGTGTTTTGATGCCACATTTGTTTGATCTCATCTGCAAGCGGTATGTATTTTTGGATTTTTTCTGTGTGTTTCTGTTTCAGGTTGTTGGTGTTTGGAACGGCGATGTCTATAAGGTAAGTGGTTTTTTCAGATTAAATTGTGAGGGTTATGTCTGGTCTATTGCTTAGGATGGTACGGTCTGTGACGATATCGCGATCCCAGTAGAGTTTTACGGAGTCATTTTCTAGAACGTTAGATGGTTTGTATTTGTAGTACGGTGTATGTGTATCTATAAGGTTAAACTTGATTGCTATTAATTGATGTATATGTTTGGATACGTTATCGTGACGGTGAGTATATTCTTTATTTGCTAGTGCACTGCATCCTCCGGTAATATGGTCTATTGTCTCTGTGGTTTGGTGGCATAATCTACACTTATCAGTTTCTATGGCTTCTTTGAGGATAAATTTTGAGTAATTGCGAGTTTTAATAATTTGGTCCTGTATAGCTATTAAGAACCCTTCTGTTTCACTATAAATGTTGCCCTTAGTTAACCAACTGAATGACGCGGCTTGATCAATATGGTCCTGACTTAACTGGTACGGAAATTTACCATGTAGAGCCTTACTTTTCCATTTTTCTATTTTGTTTTCATCATTAATTATTTTATTTTTAGAGTTAAATTTGTCATTATTTAACTGTAGCGGTGTTCCAGAATGAGGTGAATTTACAATGGCTTTATGAAGTGGGCTTGTATTAGCTTTTGTCTTGAAATAATTTCGGAGGTTATCTATTTGGGTGTAATGTAGATTTTTTATGTCTATAAAACCACGCCCTCCCTGCTTCCTCTTTATTGTAAATCTTTCAACTGCTGAATGGATGTGGTGAATATTGTGTTTGTAACAAGCGGTTCGGGTTGCGGTGTTGAGGGTTTCCAAATCAGTGTCAGACCACCTGATAATTCCAAATGAATACGTTAATATAGGGATCGCATAGGTATTTACAGCTTTAATTTTGTTTTGGCCTGACAATTGCGTTTTTAAAATTTTATTTAGTCTCTGTTTGTATTTATTTTTTAATGTATTTTTTATTTCTTTATGATCTATAGCTGTATTTTGTATATAACCTAGGTACTTATATGTGTCTTTCGCTTGCATGCTGTCTATTGTTCCTTCTTGTAGTTCTAAGTTGAGTGGTTCTGTATGTGTATGTTTGCCCTTAAGAATGCAATTAATTTTACATTTATCAGTTCCGAATGTCATGTAAATATCAGCGCTAAATTTTTCCGTTAATTTTAATAGTTGTTCCAGCTGTTGCCTGTCAGGTGCGAAGAGTTTTATGTCGTCCATGTAAAGAAGGTGAGTGATTTTGATTTTATTGACTTTATCTATAATATATCCTAAGTTTGACCTATTAAGAGTTTTAGATAGAGGGTTTAAAGCTAAGCAAAACCATAAGGGGCTAAGTGAGTCGCCTTGGAAAATGCCACGTTTAATTTTGATTGGTGAGGTACTGACGGTGGTACTGACTGTTCTTAGATTGAGTTTAGTAGACCAGCTATGCATAATATATTGTAGAAAGTGAATTAAACTATTATGAATCTTATATATTTTTAGTACATGTATCAACCAAGAATGCGGGACACTATCAAAGGCTTTTTGGTAATCTATGTATGCGTAATAAAGGTTCTTATGATCTTTTTTAGTTTGATTATGTATTTGGGCGTCGATGATAAGTTGTTCTTTACAGCCCATTGATCCTTTAGCGCAGCCTTTTTGTTCTTCAGGGATTATTTTATTATCAGTAATGTGAGTATTTAGTTTTTGTGTGATTATTGACGTAAGTAGTTTGTAAAGAGTTGGAAGGCAGGTGATTGGACGGTATTTAGTCGGATTTTCAGTATCGTTTTTATCTTTAGGCTTTAGATATGTTATTCCTTGCATCATAAATAGCGGCACTAATTTGGGATCCTTAAGGGCTGAATTGAATGCTTTGGCGATGTAGTGATGTGTTGAAGTAAAATATTTTATCCAATAATTTTGAATTTTATCTGGCCCTGGTGCCTTCCAGTTCAAAGTCTTCTTTATGGCGTATGTGACATCGTTATCATCTGTTATAACTTCAGGCATTGGATTAATATTGTGACATTCACTTATTTCGGTATCAAGCCATGAAGCGTGTACGTTGTGATGGGCTGGTTTGGACCATAGGTTTTCCCAATAGTCCTTAATTGTATCTGTACTAGGCGGTTGTATGATTTTAATATTTTCGGAGTTTAAATTTTGATAAAAGAGCTTTTGATTGTTAGTAAAAAATAAATTATCCGTTCTTCTAGAGTTACTGATTTTAAGTCGGCGGAGTCTTTTTGATTGTGCTTGCAGTTTTTATTTCAGAGTATCTAATAATTGTACCATTTGATTTTCAGTGAGATTGTTGGGGTTTAATTTTCGTTGTTTTGTGTGGCTAAGATTTCCTTTAAGGTACTGTGTAAGTTGTCCAATTTCTTTTCGTAGTTTCTTGACTCTATTTTCAATTCGTAGTTGCCATTTTGGCATGTTCGGGTCTCCTGTTTTATTTGATATATCTTTTTCAGGGGGGTTATTTAGTTTAGTGTGTAGATCTGTAGTTGATATTGCAGCGCAATAAATAGCACTGTGGATTTCCGTTAAATCTGGCGTTTCTTTCGCTTCTAGATGTTCTCCTATTAACTTGTTAAGTGAATTTACCGTCTTTATTATGTTGCGTGTAATCTGGAGTTTTGGTATTACCGGTCTAAGTGTTGGATCTGTATCGGCGTATTTCATTAACATTTCTGTAAATACTTGTCTAATTTTGTGATTCTGTGTTTGATCGGCATCAGTTGTGAGTATTTCAGCGTTGTTTGTCTCTGGTGCTATTAGATTTTCTACAGTTTCAGAAGAGTTTGATAGAGTTATGGGTTGATTATTATTTGTGGGTTGATATGTAGAATGTTGTAGATTCGGGTCGTTCGTTGCATTATGTGGGATGGTAAGAATATCACAGGGGCTAAGCTGTGTGTCTATGCTACATATTATATTGTTCTGGTCGTTGGAATAATCGAACGTATGCGCTACTGTATTTTTTATCTTGTCTCTTTCATGACTTGGTATTCTGTTATTGCGATGTATAACTCGGATTTGATCTGCTAATCGTTGCTCAGATATGTGGCTTAGTTCAGGGTAGGACTCTGTGAATTTTTTATGGAGTGATGGTCTGAATGCTGTGAGGTTAGATTCGCATGATGTTATAATGTAGTAGCAACGGAGAAGTTCTCTGTTTATTTGATCAGTCCATTTCATCCGTTGTCTACTTTTTCCAGCGAGAGTGGTTGGAGGAAGCATTTCCTGCAAAACACTTCTTACTGGAGTGTTTGTGAGATGAGGCTGCGTATGAGTATTATGATCTACGATATTCGGATTAATGTATTCAGAATTTCTCGTAGACGGACTGGTGTCAGGAATGGGCACCGGATTAGTAGCTATTGCTTCCTGTGTAACATCGTCTGACAATGGTGATAATGTGGTGGATCGTGATGAGAATGAGTTATTGAGGATGAATGACTGCGGTGAAGAGTGAAGCGATGGAAACAAGCTGACGGATGAGGTAGGTGATGAAGGATATGAGTATGTGTTGCTTATTGTTTGAATATTAGTATTCTCTGCAGCAGTACTAGACTGGGCAGTAGGATGCGATACGGTGCCCCCCCCAGAATACGAGGGACAGCCCGGGCCCGAAAGCCCGGGGCGGGATTCTCCATTGCTTTTCGCGCCGGTACCCGCCTGGGGTAGTATATTTCTATTACGTAGTCGCATTTTTCTTTTAATATATTAGAACAAAAATAGGAAGAGTTAACGAAAAAGGAAATATAGGAAGAGAAGAAATAAAGGTAGTGAAAATTAGACAAACCAAAATACAAAAAAAAAAAAAAAAAAAAAACAAGGGGTGATTAATAAAAAGGTGATGAAAAGATAGTGACGAGAAAGAAAGAAAGAGCCGATGATCAGCCACGTGAGTACCTCACCCCGAAGAGAGTGGGGTGGCGCACACAAGTGTTGCCCGGGGACACCAACTAGGAGGGACCGGCTTCACCCCCTATTATTATTATTATTATTATTATTATTATTATTATTATTAATATAATAGTCTTTTTGGGTGCTACTTTACCCGGGTATGCAATTACAAGGTCTTCTCAGATGTTTTCAGTCTCTTCGTGCCTTCGCTACAGCTTCTGAATGGTATGAAAATTCGTAACATCACACATTCAATACTTGCAGTACGGCGCATTTGATGCCTAGTTCCAAAAAAACATCAGCACATTCTTCAGGTGAAAGGTCTATGATAAAGTCTAACTGTTGTGTTGTCTAACTTCGCTTTTGTATCAAGACTCATCGATCAAGAAAAAAATTTAAAACATAAAGAGATACAAAAATCAATATGGTTAACTTGAAATTCGAAAAAGATTATTTTTGATTTTAAAGATTTTCCATCAATTTTTTAAAGAATGTTACCGACTATAAAGTTTTTTTGACACAACATTAAACTCTTTTTCGAATGCTTTTTATTTCGATAGTTTATCTTATTTACTTATGTTGCTTACACATGTACCAATTTAGTGTGGAGCGGACCATTATGACAGCACAATTACAGTGTTTGATTTTCAGCTCAATTGTATTAGAACAGAGTAATATTCACAGTGCAGTCCGATTTTTGTGCAGTGTTCCAACTCTGAAAAATATTTCTCCTCAAACTTAAACAAACTGATAAATAAATAATAAAAAAATGTGTTCTGTAATATTATTGTCCTTTATTCATTAAAATATAGTGTCCAAAATTTTATTTTCTGCGGGTTGACTTTTCAAATCGCTTTTCGGTGTTATATCGAGCAAAGGCTTAATTAATTAAAATAATTTAATTTATTTAATTAATTAATTTATAGCTTAATTTTATTTATTTAAAAACAAGAAAATGCAATGCAAATTTTAGGGAGAAACTCCCAAGTTGGTAAAACAAATCCGCGGTCTGCTCCGGACCAAATCCGTTCCTACGTGTGTTAAAGTTATTACAATTTGGTTTTCTTAATTAGTTTTGGGGGCCAGTTTATTTGGTCTTTGGTTAAAAGAACATTTTTGTTAAAAATTGTTTGATTTTTTGTGAGTAGTAAGATAATTGTAAAACACATTTTATAATAATATTTAAATATGCATGTTATATAAATGCATTATCTTACTTTTATTTATAGTTTATTACTAATGTATTATTCGAATATAGGTATTCGAATATTTTTAGGCACGATTCGAATTATTCGAATAGTAAAATTTGTCGAATAATAACATACCCTTATTAGAATGCAGTCCGGATGAGCCTTGTGGACAAATAATAATTGTAAGTTTATTATTATCAATTATCTTGTTTCCCGACAATATATTATTATTATCTATTAAATTATTATTACGAGGGCTGACCGGATGATTTCTGCATTTGGTGATGAAGCCCCATCCAAACCCACAATTTATCGCTGGTTTGCTGAATTTCAACGTGGACGTGTCAAGCTCAGTGATGATCCCCGTCAAGGTCGTCCAAAAACTGCAGTCACCCAAGAAAACGTTGATGCTGTGCGTTAGCTGATTGAGGAAGATCGACATGTGACATACCGCGAAATTCAGGTAACCTTAGACATTGGCATGAGTCAAATACAAATAATCTTGCATGAACAATTAGGTGTAAACAAGTTGTTTTCCCGATGGATACCGCATTTGCTCTGTGAAGAGCAAAAAGCGGCTCGCGTTACTTGGTGCGTCAGAACTCTCGAAAGATTCCACGCAGGATCCTCAAATACTGTATACAACATCGTATCAGGTGACAAATCCTGGATATACGCGTACGAACCCGAAACAAAAAACCAGTCACGAGTTTGGGTGTTCGAAAATGAGTTAAAGCCAACAACGATTGTTCGTTCACGGAGTGTTGCAAAAAAAATGGTGGCCACGCTTGTCTCCAAAACCGGCCATGTTGCGACTATTCCTCTTGAGGGACAAAGAACGGTTAATGCAGAATGGTATGCTAACATTTGTTTGCCACAGGTCGTTTCTGAACTCCGTAAAGAGAACTGCAACCGCCGCATCATCCTCCATCACGACAATGCGAGTTCTCACACCGCGCACAGAACAAAAGAGTTTTTAGAGCAAGAAAGCATAGAATTATTAGACCATCCGCCGTACAGCCCCGACCCTTTAAGCCCTAATGATTTCTATACTTTCCCTAAAATAAAGAATAAATTGCGTGGTCAGATATTTTCATCGCCTGAAGAAGCTGTGGACGCCTACAAAACGGCCATTTTGGAGACCCCAAATTCCGAATGGAATGGTTGCTTCAATGATTGGTTCCATCGTATGGAAAAATGTGTAAAATTTCGCGGAGAATACTTCGAAAAGCAATAAATACATTTTTAAATAGTAATGTTGTGTCACTTCCTTGATTCCCGAAATTTTCAGTGCCGTCCTCGTATTAGCGATATTATTAATAAATGAGCTTTATTATTAATACCAATGCAGTGTCGTTCAGTGGTCTAATTAGTTAAATGTAGAGTTTTCAGTTCATCAACGAGATTGAAATGTGGTAAAAGTCATACAAATAAATGTAGCATATATAAATAATAATAATACTATGTAGAGTGGCCGATTTTTACACGTGTGTCAACACGTGTAAAAATCGTGGATGTTCGCCGAACAATAATTCTACTCCTGTGAATATAGGTCAATGTTGAAATAGTATAATATAATAGGAATATTAAAGTACTTAGTTAAAACAAAACGCGTTAGTTAATTCTATAGTTATGTGGGCCTAGCAGATACATTTGACAGCGGCGTAAACGTAACGTTATCGAAAAACAATTGTGTGAGAAAATCTGTCAAAATCATGACTGCACCCATATTTATATTTTCATACGCTTACGCCGCTGTCAAATGTTTGACCCCCTGCTAATTCTATTGCGATAGTAGAAGAACGTAATCACGGAGCGAGTGGCGGTTCTAAATTCGTTACTGTCACATCGTATCCCAGATAATTTATCTTAAAATCCATCTCGTACAACATGCCACTTTCGCTCGCGCCTGCCCGTTCGAAGCGAACCCTGTCCACTTCACGATAAAAATAATAACTGTAATAACATTATGTATAATTCGTGTTCTTTATTATACGCTTCGATAGCGCCGATTTCAATAACCGATTAAGATAGTACGACAGGTAATTTATATTTATAGATTTATTGTACACATTACTATTCTGATAGTTTGCTACGTACAACTGAATACAGATTTGTGTGTACCTGACAAATGTACTTGTATATGTCCCAACTTACAAACATAATATCTTATACATTAAACGAGCTAATCTTCTATATATTATACTAGCTTTAGCGCGCGACTTCGTCCGCGTGGAACCCCATTGCACCCCCGTGGTGGCACCTCCTTTTTAACGAATTTCTACGTAAAAATAACTAATTGCGTGCCAAAATTCAACGCAATACGACCATTTGTTGATATTTCACTAAATAAACTTGTGAACCACTTTCACCCCTTTTAGAGTGGAATTTTTTCAAAATACCTTCTTAGTGCACGTCTACATTGTAAATAAAACTGCTGTCCAAATTTCACTACTATTAGCGGTTACGGCTGTGCGAGCGTCTGTACGTCAGTCAGTCAGTGGGTACATCTCCTTTTAATATGTATAGATGATCGTAATCTCGGAATTTGGAAACCACTGCAATTATTTCCATGAAATTTAGTATGCTCTTAGTTTTGGGGGAGAAAAATCGATCTAGCTATCCCTGTCTGAATATAGTCTTATCCCTGAGAACTGCGCATTTTTATGTTATAAAATATATATTATATTTTTCCTTTCGTCGTGCAACAATATACTTATCAATAATTTCGACTCTAATATTATGTCAGTCCGATTGGCAGTTTGGTATGCGTATGTGTAATTTTTGCGTTGTTCGAAAATTTGGAAAGTAGTGAGTTCGAACCCCGGTAAAATAGTTTTGTAATTCTTTGTATTTTTTAAAATCTACTAGAGCTCCGCGCAAAGCTCGGTTACCCAGGTACTTTTTATTATTATCACGTACAAATGCCTGAAAACATATAATGTGACCACAGAGTAGAAAATATTTAATACTTACCTACGTACAGAGAAACAGTTTTCATAGAACAATCCAAATCGATCTAAATTTGAAAATTTTGCCCTCCCCTTCAACGGCCCATGATTTTTCCATACAGTCGTGGATATACCGTACCTAGTAGTAGTGTAATCAAATCGATAGCTAACTATGTAGCTGTTTATCTGTTCCTCTTCAATCTGTGATGTAACCGAAAAGAAAGTCTTGGTGATTACTATTATTATATGCCTCTGATTTAATTTGAATGTAATTCAATGCTTAGTTTACTTTGACCTTTGAGTAACAGTGTAGGTGGTTTTGCTAAGCCTGACTGCCATGTGTTTATGTAACCAAATGTCCAAATGGCATATACACATACGGCTATCGTGTATTTTATCGATATAATAATTGCAATGTGCAAATTACTTCATGAGCGCCGAGCGGCGACATTACCGATCCCGTTCCGAACTTTCACCGAGTACCGCGAGATCTGTGTCTGCCTCCCGCACGCCGTCACGACTCGGCTCCAGGCCAAACGTGTATTATACACCAGACACCTATTTACTAACAATCACTGGGCACTACTAACGTATAAAATGTGGCAGACAAGCTTTTTTCCGCGTAAATATAGTAGTACCCCACGGGAATACTGTCATTTTCGGGATAAAAAGTAGCCTATGTTATAATCCAGAGCCTAAACTACTTTCATACTAAATTTAGGTATTATCCCTGAGAAACTGCGGATTTTTAAGATATAATATAAGTACGCAATAATTTCGCCTCTATTATGTGAGTCCGATTGGCAGTTTGGTACGCTGTACGCTTATGTATAATTTTGTGCTTGGTTCGAAAATTCCGAATGTGGTGGGTTCGAATCCCGGCCAGAAAAATATTGGAACGAAGTTCCTTATCGCGCGTTGCGAAAGGGGGCTAGACGGAAAAAAATAAGACCAAAAGTTGTAACGACACTTTTGGTATAGTTGTAAGCCGTGCGGCGTGGAATAAATTATAAATTCCCTTCAATTTTTTACCACAACCCAATTATTACTAAAATTGAGCCTACTGATTAAATTTATATTACATTATATTTGTTAATAATAAATATTATTATTACTTTAAAAAAAGAAAAAATTATTACAATTCCTTCACTAATTAATCGAAAGGAACTTCGTTCCATCCGGGTGTCCCTTGACACCTCTCAAGTTTTTTTATGATTATTTTTATATTTACCAGAATTCCGAGCAAAAGTTGGGTTATCCAGGTACTTTAGGTGGTATGAGTATGTCCTCTGCTTTGCTAATTTATCAAACACTTTTTGCTACATTTAATGATTATTTACCTACATAACATTTGAGCAAGCAGCAGGAAGTTTTGAACCTAACCTAATCTTCCTTTCGAACCTACCATACCCCAGTATCTATTCATTTAGAATAATTACAATCGATAGCTTCTTATCCTTTCTACATTCGATTCACCTCGTTTTAGTTCCAGAATCGAGGATTGTATACCGATACCGATATGGCTCAGCAAACAAATAAACAGATCGAGAATTGTCCGTATGTGTGCCCTAGATAGTGTTGCTCGAGCTCGGAATTTCAACAAAATGCATACTGCGTCCGATTCTGAACATATTATTATTTTAGAATTTAATTTGTTAAGTGTAATATCTAGATCTGTTGGGGCCTTAATTATGAGAGTTAAGTGTAAGCACCAGTATGTTTTACATAACGTTTTCAGTTCCGGCTCGAAGGATTACTCGCTTTAAGAGACGTCAAATGTTGAAATAAATTATATCTTACTAAGTACAACAGTACTCGTTAGTGAAATTAGTACCGACCTATACATATATAACATACTTAGCTTAAATGCAAGTAGCGCACTTTATATACCTACTTACTCGTACATATTATACATAGTATAAATTATTGGTCTAACACAACGACATTGGCCGACTATTATACTAGTTAGGTTTTTTTTTTTCATCCCCCTAACATAATCAGGGCTTGTTCATTTCTTTTTTAATTTTTTGTCTGATTTAGTCTTTCTTTTTTAATTATCTTACATCTATTTTACATTTTTTCTTTTCTTTTTATGATTCTTTTATACAATGGTTATTGCGTCGTCCTTATTTACTAAACATTCATTTTTATAGTACAATAGTAATAATTAGATAAAGTATAAAAGCAATTATTTTAAAACTCATACTTTACAATAAAACCCAATAATACAATAAAATCCAATAATACAATAAAATCCAATAATACAATAAAATTCAATAATACAATAAATAAAAATAAAAATACAATTCAATTTTCAGATTAAAATTACCAATTATGGATATCAATAACAAACGATAAAACCAATAAAATAAAAACAAAAATAAAAATACAGCACAACGTTCAACTAACCTAATATCACATGAAAACCTACCGCTAAAGAAACCTAACACTAATTTTTATCACAGCTTAAAATAGCAAAATTTTTCTTATTAACTACACACACAATCCTCTTACAAAAGGAGAGGAAGATGTCCCTCTTCTTTCCCCCCAGGATGGTAGGCAGGTTCTCACCCGTCACCGATGTGCCCAATTTTTGCTCAATATCGTATCTACTGCTAGCAAAAATCGGGCACTCGAGTAACAGGTGAGGAACCGTCTCCGCAACTCCTGGCTGACATGAACACGACGGGTCCTCCTTCAACTTGAATCTGTTCAAGTAGAAAGCGAACCCGCCGTGTCCAGTCAGTATATGTGTAGTGTGGTGTGTTATGTCTATCTTATTGACTATCTTGTATGCAGCAGCAGCGCTTGGGAAAAAAAGCATTGTGACTCCGGCCGTCCCTCCCACTTCGTATCTCTCTAGTAGTTAGGTATTAAAATATATTAATTATTGATTTAAATTCTCTAAAAATTACTTTAACTTCTTAAGCCTCACTGAAAGTTAACGATAAAGGAGGAAAAGGGAATTTCACAAAAATTCGCCAACACAGCACCTTTTCCCCCACTATTTCAAACAAGAACGTGACTTCAAGAACTGTTGTCACTGTTAATTTCCTTATTATCCTTCACCACCAGTTTATTGATTGTATTTGTAGCGTGCTGCGACCTCTTGATTGTAAGTCCTGATGTGTGTCTGAGTGGTGATGATAATAATACAGCAACAATTATTATATTCTCCTTTATTGGTGCTTAACACTGATTACGTATTACATATGAGGTATATGCCTAACATAACAATATACATACGTCTACACTATTTATAGCCTTTTGGCCAACTGAAATAAACTAACTCAATAGGCTTTACTTCATGACATCTGTCAATGTCATAAATTACATTGACACTTACTTTTGTCAATATGCAACAGTATTTACTATCTACTAACTTTATTGTCACTAAATTAGGTAACACACGATGTATATTTTATGTTCTTTTTATTTATATTTATTTTATTTATGATTATTTACTAGTCTTAACAGAGTACACGTGGCAGAAGTGAAATTTCATTCGTCATTAATAATCCATAAATACTCCCATCGTGCCAAAAGAATATCACTTCAAAAAATAATAGAACAATTGAAATTTGATTGAGCCGTGCTTTAGAAAGTTTAGATGTTTATATAAGAAATATAAATTAGCTTTCGACAGATTCAGTTAAATCCAAAATCGTAGAACATATCCAAAATCGTGTCGTGACGTGACCTTGAAATTTCGCTCTTAACGCCGCAAAAGAGTTTCACTTAAAAAAAATATCTTATCAATAGAGACAATTCCTATTACGGATGGCTAAGGCTCCCTAAAAAATCTTTGTATTGCCTTTTGACAATACAAATTTTTTTACCTTATTTAGTGCTTTAAAGCGAGTGATTTGATAAAAGCCAAAGCCGATGCCTTTTGACAATACAAATTTTTTTACCTTATTTAGTGCTTTAAAGCGAGTGATTTGATAAAAGCCAAAGCCGAAACGTTAACTTCTCCACCGAATAATATTATAATTATAATGGATGAAACGTCACGGACAGAATTAAGCTTAAACATTATTTGACATGTTACAAGTAATAATTCATTCTGTGTGTTACCTAGTTTTGTTTACTATTTTGTCTTTCTTATTAATGAGTTTTATATCCCATTTTTGACACCATATAGGCGCTACCGTTTGTAATAATATATCATCCTGATGGTTTATTTTTGGGCTTATAACTCTACCAACAACATCATTGACTATTCGTCTTATATTTAGCTATTTTTATGGTGAATCTAAATTTTATAACTGGCACATGGGAATCTCTATAGAGCTTTTTGCCTTTTAAAAGAATATTATTATCTACCCTTTAATAATAGTATTATGTAGGTAATCTTTCAGTTGCCTACAGATACGTTTACATTAGGTATTGCATATGTATAAGATGATGATGATGATTACTGTCATTGGCATATTGACATTTACAAACAACGCCGAAATCCCCAAACATGTATCTATAAGGAGTCAGTTCTGTTCAGTACTTTTGGATTCGGGGTATTCCTTGGTGCAAAATCTTACTTCTTGGTAGGCATATGCTTGAACTACTTCAGAAAAAGTAAAAATCACCATATGTGTCTATATAAATTTCGAGAAGTTCCATGGATTCCTCATGGATTCCATCATCAGGTCACCATTGTGAAAACGGGACCACCCTTTATATACCCTTTACATCAAAAAAATAATTTTGAAAATCGGTCCACAGACGGCGGAGTTATCGTTGAACATACAAAAATATATTTATTAGGTCCATACATATGATATTGGCGTTTTGTCGTACTGGCCACTTTGATCTCAAATATATCTTCTTTGGTTAGGAATTCCAATTTGAAATTTATACCGCTATTTACTCATGCATTTGTGTTTCGAAAACCGTAACTCATTTGTTTTTTCCTCTTTTGGTTTTTTCTTTGCGTCACTCTGTTTACAAAATGGAAAACTTGAAATATCGTATTATTTTCGAGTACGAGTTTCAGCGTGACACCAGTGCTGCAGAAACGGCTCGAAGGAGTAATGATGTGTATGGCGGCGGTGTCGCAAAAGAAAACACACTGCGTTTTTGGTTCCAACGTTTTCGTTCTGGAAATTTCGACCTGCAGAACAAGCCCCGTGGATGGCCGGAGACCAAGGTTGATAATGAAGAATTGAAGATTATTTATTATATTAAGCCAGACGATTACAGCACAAATCTATTGCCAGCAACTGCAAATCATGATGGAAAAGCTAGCTGCTAAACAACCAAGGTTGGTCACTCGCTCTAGGCCACAGCTGCATCAGGACAACGCTAGACCACACACTACACAACAGATGGCTACCAAATTACAGGAGCTTCAATTGGAATGTCTAAAACATCCACCGTATTCCATGGACCTTGCTCCAACAGAAACTTGCTTCGAAATTTGGATAACTTCTTGCAAGGGAAAAACTTCAACTCCGATGGGCAGTCCAAAGCGCCTTCAAAGATTTTATTGATTCCTCTCCGAATAGTTTTTTTAGTAAAGGAATCAATGAACTACCTATGAGATGGCAAAAGTACATAGATAGCAATGGTATATACTGTGATAAAAAAACGACATTATGTTCCTCCTTTACAAACTTTTCATATGTGATGATGTAATATACAGCCGCTATAAGCTCTCGTATGTAACGTATAAAGCTGTGAAATACAGGATGTTTGGAAGATGGGTGCAAAGCTTTAACGCCTTGTTAGTATAGACCATTTAGAACCGTAGTTGACCATTCTTAGCGTTCGTAACGTACGATTTTATTTTTAACGAATTTTTAAAATTTTTGTTGAGAAAACCCAAAATTTCGCAATTAATTGCAAATAATGGCCAATCTGGAGGATAATCGAATTAATTTTTATTGTATTTGAATTAATTAATGTGTAAACAACCAAATGAGACTTGATGTACACATCTTTATCATGAGATAAATTTGTAACAGGGGTTTGAAGTTAATAATTTTTTGTGAATATCGGAAATCTAATTTTTTTGAGGCCATAAATAAAAAAACGGTAACTGGTTATTTTGTTCAAACATTTTGAACAAAAAATTTTAGAAAACCCGTTGAAAAATTGTTCTCGGTATTTTGCTAAATTCCTGAATAATATTCCTCTTCAGCTGCTCTAAATTGGTCGGATTACTCTCGTAGACTACTGATTTGAGGTATCCCCATAGAAAATAATCGCATGGAGAGAGATCGGGGCTACGTTGTGGCCATTCAATATCCCCCCTTTTAGAAATTAGTTTTCCGGGAAAAATATTTTTCAGCAGCTCTATGGATACCCTAGACGTATGACATGTGGCCCCAAAGCTGGCACTATAAAGTCTGTTATCATGTTGCAATAATTGTTAGTTCTAACCGTCATCGCATGCCCTCTTTCGTCCTCAAAAAAGTATGGCCCAATAATATTGGTTGCCGTTATCCCAGCCCACACGACAAGCTTGGGGCTGTGAAGTGGACGTTCATGCAAGCGCCGGGGTTAGTCTCAGACCAGAACCGACAATTTTGCTTGTTCACATGGCCGTTAAGGTGAAAATTGGCCTCATCACAAAACATCACGTTGTTGAAATTGTTGAACCGCTCGAGCATCAAATTGACAAAGTTAAGTCGGTTATGGGCATCATCTGGTTTTAATTCTTGGACTATCTGAATCTTATAAGCCTTCAAATGCAAATCACGCTTTAAAATTCGTCGCAAAATCGTTATTTTGATGTCCAAAGACTGACTTCTCTTACGTGTTGACTGTTGCGGATTTTGCTGAACTGAAACACGAACACGCTCCACAATGTCGGCTGATCTTGCAGAAACTGGGCGACCACGAGCCGTAAATGGTACCGTTGAGCCGGTTGTTTCGAACATTCTGATCCATTTCCGTATCACATTGGCGCTTGGAACTTCACTTAAATCGCGTAAACCGTGTTCATGTCGATACAAACGTCGTGCAGTAATCACTGATTTATTGTTTTCGTAATACGCTCGGACACAAAATGCACGCTGCGCTCCCGTGTACGGCTCCATGGCGACTAAATTTCCATGAAGCGGTGCAGCTAATAACATATCTCCCCGCCGCCTCGCGCCACGCGTTTTCGAGAAATTGAGGAGTTAAATCGCCAACACTCATATGGCCCATCCTGTACATTCGGCTGTATATTATATGTATATAAATATTTTTTTGTATGTTCAACGATAATTCCGCTGTCTTTTGACCGATTTTCAAAATATTTTTGATGTAAAGGATATAATCCCAAGTTGGTCCCGTTTTTATCAAAATGGTTACCTGATGATGGGATCCAAGAAGAATCGAGGGAACTCCTCGAAATTTATATGGACACGTATGATGATTTCGACTTTTTCTGAAGTAGTCTAAGCATATGCTACCAAAAAGTAAAATTTTGCACCAAGGTATACTCTGGATCTAAAAGTACTAAACAGAACTCCTGACTCCTTATAGGTACATGTTTGCGGATTTCGGCGTTGTTTAAAGAACTACAAGCATATGCCACTATGTCAGTTACGGTTATTATCATCATCATCAACACCATCATCACACCATACATCATCACATTATGATGATATAATAGGTACTTCTAATAGTATTTTACACCGACACGGATATCTTTGAACATAAGTCATTACTTTGCCGGTAACCTATTTCCAAAATTGTGTTGTTGTTGTAGGCAACAAAAACAACACAATTTAAGGGACAAATTTCGAACTATAATTCGAAATTTGACCCTTAGTCACCAAAGTGAATACCTGATGACCCCTCATCATTTATCATGGATCCCCATCCATTATAAATGGAGGGAACTCTTCGAAATTTATATGGGCACTTTTAGTGATTTCGACTTTTTCTGAAGTATTCCAAGCACATGCTACCAAAAGTAAGCTTTTGTACCAAGGTACTGAACAGAATTCCTGAGTCCTTATAGACACATGTTTGGAGATTCCGGCGTTGTTTAAAGAACTGGAAGCATTTACCATCATACCACTTACAGTAGTCATCATCTTCATCACCACCATCTTCACACGAACCACCAACATATATTATTATGACGACATAGGTACTAACTACTTATCAGAGTTTTGTGCACCGATATCAATGTCTTGAAATTTGCTATTGCCAAAATTATATTCGTGATAAAGCATAAACCACTACCATACCAACTTTTATTAAAATCGGTTCAACCCTTTAGCTGTGAAAGACAGTCAAATTACACACATTAATACATTATACCTCGGGAACACTGTAACTTTTTGGGATAAAAAGTAGACTACGCGTTTGTCCAAAGCATAAACCACTACCATACCAACTATTATTCAAATCGGTTCAACCCTTTAGCTGTGAAAGACATTCAAAGATACACACAATAATACATTATCCCTCTGGAACACTGTATCTTTGTGAGATAAAATGAAGCCTAAGTATTTGTTCAAAGCTTAAATAACTACCATACCAATTTTCTTTCAAACTGGTTCAGCTCTTTTGGCGTTAACGACAGTCAAAGTACACACAATAATACATTATCCCACGAGAACACTGTACTTTTTCGGGATAAAAAGAATCCTATGTCCTTTCCACTGGGAAAAAAATTGTTTTATCAGAATGTTGTTCGGGCTGGTACCGACATCAAAATGATGAAGTTTGAGAAAAATAGTTAAAATTTAGCCGAATTTAAAAGGGGAATTTTTTAGAAAATGAGTTTTATTTCATACGATTTTGTGCATTTTTACTTTTTTAGAAAATAAGTTTTATTTTATACTTTTTTGTGCATTTTTACTTTGGAAGTCGGTTTTAATTTTTGTTTTTTTCATACAACGGTGCAGTGCGTGGGCATCTAGACGAGACACAATAAGCTACAGTGGCAGGAACTAAGTCTATTTATAGAGAGGGAGGCGCTGTGCAGCCTGCACTCACCTCCTCCGCCCTCTGCCACGGTTGGCCACGAAGTCGGAAAGCGAGCGTCGGCGTGTACTAGCGATTACGGTTTACGCCAAGTAAATACTGTTCAAACTTCTTTTTTCAATTTTTTAGATGTTATACTTAAGTGAATTTACCGAAATAAAAAAGCTACTAATCAAAATTGCTGCATAACTTTTAGTGTCTACATTAAAATAGTATAGTAGCGTCCTCATTAGCGTCTTATAAAAGTGTAATATGCATATTTTAACATTACAAAATACACCTACCCAACGCCCTATGACTAGGTCAGTCATAGTCACAAACTTTTTAAATTTGAATTTATAACATTAGAGTCTTTAGGGCCTGTTTCTCAATCGCCAAAACATCGCACAAAAGTAAGTGTTGAGTAGCTTATCCGGAAGTTTTGTCGCTGCTTACTTTATACTGTGCGACAGAGACAAAACTCGCCAATAAGCTCTCTGACACTTAACAGTAGATTGTGAAACAGGTCAGCTATACGCTCGTCGCCGCCGCTACCACGATATTTCGTGCTTCAGCTGTAACAAGGACGGGGTTTAAGTTTCGCGTAATTGTCATCCCACGCGACGCATCGATTACCGTCTATTATTATGCACAATGTTACACATTCACCTATTTTTACCTTCAACGGAGTCTTAAAGTAGACTGTCTTGAAGACGTATAAGTTGTTACAGGGATTTTAAATCTTTTGCATGAATGGACTGGACGTCTATTTTAACTACTTTTTAATATGCTATAAGGTGCTACTCTAAGTACATACTATATTTTTATGAAAACTCGAAATTGTCAAAGAGCATAAAAACGTTCAATTGGTAATAAAAACTCAACTTTTATCACTACTTATATAAAAAACATAGTTTTATATTTTAGCCACGGATCCTGAGAATTAATCATTGTATGAAATTTACGTTACGAGTACAAGCAATACAGCCTTTTTAATTGGATTGCAATGAATTCAATGAATACTTCATAATCTCAATGTGCGGCGCACTTTAAGGATTATTTTTATATTGCCAATTCCTGTTAATTAGCACTACCATAATATTCGTTCTCGTTATAAAATAAGTATATTATAGTTTGCAATATATTATTACGTTTTTGTGACAGGTTCTCTTTTAATGCTTTCAATCATCAACCAATGAAACAAGGTTTAGCGAAACCTTGTTACACAGCCTACGTGGTCTAGTGGTTAGAGCTTGGCTCTCGACTCGGAGGTCGTGGGTTCGATTCCACATTGGAAAAACGAAAATGTTGGTTCCAAGTTTGGTTAGGACTATACAGGCTGATTGTCTGACAAGAAAGACGATCCATGCGTCGGAAGGGCATGTAAAAAGTCGGTCCTGCGCCTGATCTCTCGCCAGTCGTGTCGCTCCATTGGGTTATAAGAGTAAATGAAGAAAGAGTGCTTGTGTGTACTGCGCACATACTTGGGCACTATAAAAATTACTCCTGCGTAACTGGCCTGGTTTCAATGAAACCGGCCACCGTCACCGAAATCGGTATGGGGGAGTTATTATTTATTACAATGTAAACAAACAAAAGGTTTAAGAATCTGTTAAAGCAATAAAGACAGCCTTAACTTATCTAAATGCTATTAGGGACTGCATTTATTGGAAAGGGGTGAGAATAGTATCCAGAACGTCTCGCGGTATCGAATTGCGTTTGCAACGGAGGGGAAACAAAAGAAAACCTCTAATTCTAAACTCCATTCGTATATTCGACGTTAACGGCCATATAATAAAAATTTACGACGATTATAAACATTTCGTTTATGCCTTTATATCAGTCTTTGCAATGTAAACACCACTTTTACCATAAACATGTGGCATCTTTGCCAGGGCCACCAGCCAAGCAAATAAAGCTGAGATACGACAATGTTTGTATCATTAACATTTAAGTATTGATATCGTCTTGAAGTAACTTCGATGAGATGACGAAAAAAGAAACGATTCAATAACTTTATCTAGCTACTTATTTAATGTAATAAGTTAGACCGAAAGGTTCGTTGTTTGAAGACTCCCAAAAGTTATGAAGATGGGCTGCATTTTCGGGTTATCACTTAACTTCAACCATATCAGTTATCATTTCATATTGGTATTGCATTATGTGTCAAATGAACAACAATAAAACAATATAAAATAAACCTTAGTAATTAAATAATCATTCACAATAATACTGGTCACTGATGTTGACACAAATTAAAATGTTTTCGCAGTTCCTGGTAATTTGTTGTTTAGTATTCGGTATTAAAAATATTAGTTACTACAATTGGTAATTAAAAAAACTGGTAAAGTGCGAGTCGGACTCGCGCACGTAGCATATATAAACATCTAAAATATTGGTCATTTTTAATTACTTATTTTTGTACAAAGTTTTCCAAGTAAGCGCATTTTACAAGTATATATATTACACCATTTGGTGACAATAAGACAAACTCGGGAGTCAACCCTTTTTAAAATAAAAAAATCACAGATTTCGGGCCTCACACGACTATCGAACACATTGGAAAATTAATCTACGGAATTCGAAAAGTATAATTCGTAAGGAAAAGGTTAGAAAATTAAATTACAACGTTGAATGATAATTATTTTATTCTTAGACTAGCTTTTGCCCGCGACTTCATACGCGTAGATGTCGAGGTGACTATTTTCCTATTCTTTTTAAAAATACACTTTAATTAAGCTAAAAATAAATGAAATCGTTTAACATTTCATTTATTTTTAGCACAATATTAATATTAGGTATTTACCTATAAAATTGCCATTTTGTATGAAAAAAATTGAAACTAATTTTTTTCATGTATTTTTTATTTGTATTAATCGAAGTAATCACCCATGCAATCAATGCATCTTTGCCAACGCAGTGGCAGTTTATTGATGCCCTTCTTATAGAAATCAGCTGGACGGGAGGCAACAAATTCATCAAAGGCATTTTGTACTGCCTCTCGGGTATTGAATTTTTTTCCCGCCAAGAAGTTATCCAAATTCTGGAAAAAGTAGTAGTCTGTAGGCGCAAGGTCTGGTGAGTAGGGCGGATGATGGAGAACTTCCAACCCCAGTTCTTGCAACTTGGAGACCGTCTGCTGTGCAGTATGAGGTCGCGGGTTGTCGTGCAGGAGCAGCGGAGACGAGCGATTGACCAATGCTGATTGGAAATGTGCCAGCTTCTCCATCATTGTGTTCAGTTCTTCACAGTTCACATCTGCAGTAATGCTCACCCCGTTTGGTAAGAAGCTGTGATGAATCACACCGGCGCTAGACCACCAAACAGTGACCATCACTTTTCTAGGGGTAAGTTTTCGTTTAGGCCATTGTTTAGGTGCTGAACCAGAATCCAACTAACTTGCTGAGCGCTTGCGGTTATCAAACAGAATCCATTTTTCATCGCAGGTAACAATGCGGTTCAAAATTCCTTCATTTGTGTGTCTGTTGAGCAGTGCAAGGCACGTCTCGACGCGTTGGCGATCATTGAGTTCGTGGGGCACCCATTTGTCAAGCTTTTTTACCTTGCCAATTTGACGCAAATGGACCAATATTGTTTTGACGCTAACGTCGAAAGCTGCTGCTAATTCAGCCGTAGATTGTGTATCATCAGCTTCCACAATCGCCTTTAATTCGTCATTGTCGACCAAAGTCTTCGGACGACCGCGAGGTTCATTTTTCAGGTCGAAATTTCCAGAACGGAAGCGAGCAAACCAATAACAGGTGGTGCGTTGGTTTTTAGTGTTAGCTCCGTAAACGTCGTTGATGTTGCGTGCCGCTTGTGCCGCGTTGAAAAAAATACATTCATACCACTTTAGGGGTTGAATATCGAAAAATCGTGAAATACTTGTTTAGGTAGGTACTTATTTTCGTTTAGGACTACATTTACAAAGTTCCAAGCCGAAATTAATTAATTTAATATTTTTTCCCTTACGCCTACGAATTACGAATTGGTAAAAAGGTGTACCTAGTTATGAAACTTTGTATAGACAATAGATCGAATTTTAGAAAATATTGAATTCGTTTTAGTAGATCATGTCGAAGAGCAATATCACGAAATTTCAAACAGATCTGACCACAAATAAAAAAGTTACATACATACAAACGTTGATACATACAAACATTTTACCCCTTTAGGGGGTGAGTTGCGCAAAATACCTACTTAGTGGACCAATATGTCACAAACGGAAGCCACGGTCCAAATATTACGTTTCTAGCTTCAGTAGTCTTGCCTCGGCGAAGATGAATCAGTCAGTCAGGACATGTTACTTTATATAATAGAAGAGTACCTGGGTAACCGAGCTTTGTTTAGAGCTCTAGTAGATAAAAAAAAGACACAAAAATATTTTACCGGGTTTCGAACCCATCATATTCCGAATTACCGAACAACGCGAAAATAACCAAGTTGCCAATCCGACTGAAGTTTATAGAGATACGAAATTATTGATATATTGTTGCACGACGAAAGAAAAAATATATATAATTTAAAATGCGCTGTTCACTAGGGATAAAACCTAGGTAGACCGATTTTTATCCCCCAAAACAACCTGCATACTAAATTTCATGTAAATACTTGGAGCCGTTGCCGAGATTACGATTATAATATACATATTATATATACAAGATTGTCTCGTTTAAAGTATAAGAGTACCTGGGAGACCGAGTTTCGCTCGGAGTTTTAGTAGAACTATAAAATAATTAAAAATAAATATCTATAGAAAATTAATAAAATTGAAGTGTCTATTTGTAATTTGAATTTAACAGCTTTTCACTAAATGCACATGAAAGTATATACGGTACTTACAACATAATATCAAATTAAAAAAATAAATGTCTGTCTGTTTGTTCCGGCTAATCTCTGAAATGGCTGGACCGATTTTCATGGGACTTTCACTGGCAGATAGCTGATGTTAGAAGGCGTAACTTAGGCTACTTTTATCTTAGGGCTCCGTTTAAAAAATAGGGTTCCGCTTCCCTTAGTTCTGCGCAAACAAAGTTGCGGGCACCAGCTAGTAAAAAATATAAAATAAATAATAAGAATCACTAAAATATTTATCTTCCCGGGATTCGAACCCTCCACATTCCAAATTTTCAAACAACGCAAAAATTATACTTAGGTACGCATACCAAGCTGTCAATCAGACTGACGTAAGAGAGTCGAAATTATTTTAGTTGCACGACTATAGAAAAAACATATATTGCTTAAAAATGCGCAGTTTCTAAGGGATAAGACCTAGCTAGATCGATTTTTCTCCCAAATATACAAAATTTCATGGTAATAATTGTAGCCGTTGCCGAGATTTCGATTATCACTACATTGTATAACACAAAGTCGCTTTTTGTCTGTCCATATGTATGCTTAGATCTTTAAAACTAAGCAACGGATTGGCTTATATACGAAGCGATTTTAAGCAATACAGCATTAATACTTATACTTATACGAAACCCTAAAAAACATTTTCAATATTGTATACAGAAGTATATAGCAGTGAGTAGTCATTTGCTGAAGAAGTTTTTTCTCCAAGATCACTATTCCACGCGGGCGAAGCCGCGAGCAAAATCTAGTTATATATAAACAAGATTGTCTCGATTAAAGTATAACATATTTAATTTTTTTTTCATAAAGGTTACAGGACAAACCATTTAACACGATCGTCATTGTTTTAGTCGCAAATTGTAGCTGACTAGATTGTCCAGAGGAGTTTTCCTCAAATTTGTGATACCATTCTTCGTTTCCATAATATCGAACACCAAAATCAAAAAATTGGAAAAAAATGTTTTTTTTACTATTTCGGCCATAACTTTTTTTCGCTTTTTACGTCTCGAATAATTATTTTTATATAATAACTCTCGTGAATACGCTAATTTTGAGCCTTTTTTGAATCTCATGTTGGCAACACCGAGAAGAAGCCATTGCGTGTGACTTCTTGTGGTGAATTGGCGCGCATTTGCTGCAGCCTGAGGGTGCCACTGCGCTGTATAAAACGGATGTGCATCGTTCGCGATCAATATCTAATTAATTAAATAGTAGCTAAATCTATAACTGATAATTGCTATATAAGTATATTTAATTAATTCCTTTAGATTTTATAATAATTTGTCGTATTCCATAATTTGAATAAATATCTGTAAAGTGAGTATTTGAGTTTATTAAGTATCAGTCGTTAACATCAGAAGTGTTTATCCACATGTCATGGGGAAGAATAAGAAGAAAAGTCGCAAACGTGCTCGATCATCTAGTAGTTCTAGCAGCGTAGTAAGTTCTGTCAGTGCTCGAACCCCGTCACCTCGCCCGCCAAAACGCAATCAGAGGACATTATCTAAACAATGCCCTAAACGAAAACTTACCCCTAGAAAAGTGATGGTCACTGTTTAGACAAGTCCTAATATCTATTTAGAAAGTAGATCAGAATTTAAAAGCCAGTACAGTTAGTCAGAAAAAAATGTTTGATGATTCACGAATGAGGGCAAAGAGATATGCAGTTGGTGAGTTAGTGCTTATTAAAATTCAAAGTAATAATAATGTTGGTCAAAGTACAAAATCGATGCCAGTTTTTAAAGGTACATTCCAAGAAAAAAATGTGTTAGGAAATGACCGCTACGAGGTGACGGATTTAAGGGGTTCAGTGCGTAGTAACAAAAATTATACGGGCACGACAGCAGCCGAAAATATGAAGCCCAAGTATTTTATTTTATAGAAATATATTTTTTTAAATATGCTAATTTCCAGAAAGGGTATAATTATAACTTGTTAATATCATTTGTTTTGCATATAAGCCTATGCTAATGTGTTATTTAGAGTTGTCTTGTTATGCATAAGTGAAGCGGTGTGCTCTTTATGTGTATGAAACTTTAAATATACTGTGTCTGTAGCAAGGCAACTGGATGAACTCGGTCTCTCAAGTGAAGCGTCCGCTCTTTGGGTGCGAGGGTCTGGTGCTCGCTAGAGTGCGCTGTATATACAAAACAAATATTTACGACAATATGATTAAAAGTGATTAATGTTCAGTTTCTTCTGTTTTTTTTTACATTCTGTAATATGTTTCGGGATCATATTGCCAGCATGAGTGGTTCATCATATTCATCATTCAATTCAGATCATATTGCCAGTGGGCTGACACTGTGCAGCATGGCCGTGTTGGCAACACCGAGAAGAAGCCATTGTGTGTGACTTCCGGTGGTGAATTGGTGCGCATTAGCTGCCGCCTGAGGGCGCCACTGCGCTGTATAAAACGGACGTGCTTGGCGGAAAGCGGCTTTTTTGCGGGGTTGACAAGAGAGCATCGTTCGCGATTAATATCTAACTAATTATATAGAAGCTAAATCTATAACTGATAATTGCTAAATAAGTATCTTTAATTAATTCCTTTAGATTTTATAATAATTTGTTGTATTCCATAATTTGAATAAATATCTGTAAAGTGAGTCTTTGAGTTTATTAAATATCCGTAGTTTACAATCATATCTTCAAAAGTCTCCGAGAGATAAGGGGATCGCACTTTTTCGTGAACACGGGGCCTATACTAGAGCGAACGAAAAGACATTTCCAATGTCAAAAATAATTTCGAAAATAGGTCCACAAACGACGGAATAATCGCGTAACGTACATAAAAAAAAACATACACACGAATTGAGAATCTCCTCCTGTGTTTTGGAAGGCGGTTGTAAATAATTCAACCGATTTCCAATACACAGGAAGCTTTACCTAAACGAACGAACGATATGTAGGTTGTAGTTGTAAGTGTAAGTAGTTATTTATTTATTCTAGTTCATAGTTATGACATAACAACGTGTGTCGGGACTGCTAGTTTAAAAATAAAAAAATAAAACTTTTCACGGCATGACATTTCCATTACGATTTTTAAATAGTTAACCGAGTAAATATTCCATACAATTATACATATTGTATTAAATCGGTGGCCCCGTTCTGGCATCGGACAGCATGCAGCGGTGCAACTCACAGATCTTTATTCAACACTTGTAGCTATTTCTCGAACGATCCAAATTGCTAACGATTTGACCTAGCTCACAAATTATACCTCTAATGATCTGAACTTGCACTTGGGGATCATTAGAGTTACTACTATTGTGACCTGGATGATGGTTAATATGGTGGTGATGTACCTGCTAGGTATATCAATTTACCATCACGCCCGTCATATTTTAACAAGAACATGCTCAATGCTCATAGCATCTTGGAATCTTATGTATTCCATATAAATCTTCAGACGAATGTCAGTGACATAGGTACGAGTACATAAGACATTGTGCAAGTAAACTCTCACGAAAAGTATTTAATGTATTGAAGTAAAAGTATTTTATGTATTCACTGCATTTTCCTCAGCAAATAAGCGTAATTTCCATAAACAAAACACGAACATAGAGTTACCTACTCAATAGGTAGACATATCACATAAATAAAGGTGACTTTGTGCCAACACCAACGGCCAAAATCCTAAGTCTAATGACCTACCTCTAATATATTTCGAATGTGGCTAGTGTCAATGACACGTCTTTTACATAAAGATAAAATCTGAATAGGCATTATGGGAGCTAAAGCAGTCGGCGCTGACACGGTATGATGGATGGCCGCAATAACGCTAGCACTCGTTATCGCCAGCCTCCCCTCTCCCCCTTTTTTGAGGCCTACCCTCCGTCGCTGGTGCCCTGGGGGAGGGAGGAGTGATCCCTTCGCCCGCTACCGCTTGCACTCACTTATCAAACTTACGCAGGCAATTCAAAATTTAATGTGTCATGTAGGTGCTGAGATTAGACGAGATTATTTATTAGGTAGCTGTGAAATTTGACAGGTTTGAAAGCACTAGGTAACCTAGGATTGATAATGAACTGGAATACAAATTCTGATATGTGCAAAATGAATTTAACCGCAATAGGTGTAGATTTAATTATTTCATTCGAATAAGGAAATTATTTATCACAAAGAAAACAGAAGAATAGCCTACTTCATACAAATTATAACTAAGTATACATAAGTAATTTACTTAATCCTAGAGAAGTAACATCACAATTTGCAACTAATCTACAATGAGTTAAAAGTTTGAATGCATTTTTCACCTTAATATACTTAACTAAAACGGCTCGTTTTCTTAAACGAGAGCTTTACTTTCCAAAACATAGACGTATATGTTAAAGACGAGACACGGTGAGGTGAAAACTGTCTCCACTTATAATAATTAGACTGACATGTAAAGTATAGTTTTAAGATTGACATTTTGACTTTTTTATTGTTTTATTTTAATAGTTTATTATATTAGGTCATTACATATGAAATTGGTGTTTTGTAAAGGAGGAACATAAAGTCGATTATTTTGAAACTTAATATATTTATTTAATCAAAGTATATACCATTGCTATCTATGCACTTTTGCCATCACATAGGCAATTCATTTATTCCTTTACTAAAGAAACCATTCGGACAGGAATCAATAAAATCTTTGAAGGCGCTTTGGACTGCCCCATCGGATTTGAATTTTTTCCCTTGCAAGAAGTTATCCAAATTTCGAAAAAAATGATAATCTGTTGGAGCAAGTTCCGGGGTGTACGGTGGATGTCTTAGACATTCCAATTGAAGCTCCTCTAATTTGGTAGCCGTCTGTTGTGCAGTGTGTGGTCTAGCGTTGTCCTGAAGCAGCAGTGGCCTAGAGCGAATGACCAACCTAGGTTGTTTAGCAGCTAGCTTTTCCATCTTGATTTGCAGTTGCTGACAATAGACATCTGCCGTAATCGTCTGCCCAGATTTAAGAAAGCTGTAGTGAACGACACCGGTACTAGTCCACCGTTTAAACGCTCACAAGTAACTTTTTTTGAGTCAATTTTCGCTTGGGGCAAGCTTTGGATGGTTCGCCAGGGTTCAGCTATTGCGATGAGCGTTTCCGATTATCGTACAGGATCCACTTTTCATGACAGGTAATGATTGGATTTAAAATCCCTTCATTATTGTGCCGGATGAGTAATGTAACGCAGCAGCCGACGCGCGTTTGTCGGTTTGCTGCACTTAATTCATGAGGTTTTCATGTCGCTCATTTAACCTTCCCAATTTGCTTCAAATGGATTAAAACAGTTTTATCACTAACACCGCAGCCTGCAGCTAACTCAGACGTGGTTTGCGATGAATCCGCTTCCACAATAGCTTTCAATTCTTCATTATCAACCTCGGTCTCCAGCCGTTGTTGCAGCTCCAGCGGGGCTTGTTCTGCAGGTCGAAATTTCCAGAACGAAAACGTTGGAACCAAAAACGCACTGTGTTTTCTTTTGCGACACCGACGCCGCCATACACATAATTAATCTTTCGAGCCGTTTCTGCAGCACTGGTGCCACGGTGGAACTCGTATTCGAAAATAATACGATATTTCAAGTTTTCCATTTTGTAAACAGAGTGACGCAAAGAAAAAACCAAAAGAGGAAATAACAAATGAATTACGGTTTTCGAAACACAAATGCATGAGTAAATATCGGTATAAATTTGAAATTGGAATTCCCAACCAAAGAAGATATATTTGAGATCAAAGTGGCAAGTACGACAAAACGCCAATTTCATATGTTAATATTTTGTCATCGATTGTAGAATTTTTAGATTGATATTATCTTTAAGTTATTAAGTAGATTATTGTAATAATTAATAGTTTTATATAATACTCTTTGACTTTGAGTCGCTTCGATTTTAATAATATCTATGGACGCTTCACGCCACATCAATCTGGCCCTGTGAATCTCCGAAAAAATCCGAAGAACTTGTGTTACGGGTACCAGAAAACGGAAAGTATATTTTAATACTATACATATATTTAATATTTTTTAACATTTTTTTACATTTATGTATGGATGTATTAAACACCCAGGAACACGGGAAAAACTTTTTGTTCCTTCGGCGGGATTTGAACCCACGACCCCCGGCTTGAGCACTAACGCGCTGAACCACTGAGCCACAGAGGTCGTCATTAAGCCACTTATGTTTCGTTTATTAATTAATTGATTGAATTTTAACAGTAATACCTAAATAATTTTTTGTAATAGACAATATTTCCACGCCCTGGAGGCAGAAATTGATACACAAACATAATATTGTAACAACACCTTTGTACCAATTTCTTGGAAATAAATTTATTAATTCATTCATTCATACATTTAAACGAAGAACGGGATACTTTTGGAGTTTTTGGGGCCATTTTTACATTTGAGGTATGGTGAAATCAAGATGGCTGACATTTGAAGTATGGTGAAAACCAAGATGGCGTAAATTTGTCTTGTATGAAGATTTTTTCTGTCAAATTATGTACGTCATAGCCTATCTTTAGTTTTGAAATCTTTGTTCCAAAAGTAATAATATATTGTGTCGACGCTTCAATATTAAAATAAATATTCCGCTTTAGAAGCCAAGTCGGGCGCTCGGCGGCAGTAAAAAATCAATTATATTTACTGCTTCATTAAATTATGTACAATTTATCTCGTCTGAACGAGCTAATTAATTGCAAGGGAGTACCGCAGTAAATTCATTTGAACTTCTTTAAACCTAAAAGCGCACGCTCGAATTACGTTCTTAATTTAAAAATATAGCTTGACGTTTAACCAATGGAAACTGCCGGTTATATATTTGTTTTTTTTACTGAAGTTAGGGTCATTACTGACCTAAAGTAAGGCCAACCAGACGAGATAAAGAATGTAAACAAATTTTCAGGGGTACAAAACATTTTTATTTGAATAAATTATTATAAAGTTCGAATTTTAATGGCTGTCGTCTGTACTAGACAAAGATGATTCGTCGGAAGAGTCCGAGTCAGCTGTGTTTATGATAAAACTATCTATTGTATTATCAATCATGTTGTCCATATAAAAATTGTCCTCGACTTTTATTACATGATCCACACAATTTCGCCATTTATCAGCAGATACACGTTGGATCCCCTCTTGTAGCAGTTTTTTCACATCTTCAAATTTAAATGTAGTATTATTGCGAGCTACGTGTCCCTTTATGTCAGCCCATACGAGTTCAATGGGATTGAGCTCGCAATGATAAGGTGGCAGTCTTAGGACTTCCACCTTAAATTTTTTGGCGAGCTCATCCACAGCGTATCTTTGGTAGTTCGCCTTTACGTCATTTACTTTCTTTAAAAGTTCTGCCTTTACGTCTTTTTCATCATAGCTTAGTTCTTTATTACGCAGCCATTCTTGAATACTTGCTTTTCTCCATGCTCTGGTGGGTGTTTTTTCTTGGCGTCTTGAGTGGTAAGGAGCATTGTCCAGTACCACTACAGCATTTTCACCAAGTTTTGGTAAAATATTCTCAAACCACTGCTCAAAGCGGTTCGCGTCCATTGACTCGTGGTAATCACCTGTGTTTTTTGACTCAAATACATCATCAGCCCCCTCTGTGAAACCATTTTCATTTCCCATATGCACCACAATCAGTCGTCTGCCCTTTGAAGTAGGGTTCTTTGCACCCGTACTCAGTCCCTCCATAAAAGCTTGCCGTTTTGAACTTATTGTAGTATCCACGTAAGTTTTTGAAACAGTGTGCGCTGAAAACGAAATAAGTTTTACATTACCAGTGATATGCACTGCCGAAATTCTAATTATTTTAGTAAGTCATCTTCTTATTTTGTGGGCTGCAAGGCTTATTGATCCCAGAAACCCAACGAGAGAACAACAAATAAAGTGACTTTTTAGTATGTGTGTCCCCTGCGGGAACCGAACCCGCGACATCCAGATTAAGAGCCCACGCTCAGCCCACTCGGCAACGGAGGCAGTAAGTAAAGTAAGGGCAGAAGCTAGTATTTATTAACATAATAAAGGCACAATTATTTGACAAACCTGCATTCGCCCATGTTTCATCCATATAGAATATAGAGCGGTTCTCCGTTCGGTATTTTTTAATCTTTCTTAAGTAATTCATTCGCCATAGTATAATGTCGTCTCTGTCTATTAAATCATTGTTTCTTTGTCGTTTTATATACTTAAATTTTAAATGTTTAAGTATTTTCTGAAATGTCGATCTCTTAAAGTTAGGTAATTCTTCATCATCATTGACAGCTTGGAGTACTTTTTTTAATGTAGGTAATTCTCTTTTCAGATAAAAGCTATGAACTTTCTTTCGTATGGCATGTTTATCAAACTCGTCCACTTTTTCCGAGAATGTGACCCTTTTTTTGGTTGTTGATGGGCAAGTTTGTACATTCCCAGTTGTTGCATATTCTTTTATAATTCTATATACGGAAGCGACAGCGATGCCCAAAATGCTCGCTGTTTTCTCCATTATACTTGTTTTGTACGGATATTCATCAGTAGGCCAAGTTTGCTTCACGTATTTGTGCACATTAACGACCATTCCTTTTTCATTAGATGTAAAATAGTAAATATAATAGTAAATAAAAAAATGTGAGGAATGGTAAATTTTAGACTATTTTCTTATTATTATATAAAAAGAAACTTTTTTGGTATAGAACCATAAAAATCAAAATTATAGTAATGGTTCAAGTGCAAATGAATTAATAAATTAACTTACCTTTTGACGCTTTTTGCGTGGTGAATTGATTTCTTTCAAAGGTTGTCTAGAGCCGCCAGGCTGTGATTCCATAATTAAAATCAACAACTGAGCACTCACAACAACAGCAAAAATTAAAAATAAAACTAACCGAAACGGAATAATAACAACAAAAAACCAAGTAAATACGGAGTTGAAAAAATATGTATCACTTCGAACGCAATCCAAACAGGAATGAACTTGTTCACAATTGTTTGGCGGACCAAATATTGACAACTGCGGCACTGGCCGCTTTCCTGTACCACGAAACACGCAACGACAGCTGTCGTCGACCAACTGACGTCATTATTGCATACGAGTGATAAGGACAGATATAACATTAACTCACTTTCATAATGCAACTCAGTAGCGGTCCGTTTATTTACGTTTTTTATCTCCTCTCGTTGGCCTTACTTTAGATAATGTAAGAATGTAAGTTTTCTTTAATTTCATTGTCCAATCTGGCAGCCAAATACTATGCTACTGGATACGCGATAGTAGCACTACAAAATATAGTCATACTTTACTGATCAATAGAGCTAATTGTATCTATATAAATAGACATAAATACATGCATTAACTGACATCAACACCGACGACAGAAAGCTATAGTGAATTACAATACACATCAAAATTTTTATCTTAAAATTATATCCCTATTGAAAGTACTTGTTGTGAACTACGACGTCTTGGTTTTTACATATCCTTCTTACGCTTGAGGGGTGATAATAATAATACAGTAACAATTGTTTTATTCTCCTTTATTGGTACATATGAGAGATATGCTTAACACAGATACGTTTACATATGCGAGATGCTTAATACAGATACGTCTACACTATATATAGCCTTTTGGCTAACTAAAATAAACTAACTAGATAGGGCGTGCTTGTGACATCTGTCAATATGACATTGATAGTTCTACTTCATAATACTGATAAGCAACAGTACTAAGACATTATTATTTTTGAATAAAAAATTAAACCGACTTCCAAATGCAGCGAATAATACATTAATTTTGAAGTCGGTACCAGCTCTAATAATGATTTTTTAAGATATTGTTTGTGCTGGTACCGACTTTAAAATAATGAAGAGAAATAGTTACAATTTTACCCGATTTTAAAATTCAGTCATATATTTTACTTTCATTTAATGAAAGTAAGCGTTTTTGAAAAATGTAAAGTTGACACATCTCGTGTTAAGATATTAGTGAGTGATATAGTTAATCACAGTGAAAACACCCGCAAATGTCACCAGGTGACCGCGTTACTTGGCAACACTATAATTAATTGCCACTAATTTAGTAATGTTGCGTAACTGTACGAGCTTTACTGTCACTACTTTGAAAGCAGTAAAGTCTGTATACTTGCTGGTATAATAATATTATAAAACATGAAGGTTTTCCTAAAAAAAATCAGTCTTTGATTTTTTTTTAGGAATATGCCCAAAGATGTGCGCGAGAGCGTCGTAGTTTTTAAGCTATTGCATAGCTTTTATCGCGGGCTTTGAGCGCGGCGACCGAATCAAGATATTCCGTAACGAAAATAAACCTAACTCCGACCGGCACAGCGGCGCGGCGTTGAAAGCCGTGCATCGTCTAACGTCGTTTCAGTTCGGCAGACTTCGGCACGGTGTTTGTTTGCGTGCGACTAGACGTATTCGTGTAAACTTACTATGCAATAGCTCAGTGGTCTCGAACCTACCGATTTTTCGGTATTTCTACCGATATGGGCTCTGTTCTACCGAAATACCGAAATAAACGATTTTTCTACGATTTCACAGTATACATGGAAATTCTCCCGATTTTTCTATCGATTTTACACTTTTAAGTTGGCAACCCTTTTCATTTATGTTTAATGTTACGGGGATGCCCTCAATAGTATGGACCTAGTGCAGAATGTAGTTCATATATTTTGGGGAATACCCTTGACACCCTTGTGTCCTACAATTCGATGTTACAAGGGGCTTCCCGCTCGGGAATTTACCTGTCTAGTATATATAAACAGTAATTCGGTTTTATTTTTTCATTAATTTTCTTAACTTTGAAGCGTGAGTACCTAACCGAAAGAGTCCCTACAAAATCAGATAATTAAGTTAAAATGTCGTCTGACGAGGAGTGCGAGTGTAAGAAGAAAAAAATATCTACAATATTATAGAAAAGAATGGGAAGAAGAATTTCCAGGTTGGCTGCAAGATAGTCGTAAAGGCGAAAGCTATGCCTATTGTAAGAGTTGTAATAAAGATATCAACATCACATCAGGAAAAGACGCTATAAAGTCCATATAAAGATAATCTAATAGGTTTTGAATCTGACGGAGCAAACGTAATGATGGGACGTAATAATTATGTTGTAACATTGCTGCAAAATGAAATTCCTAACATTTTTATACTTAAATGCGCCTGCCATTCGTTTCACCTTTGCGCGTCATATTATGCTTGTACCAAATTGCCACGTTTTATAGAGGATCTTGTAAGAGACATTTACAACTACTTTTCTTCTAGCCCAAAAAGAGTGGCAGAGTTTAAAAACTTTCAAATGTTTTGCGACTTAAAAGTACATAAAATACTCTCTCCCCTCCCCTCTCAAACACGCTGGTTATCAGTACATGCAGCAGTGAAGAGAATATTGGAACAACTCTCTGCTCTTAAACTATTTTTTATAGACCAAATATCTAACAATGATCATCTTTTAGCTGCAGAACATATATTACAAAAGCTCCAAGATCCTACTACGATATTATTTTTGGAATTTTTAGATTTTGTATTACCATTATTTACCGATTTAAATAAAGAAATGCAAGCAGAACACCCGAAAATTCATAATTTATATGAAAAAATAACTGGAACATTAAAAACTATTTTTGATTGTTTTTTAAAAAGAGAATATTTAACTAGCACTCCAATCGAAAATGTTGATTTTAAGAATCCCAGAAATTTTATGGATATTGATGACGTATACTATGGTGCTGCTGCGTCTAATACACTTCTAAGTAGTTCAGAAAATCTAAACTCAGATCAAGTAAATTTGTTTAAATGCAGATGCCTAGATTTTTATATCGAAGCTTGTAAGCAAATAACCACGCGGTTTTCATTGAAAAATAACCCAATAAAAGGTTTAGACATAATTGATCCAAAAAATGTTAAAATTGGCAAAACTGCTTCGATAGTTCCTGTGAGTAGGCTCTTTCCCAATATTGTTCACAGCAATGATTTCCAGGAAATTGATACAGAGTGGCGCATTTTAAGAAATTGTGAACAAATCAAAACATTTCCTGATGATGTAGAACTATTTTGGGATGAAGTAAGTTTACTAAAGCGTGGCGATGAAACTCAAATGTTTCCATTGTTGTCTGATTTCATCTTTAATATTTTATCACTTCCCCATTCATCCGCTAACGTTGAACGCATATTTTCACATATTAATCTTTTAAAAACAAAGCAGCGAAATAGGCTGTCTACTGAATCAATCACTGGTCTATTACATTCAAAACGACTATTTAATACAGCTAATTGTTACGATTTTGAAATTAATTCGAAGATGACTGCGGCTATGGCCAAAGAATATTGGTATAAAAAATAATTATGATTGTTACAAATTAGTCTGTAAGTTTTTTTTAATAAATAAACGATTTTTATTGAATATTGTATTTTTTTTTGTCAAATACCGATTTTGGGTACAAATATACCGATTTTAGCTGACAATTTTACCGATCTCGCTCTATGGCGTTCGAGACCACTGCAATAGCTTTACCGCGGCAGTCCCGAGTGCCACACGTATTTTTTTTTGAAGGATTTATAGTTGCCAAAAAAAGCCTTCCAGGTGTTGATTCCAACGATGGAACCAACATATTCTGAATATAGCCAAGGAGATTGTTTTGATGGAGATAAAATAATATTTAATGCAAACTCAATACTTTGTTCATTCTCAAAAAACTTATTTTTGTGCTCTTTGACCTTAAAAATCTTAGGTATGGCATATTTTGCATAGACGTATATATTAGGTCATTACGTATGAAATTGGCGTTTTGTAAAGGAGGAACATAAAGTCGATTTTTTTTAAACATAATATATTTATTTAATCAAAGTATTTACCATTGCTATCTATGCACTTTTGCCATCTCATAGGTAGTTCATTGATTCCTTTACTAAAAAAACCATTCGGACAGGAATCAATAAAATCTTTGAAGGCGCTTTGGACTGCCCCATTGGAGTTGAATTTCGTAAAAAATCGTAATCTGTTGAAGCAAGGTCCGAGGTGTACGGTGGATGTCTTAGACATTCCAATTGAAGCTCCTCTAATTTGGTAGCCGTCTATTGTGCAGTGTGTGGTCTAGCGTTGTCCTGAAGCAGCAATGGCCTAGAGCGAATGACCAACCTCGGTTGTTTAGCAGCTAGCTTTTGGATCATGATTTGCAGTTGCTGGCAATAGACATCTGCCGTAATCGTCTGGCCAGATTTTAGAAAGCTGTAGTGAACGACACCGGCACTAGTCCACCAAACGCTCACAAGTAACTTTTTTTAAGTAAATTTACGCTTGGGGCAGGCTTTGGCTGGTTCGCCAGGGTTCAGCCATTGCGATGAGCATGTCCGATTATCGTACAGGATCCACTTTTCATCACAGTTAATGATTCGATTTAAAATCCCTTCATTCTGCCGGTAGAGTTATGTAACGCAGCAGTCGACGCGCGTTTGTCGGTTTGCTGCACTCAATTCATGAGTACCACCTTTCAAGCCTTTTCACCTTCCCAATTTGCTTCAAGTGGATTAAAACAGTTTTATCACTAACACCGCAGCCTACAGCTAACTCGGCCGTGGTTTGCGATGGTTCCGCTTCTACAATATCCTTCAATTCTTCATTATCATCTTTGGTCTCCGACCGTCCACGGGGCTTGTTCTCCAGGTCGAAATTTCCAGAACGAAAACGTTGGAACCAAAAACGCACTGTGTTTTCTTTTGCGCCGCCGCCATACATATTATCATTAATCCTTCGAGCCGTTTCAACAGCACTGGTGCCACGGTGGAACTCGTACTCGAAAATAATACGATATTTCAAGTTTTCCATTTTGTAAACAGAGTGACGCAAAGAAAAAACCAAAAGAGGAAAAAAGAAATGAATTACGGTTTTCGAAACCCAATTGCATGAATAAATAGCAGTATAAATTTGAAATTGGAATTCCACAAACAAGATGGCTGACATTTGAAGTATGGTGAAAACCAAGATGGCCTATCTTTTTATTGTATGAAGATTTGTTCTGTCAAATGTACGTCATAGTAATGCTAAAATAACCACATTAAAAAAAAACTATAACCCGACTACGTAAATTATATAGAATATGTCCTATGTTACCCGGGCCATTATTGCGAACCTTTGACACCTCATTCATTAAAATCGGATCAGTAGTTTCGCTGCTAGGGTGGAACAAACATATGTATATATATATACACTGCAAAAATCATTACCCTTCCTTTTGGCTTCTTCGTCGTCGGGTAATAAAGGTTTGTACATTTTCCTAGGTGTCCTTATTTCAATGGCACAGCTATAGTTTTATTTCACACGTTTATTTTCAATTTAAAAGCGGAAAGCGCTTTACTAAAATACTTTTTTTAATGGTGATGGTATTAAATGTCTGTTGATTGATGAATTCGGTCATAAGTCTGAAGATTCTCGTGGATTATTATAAATTAATCCTTCTAAACATTTTTTGGTTAAAATAAACATAATGTTAAACTTTGAATCTTGAAAGTTGGAAAGTCAAGAATTTCAACGATAAAAATTAAGTACAAAATGTTATGTAAACAACTTGTGTGGAGTGTGCTGGACAATATTTACGAAAACTGATTCAAACTGCAGAAATATATAAACATCAGTTGCGATGCGTGAGATTTGCGGAATAGTAAGCCGCGTAAGTAAATATCTAATAAATTACAGAACGATATATTCTTAGATTTTATTACGCTTATACCTTTCCCTCCTTGTAATAATAAAAATTTAATATTTTTGTAGTTTTTATTTCTATAAATAAAAGGTTTTTTTTTATCCATACATGCCGGTAAATTAATAGTGACTTTTTATTTAATAATTTCAGCGCATCTCGTGCGTCCCAACGGAATTGTTTCGTCACAAGGTGTTAACGTAATGTTTTAGGTGCCTTGGGCACAAACTATTGTTTTGTTTTAGTGCTGTATTTTAAAAATAAATATGTATTATAAATAAGCAATATTCATAAGGGAAGCCGGCTTCTATGGACGCTTCGCCTGTGAAAATCAGTATTTCAGGATAATTTTCAGCTGTGCCTGTCCACACAGCAAACGTAATTTATTCCTAGCCCGTATCATTACTGCCCTTTAGTTGTGCAATAAAAGAATTTAGTTTGCTTTACTCGTATAAAATTACCATAGAAATACGTTCAGTATTGAAATAAGATGTAAGTGGACCAATATCGCTGGCACAAATAGTCCCATTAATAAATATATCAGTCGCTGCAGGCCCGCCCCTCAAAAAGCCCACAAAATAAGTAAGTTTATCATTGTACGCCAAGCTATTTGGAAACGTTCCAAACAAGATGATACTTAACACATTAGGACCATAAAGAAGGAATATTGTGCGAACGTTTCTATAATGTTTGTTTACATGTCTGTTATTGATGAAGACATATAATGTTATGGGCAAAATAAATCGCGATTTTTGCCTCAATCGAGCTTTAAATGACTTGTGTTTATTGTTCAAGTTCTGTCCTCCCTCTTCATAGAAGTATCCTCTTCAAATAGGTGTCGAATAGCTTATTTGGAAGTTATGTCGCTGCTTACTTTGAACTACTACTTAACATGCAAATTATAGTAGATTTCGAAACAGGCTCTTACTAAAATATGTTAGTTTGTTGGTTTTTTATATTCTATAATATCTCACAGGTAGTTCAAAGTTTCACATCAAAGGGCTGTCTCGTGCAATAAAAGATAATACTGAAACTTTAGAAGAACATCCTCATTAAGTTTGGTCAAAGAAGGAAGCTCTCACATTGCAGATTCGTTCATTCATCTATTCCATTATTATAACCGGCTGAGAATAGAGAAATAGGTTATGTAATTTATGACTTCAAGTAAGGAGCGCGATTCGATAGCTCGGGGCCGCGACCTTAGTTTCCTTAGCGAAACAAATCTAGCGCAAACAAATAAAATATACATTCAAACAACTAAAGTACAAAGTTTGGTGATGGTCCGACAAGTTATGCAGTATGTAGTTTAAAGCTTAGTCAAGGTCTGGTATTATACATAGCTGTTTGTAGATGGTACCATAGTCAATGTGTCCGTGAATAGAATTAACTGAGATACTCTGAGATATCTCCGACCAAGACGCATTATGTGACTTCCACAATTCATTGAATTATGACACGTCTCCTAACAGCGATAGCACACGGCATATTTTCAACGCGTAGACGACGCGCGTTTTAGGGCCGCGCGCTTACGGCGCCATAGATTCTGACTGTTGTATAATAATTATATCGAATCCATTACAAATCCAATCAATCCATCTCGTTAAAAGCGCGTATTACGCGCGTCATCTACGCTTCCTCTGCGCGTTTTAAATACGCCGTGTGCTACGCTCTAAGTTTTGGCTCTGGTACCTCAACAGCCTACAGCAAATGTAACCGAGTGCACTGTTTGTTGCAGGGATGTGTCGAACAACAACATCAGCGTGCTGCCGCCAGGGGCACTGGAGCCTGCGATCGCCCTTAGAGACCTGTAAGTTCACAAAATCTGCCACATGCTTAAAAAATTATTTATTTGAGATTATACTCGGAGCATACAGGCTTCTGATACAACGACCGGTTGGCAGTCGGCACACACACGCTACACGAATATTTTCATGCATATAACGTTTTACATCGCTTTAATAGGTATACAACTGACGTAATAGGTTCAGCGTTTTTTGCAACTTTGACAATATTGATTTTTAATAAAAGGGGCCTTTAGTCAAGTCAACAAAATGTATGAGATTTGACATAAGGCATCGCAAGCGATTATGTCATTTAGCTATGACTTATGTAAAATCCCATACATTTTTGATTTCGAAGTTCGCCGTCGAAATTATCGAATGACTAAACTTACTCATTTTTTCGAGTAGGTACTATTCATTTATGCAGTAAAAAAATTCATGCATATGCATATGCAGTCAACAAGCGTATAATTGTGTAGCCGTAGCGACCGGTCGTGGTCGTTGCAGGCTCGTTCGCAAGCTATTCTTTTCAATTCTTACCTTTGAATGGTGTAAGACCTAAAAACCTGCATTTTAGGACAAGTAGAAGAAGTTGACAATAAGATCTGGAAGTTTCGCGGTGTTAACTCTAAAGGCTTTTGCTTTTAGTTTGTAAAACTCATTCGACAGAACAGAAGTAACGTTTGTACTTTAATGTTTGCTCTACCAATTTTATAAAGTGCTGTATTATTCCTGAACAAGTAATGTTTTGGTTAAAATTCTTAAAGATTATTTCGATAAAAATTTCTGAAATTCCAAACATAAGTAGTTTAGGGTTTTGGCATACCTTTTAGTTGGCATATTTTTAAGCTAAAAGTGAGTAACATGTCACATGGGCTTAAAAGTAACTTTTGTGTAAATTACTCTTTTAAATAGTGTCAAGTATTATGTTTATGTTTGTTATTATCTTTTACGAAAAATACTTTTAAAACATGCTGGCTATGTGAGATAACATAATTTTGTACAATTACACGATCCTCTTACACATAATGTGCGCTAATTAAATAATTATAAATATCTTCACCGAGGCACACTACTCAGTACTCACACAGTGTAAAAAGTTTTAATTGAAGTTAACATGTTCCCATTTACGGTCGCTAGATGAATGTCAGACTACATTACAGACCACATGACCGCGAACTGTTCGGTTCATTGAAGGCCTTAAATATAAAGTTAAGTTTGCGCAATTTTTTACGCGCGACGTAGCGGAGACGGTATATCCCCTCAATGACAGACATAAACGCATATGCGTATATGTCTATAGTCTATGGATGACAACTATATATATATATATATATATATATATATATATATATATATATATATATATATATATATATATATATATATATATATATATATATATATATATATATATATATATAAAAGAAAGTCGTGATAGTTACACTATTTATAACTCAAGAACGGCTGAACCGATTTGGCTGAAAATTGGTGGGGAGGTAGCTTAGAACCAGGAGACTGACATAGGATATTTTTATCCCGTTCCGTTATATTTTTTCGTTCTGTTATCTTTTTATCCCGTTGTGTTATACTACGATAAAACGTGATATGTTCAGGGAAGGTGGGTTCAGGAAAGGTTTAAACGGTGAGAAATATTAGAAAATTTGCGGGGAAAATACTAAAAATGACCATTGAATTTTCCCATATTAACTGTCACTGTGTTCAAATTTGCCATTGGACTGTCAAATGTTGGTGCTTTCTGATTGGTTTATTTCAAAAAAATCATTCAGCCTCAGGAGTCGGTGTAGGTTGTAGGTTATAGCTGTAGATATTTATTCCACCTCATAGTTAAGACAGAACAACGTGTGTCGGAACAGCTAGTTACACTTACATAATAAAAATGTATGCAGTTTAAGAGTCAGTTCACACCGCGACTATACACGACGCTACGCCGCACTGCATTTTTTTATTTAAGATAGCTATTCAAAATTGAACTTTATTCACTACACAAGAAGATACACGTTTTATATGACATCATTCATACACTGCACATCAACATGACATTCGAACTCTTACAATAAAAGGTGTATCTTCTTGTGTAATGAATAAAGTTCAATTTTGAATAGCTACATTAAAAATGCGGCGCCATGTCGCGTATTGTTTCGTTTCGGTGTGAATTGACCCTTAGTATGACAAATCAAATAGAAACAACTATACTACAATTATATTTGCTTATAGTTATGAAAAATCTTTAAGGAATTTTCATAAGACAACCGCTTAAAGAAAGCGCTCATGAAATGTCCGTCGAACCAGTTCATTCACTTCAGAAGCTGCTGAAGTCCCGAAATATTACGTTCTGACGTTTTTTACTAAGCTATCATTTTCAATGCGTCTCACGTTGCAGCAATATCTTTAGGAGATAAGGATTATCTTTGAATAATCCGACTTAGTGAAAATCCAATTTAACTTCTAATTTATATTTACGCTGCAAACTACTGTAACTAACAAATGCATGCGTCATAGGAAAGTATATTGCTGTACAATGTACCACCTAACCTACAAAACACGTGCGTCATAGGAAAGTACAGTATGACCACGATTTTAATTTCCAATTCGACAATCATAATTTCTATTGAAAATCAAAGGGCCATTAGCAACGCGGTTTTACTATATATTTTTTAAAAGTTGAATTTTAATATATGACATTTCGAAATATATTTTTAAGAAGCAAAAAAGTATGCCTGTTAAATGTGCATTAATTATTAAAAAAGGACACAAATTAACTTAAATTAAAATAATAAATTAACACAAATTAAATTTAAACATTCTACTGGTACAGGACATCCGAAAGTTCTATTACCACCAGGAACATCGCGCATCGGAAGATAAATAAAAATATTGATCGGATAGCATTTCCAAAGATAATGTCTTAAACCAATAATCTGACATAGGATTGTGACTGCAGCACCTGCTACAGCAGCTGCTGTAGCAGGTGCTGTAGCAGGTGCTGCAGTCACCGTGTATGTACAGTCTTGCGGTGGCTAGGTAGCTACCTAGCCACCGCAAGACTGTACATACACAGAGTAGAAAATATAATATGTACGTACGTACAACTGCAGGAACGCGAGACTTTTGTTTGGAGCGTTTTCACAAAACTTGCTAAATCCTGTATTATAAATCGCTGTGTACCTATGAAACTATTAATTTTTAATGTACTGTTCCTTCTCAGAAGTTACTCATATGTATGACTATTTTTCATTTATGTATTAAAAAAACGAGCGAGACTTACTGCAGTAGTCGCATATGATGTGTAACATTTTATGAAAATATTTCAAAAAAACAATGCTTAGTACGATTTTACAGTGACAGAAATCAACGTCAAAATTTTAATCAGCTAAATACTGAAATATTTTATTCGAATCTGACGGCCAACGCTACCACCGCTCGTACGTACGTACGCAGCGTAGCAACGCTCATTCGTCAAATCAAATTCCGCGACTTCCTGTTACATACTTCTGTCTCATTTCACGAAATCACTCCCACAAATTGCAAGAAAGCCAGAGGAAAGATGTTACACATCAAAAATCAGTCAAGTAGCCTATTGCAACAGGATTTAATTACCGTTCTCACATTTAAAAAATATATTATCTAGAGGTATCGTATGTGTGGCCAGGAATTTGTCTGCGAACCGCCTGGAGGTGCTGTCGGGCGCGCTGAGCGGCGCGGCTCTGGCGCGGCTGTGGTTGGACGTCTGTGGGCTGAAGCGCCTGCCGCCCGCCCACGCGCCACGACTGCACTATCTGTAAGCTTAGACGTTGTGCATCTATTGCAAATTGCAATAAATTGGCCTTAGGTGTTGTCATGCTCATTTAGTTTATTGTTTCTGTGGTGTAGTTTATATTTGGCGGTAGAAGTCTATTTACTTATTTTGATATCGTTATTTATTTCTGTTTCGTTATATCATGTCAAGCAGATAGTACTTAGTTAGATTCAGTAGTTTTTCACTATCACTTTGATTTGTTAGCTTTTTTTATTTTTTTCTCTGTGCAAATATGCTCTGTGCAAATAAAATGCTTTTATATTCTGTTTTATATGTTTGTTTTCGTTTTTAGCAATTTTTTAAATATTTTAACGTAGTAAGCCGTTGTAATTTAGTTACTTAAATACCTACAAACGAATAATGTAAAAACAAAATTATCCAATAGCTTCCATCTTAAAATTATTTGATGAGAATAGGGGAGATTTATTTTGGCGTTGTAATTGGGCGTCGTTTGTCTAAACATATTGAGGTCCAGAAGACCCTTTTTTCTTCAATTTAATGCATGAGTTTTTATTGCTCTATCAGAGATTACACTTTCGTTATTGGATATTTGTTTTTTTTGTAGGCTTTTTTTTTGTAATTGCATGTTATTTTTATAGTTGTTGTAAAAGTTTACTGCTTTTTTAATGTGGTTATATTATGTGTAAAATTTTGGTTTCAAAATGATGCTATTATTGCTTTTCGTGTTATTATATGCAGCACCATTTTACACTAAGGGCCTGTTTCACAATCTACTGATAAGTGTCAGATACCTTATTTGTATGTTTTGTCTCTATCTCTCAATAAGCAGCATTTATTAGGCGAATGTGACACAGGCCCAAAATTTTACCACTGTATCTATTAGTCGATAAAACGCAATAAAAATGGTGAATCTTGATTAAACTACATATAAACAGCAAATTCAACTTGTTCATAGACTTCGCAGCTCCCAAAGTCTTGGAATCTTCAAGTTTTTGCTAAGCACACTGTAATCTGGCAAACCTTCGTAGAATTTTAATTGCATAAAGTCTTTCAAACTTACCTTTATTACCTCAGAAAGCACTTTAATTAAAAGGCGTTTTATTTGAAAGCTTGTTGAGGAGCACATTTTTTAATAGAACGTGATTTTACGCATATAAAATGCGAGCTTTTGAAAGTCGACAGAAGTTCAAAGATTGTAATAAATTTTATTACTGACAATTTAAATCTTACACTATTATGTAAAGTAAGGCCAACGAGACGAGATAAAAAACGTAAATAAACGGACCGCTACTGAGTTGCATTATGAAAGTAGTTAATATTATATCTGTCCTTATCACTCGTATGCAATAATGACATCAGTTGGTCGACGACAGCTGTCGTAGCGTGTTTCGTGGTACAGGAAAGCGGCCAGTGCCGCAGTTGTCAACATTTGGTCCGCCAAACAATTGTGAACAAGTTCATTCCTGTTTGGATTGCGTTCGAATACATAGATACATATTTTTTCGTCTCCGTATTTACTTGGTTTTTTGTTGTTATTATTCCGTTTCGGTTAGTTTTATTTTTCATTTTTGCTGTTATTGTGAGTGCTTAGTTGTTGATTTTAAATAATGGAATCACAATAATGGAATTAAAATTCGAACTTTATAATAATTTATTCAAATAAAAATCTTTTGAACCCCTGAAAATTTGTTTACATTCTTTATCTCGTCTGGTTGGCCTTACTTTAACTGATTTACTTTTATGTAAACTCTAAAATATTTTAGAGTAAATAACCGCAACCTGCGCAACCGTGGCAAAGCCATTCTTTACTTTCAAACGGGACAGTTCTACTATAAAACTATAAACAGACTACATACATTATATGCTTGTAATTATATTGCTTAACTGCTTGATGCTTGGCACTTAAGGTTTCATTTGTTTCACATTTGTTTTATTTAAGTATTTACATATGCAATTATTATTTTTTAAATTATTTTATTAAAAAAAATTAAAGGCACAGGAAGTTTAAACACAATGACATTTTGAAAATTATAAAACAAAAAAGGAATCTATCATTGTACATAATAAACGAAGCGTTCACAACAAAAAATTGTAGTAAAAGTTATGAGAATGAAATACAACAAAAATTGCACGTTTCAAAATCCCCACACCGTTACGTGTACTGCAGTGTATGTCGTAAAGGTATTCACAGGGATAGAAATGGTGCAAAAAATATTTTATTTAAATTTGAATATAAATTGAAAAAAAAATAAGTCGTCGAGCATTCTTTCGTTTGCCGATATCAATATGAACGTTGCGGGTGGTGGAAGCTCGTAAGGTTCATTATCGTAATTCTTTGTTCGTATGTTTGATAAATAAAGCGATTAGAGTAAAATTACTATTTATTATTTGTTATTTATATTATTTAAAATGGAATCACGCTTCGTTACAATAATAATTACATCGCGGTGAAATTCGTCGTTTGACGTTTGTTTGAAGTTAAGTAGAATACGAGTTTGCTGTTTGATAGGATCCAGACTATATCGAACAAGTTCGATACTTGTTGCATTATTGTTGGATTAAAATAGCAGAATCGACCTTCTGTTCCTTACATAAATTTTGTTAACTATATTCTCCCTTGGAATTTTCAAGTTTTATTTAAATTTAAATTTTATTATTATTATTTTTTTTTATTTAAATTATTTTATTAAAAAATATATATTTTTATTATGATTATTTTTCATTCTTTTTTCAAATTACTTTTATGCGTTTTCGACGTTTATTTCTTTCAATATCGTTCTTTTTATGTCACAATATTCAAGATATACCAATAAAACTAAATTGAATATTACAATAAAAAAAGAACATGCCATGCAAGACGTGCAGAAACGACGATCATTCCCGCTCTTCCAGTTCCAAATGTTTAAAATGCAAAAGAAGAGTCAGGGAAACTGAACTTGAACAAGATCAAGAAATATCAGTGTATTGCATTAAAAAGGGACTCGGATCTTTTGTGTGTCCCCTGTCTGAAAAGAGGCAGGAATTGTTAGAAACAATACGAGCGGATGTGAAAGAATTGTCTAGATTGAGTATTGAACTATCGTACTTGGTCAATTATTTCTTTAAGAATTATTGTAAACATAAAGATTTCCATCAATTGTTTCCCAAATTCGATCCATTGCAATTTACGTATATACTCAAGCGAAAAAATCATAAATTACAAGACCCTTTCGATATAATTGATAAGTATAAAATTTTAAATAAAAATGTAACATACAATGGAAATATAAAATCTTTCAACTCGATGTCGATCGCCAATCAATACAAGACAATTTTAGAGACAAATGTAAATTTTCATGCATTCAAATGGCTAAAGATGTACTTGTATCACAAATTCTCTGAAAAATTAACAAAGTCGCAAATTCACGAATTCACATTTAATGCTTTCTATAAAAATACATTCAGCGATAATGAAATTGGAAAATGGTTCGAAGTGAATGGAATTTCGGAAAAAGAAATGAAGCAAAATTTTTGGAAATTTATTCCTTCATTTGTAAAAATTCAACATGAACTGTATGAAAATAATATGAAATCTTTCAACGTTTTCCCAATTTATAAACATGGATTGAAACACATCACATACGATTCTAGATGTTTACACGAACTTTTATGTAGAGGCGATTCAAAAAATACCCCATCCTCCTGGGTTCAATTTTCAGAAAATGACCCGAAACAGTATTGGAAACGTTATTTTTCCGTACCGAAATCTTTCGGTTGGAGTTTTAGTACAGACGGTGTTTGCGTTTCGTTGTCTATGAATAGATTGATTTCAAAAGAGGATAAATATAAAAATAAGCGTACAAAGAGGGAGGTGGCTTAGAATGAAAATGAAAATCAATTGTATAAAAAGTATAAAAAAATAATTGCAGTCGATCCGGGAGCTAAAACACCGATCGTAATGTGCAGTAGAAATGGTAATAATTTTGAATTTAAAACTCTAAAAAAGGAAAGAGTCGTTTACGAGACGAAAGAACATCACAGGGAGAGGAAACGATTGAAATTCATAAAAAATGTCGATTTGAAAATTAGGAATGACCGGGAGTCAGTGGAGAAGGAGACGGGTTTTGGAATTAGTTGTAAAAATTCAAACGTTCAAGACTACACTAAATTTACACTGAAATGGTTCGACGAAAAACAAAAAGTGTACGAGCAGAGGAGATTGCAACGATTAAAGTTTGACAAATATATAAACGATCAAAAAACAAATCATAAAATTGTAGATGAATATTTCGGCAAAGAACCAGACACACTAGTGGTTTATGGGGCTGGTTTCGATTTCATGAATAGGGGAACTTTCAAAGGGCATAAGAAGTTTAAACACAATGACATTTTGAAAATTATAAAACAAAAAAGGAATCTATCATTGTACATAATAAACGAAGCGTTCACAACGAAAAATTGTAGTAAAAGTTATGAGAATGAAATACAACAAAAATTGCACGTTTCAAAATCCCCACACCGTTACGTGTACTGCAGTGTATGTCGTAAAGGTATTCACAGGGATAGAAATGGCGCAAAAAATATTTTATTAAAATTTGAATATAAATTGAAAAAAAAAAAAAAGTTGTCGAGCATTCTTTCGTTTGCCGATACTGATATGAACGTTGCGGGTGGTGGAAGCTCGTAAGGTTCATTATCGTAATTCTTTGTTTGTTATGTTGAGTGTAAAAATAAAATTCGTTATACTTTATGCTGTGTGTTATTTTGAAATTTGATTAAGTAATAATATTATGTTATGTCATGTTTGTTAGTTACAAATTCAGAAACTAAATCGACCATAAACTAGATCGAGTCCCTCAGGCCTCTATCGTAACTGTTACACATGTAGGTATGAGGCCGGTTGGGTAACTTTCAATCGCAAATATTCGAAGTGAATCTATGTATGTATGTAAGTCATTACAACCCGAACATGATTTATGTTTGATACGACTAGTCGAGGCTTAATTCAAAACGTACAAAAGTCAAACGAAATTATAATTTATGTCACGAGTTACTTTTATTATTAAGGTCAGTGGACACGATTGGTATATTACTACATCAGTAGCGTACTTTATATGAATGGTATTAACAGTTCAAATGATATCTATAATAATTATTAATAAATTCTAATTATTAAATTATTTTTTAATTAATTAATGAAACTACAAATTGAGCACGTGGCCAATCAAATTTTTCTTTTAACAACTAATTTTACCAAGGTGATATTTTACATGAAAGATAATGTGTTTTAATTACAAGCGTGATTTACCAAATATTCACAGATTTACAAAACTACTCACCGTGGACACGGGGTTAAAATATAATTATTATAACGACTACATCTTGAGTCTATAGAAAAGTTTATTGAAAAAGGAAACGTCATTCGAAAAAGTGCCATATATACCCTCCTCCGTCGTCTTTTTTAAACTTTTGACAACTATGAAACTAAGGCGTAAAGAGAAAAAATCCAGAAACCAATATAAAGTATATTATATTAATAATCAATATATTATGTAATATAGTGATGCAATTCTACTGTATTTTCATTGTTAATCAAAATTAACTTATTATTTTTTAAGATTTAAGACGGATTTAAAATCGATCTATGAATCAAATATTAAAGCAAGGCTAACGCCGTTTTAGTAAGGACGTGCGCCGATAGATGGCGTTTAAGCCTCTAAATGACAAATAATTAAGCAAACAAATCATAGATGACGGTGATTTTACAGTAAGGAAATGTAACTACGTTACAATGTACAATTCTTCAAATCCACATAGCGCATGGTATGTAACATTTCGAACAAAAGGACAAAATTATGAATTGCTTCTTACATTAGTAAGTTTGTTCTTTCCTGAAATTCAAATTGAAGGCTGTCAGCCGGCCAGGCTCCCACGCACAAGTCACGTGTTACATATTTCGATGGATGGAAGATACATTATTCATGCAGTTAGGGGCGGACAGTTTTTTCCAGCGATGTAAGCCGCGATATTGCCTCGTCACTCAGCTTGTACCTCTGATAATATTCAAATTGGGCCCGCCCTATCCGACTTCGAGACTCCCTACCTAATAGATTTACAGTCATATCGATATCGATGGTATTGGCTCGGCTGTGAAACGATCTGAGAGGATTTGTCTGCCAAATAATGTAGCTACAGCACTTTCCACCTTCCTAAAAAACAGAGGGAAACTGCACAGGAAATTTTCGGAAACCGAATTCGACAGCAAGTTTTTTCCTTTAGGGCAAATCTTTATCAGATCTGCATAAGTATAACCTTATTGACAACAAAAAAACAAAGGTTAACAATATCTTTCACCATTCATGTTCGCCGTCGAACAAACTCTTGGCACAAATAGTGGCCTTGATAAGCCATTGTAATCCATCAAATTAAACTGCTACAACATTAGTTCATTATTAAGCATAAAGCTCTCCGATGGCCACTAGGCAAAAGGAACACTTGACAAACAAAAATAACTAATTAATAGAATCTCAAACTATACTTCGAAGAAGGACGATCGGACTATCTGTCTTGTCCCCCAAAAAAGGCTTAGGGCCTGTTCACAATCTTCTAATAAGACTCGGATAGCTTATTCGGAAGTTTTGTCGCTTCTTACATTCTTTATATCAATATGAAAATAAGCTATCTGACACTTATCAGGCGATTTTGAAACGGACCATTAAAACTGTTTAATCCTAGTCCATTTATATACACGGGTCAAAAAATAGGGACATCACAGTACAAAACGACGGCGTCACAAAAAATACCCCAATCTATCCTCATCACAGAGGTCGTTAACTCTACTGACTAGTGTCGCTACTATTTTGCTGGAGCTGGAACCGCGGATAAATCTCCACATCAAATCTGATAAGGCTCTGGAGTAAACAAACAGGTAAATCTTATAGTTAAACTCCCATTTGTTATATTCCAAGACATCTCCCGTAAAGCAGATCATTTGCAAGAACTAAAAGTAGAATTATTGTTTATATACAAAATTTTCAACTTTTTCACTTCATAAATATATTAATATTTGCGGCTTGTGGTAGATATAAATATATTTTTATGCTCTCATATAGGACTAGATGTTGCCGCGACTGTGCGCGCAAAAGGGAATTCGTACATTTATCCTCTATATCTGTGATAAATTTCATCAAAATCAATCCAGTAGTTTCGAAGCCTATTTAATGCAAACAAACATACAAACAAACAGATAATTCCTGTTTATTACATTATATAAGTAATAAGTATAAGGACAGACATAGGTACGTAATATTTTTAATAGATTTTAGTTCAAACAACTTATTATAATAATAGCTCCCCACACTGATTTCAGTGACGGTGGCCGATTTAATTGAAACCAGGCCAGCTACGCAGGAGTTATTTTATAGTGCCCAAGTGTGTGCGCAGTACACAAGAGCACTCTCTCTTCCTTTACTCTCGTAACCCAGTGGGACGAATAACCGACACGACTGGTGAGATATCAGGCGCAGGTCCGACTTTTTACATGCCCATCCGACGCATGGATCATCTTTCTTGTCAGACAATCAGGTGATCAGCCTGCATTGTCCTAACCAAACTTGGAAACAAGATTTTTTGTTATTCCAATGCGGGAATCGAACCCACGACCTCCGAGTCGAGAGCCAAGCTCTAAACCACTAGAACACGGAGGCTGTTCAAACAAGTTCTTATACTAGAGCATTATAAAACGTATTTCTGTACAATGATAGGATATGAATTAAGATTTAACTGAATAGTTAGTCGGACAAATTATCTAGAGTGTGTAGGTAGTTCATCGTTTACGATACACATTACTCGGGTGTTTTATGGAGCGGAGCTATGAAACTTAAACTCAACGACTTTAAGACCTATTAACAAACAATTTCCTCTAATAAAGTTATTGTAAACTTTCATTGTTTTAGTATAGTCTAGGACGAAACATAAATAAAGGAAAAATAAGGAGATAATTTCCGGTGGATAAAATAATTCTGATACGACTTGAGGATAAGAACACTGGCATTATTGTAAAGTCGTACAGTTCCGCTATTTTGTTACGAGAACATTAAATAATATAAGGGACTATAAATGTGAAGTTGTAGGAATATTTACTGCGATTTACCTATCATATTTCCTATAATAATGATGAAGTTAGTAAATAAAAGTAAAACCTTTAAACTTTAGTACATAAGTACCTACAGATAATCTCAAAGATAACACGCACATTTCAGTCGCTGAAATTGCTTAGATTTTCTGAGAAAGTGAGCCTGCTATAGATTTATGTCAGTTCAAGACCACCCCACACCCAGGATATTTACGAGTACGCCACGATATTGCTCACAAAAACTCTAAACAAGCAATAAATTTTATTCCGATGACGCACTTCCTTTTTCTCCCTTTCCCGAATCTTTTTCTCTGTTTGATCCTGAATGCGGGTTTAATTACATTAATTTTGATTTCTTAATAACTGTATTAGTTATAACGTTAAAGCGTCTACTACATTATCCTTTATTTTACTACTGTAAAACTAGCCTACTACTTAACTACTTAACTAGCCCTTAATATTATTCAATGACGTTATCATTTAGGTACATACTTAAGTAGCTTATCTTTAACAATAGTTGTAGAACTAATAGAAATTATTTGGACAAATTTACTTGGTTGCACATCGCATCGGCCACCGACAAGCCCGGCTTACCACTTTTGGGCCTTATTACTATGGTAATAAGGACCAAAGGAGCTGCACCGGGCTTGTCGGCGACCGAACATTATACACAGATTTTACCACAATCTGGAAGCGTAAACTCCAAGGAATTGAGTTTGTAAATTTGTGGAGTGGAAGCGATAAATGTGGACTTTACAAATGGTTTGGTTAATAATTATTAAGTGTCGTGCCCCTTTGGATACCTTGTGGCTTCAGAACGTTCCAGAACAAACAAGGACGGGATTAGCGCCACGTCCACTGTTAATATCACGATAATTTACAGTTCTAGAAAATTCTCACTGTGTTTAATTAAAAACGTAGCGAGCGACAGAAATATTAAGTTGGATATAGAAAAGGACACGTAAAACAAAATTAATACAACTTTAAGTGCCTGCTTCACAATCTTCTGTTAAGTATCGGATAGCTTATTTGTAAGTTTTGTCGCTGCTCACTTTAAATCTAGCTTCAGAGATAAACATGCAAATGAGCTATCAGACACATATCAGTAGTTTGTGAAACAGACACACAGACAACAGATAACCAGAGAGACACGTCAAACTTCACTCTAAAGTCTAAAGAGCCCCCGAGACGATCAAACGGTTTGAGTCAAACCAATTTGATCGTTTACAAAGCTCGTTTGAACGGTTTGTCAAACATTTACGGGTTTGAAGCTCGTTTGATGGAATTACATAATTTTGTTTTGTTTGACAGTGAAGTCACAGTGATACTGAACAGTGCCGTTTGATAAATCGATCAAACCGACGTCAAACGGTTGCATCAAACACGCAAGGTTTGAGTCAAACCATTTGATCGTAACACCCCTCTGTTTTCGTCGGACGTTAATAAGCAAAGCCTTATTGCAAGTAAAACAAAGTCATAAAAATAATAGATTAAACTGACAAGAGTCAATCCACTCGCACAACACAACAACAACACAACTCACAACACACACAATGAATACCGTGGCATATACTGTATACACGCGTATGCATGTCGTTCGTCTGTATATGTCGGGGATCCTTGTGCCGCAGTTCGCCGGTCATTTCTCCACTTGTCACCCGCACTCGCGCTATTCATCACCGTGCGTTAATTTACTCGCAATCGGACACGACATGTCGGATTTATTCGCTACGACATGTCGGAATTATAGTGCTATGAATTATATTGTTACTTTTACGGATATGGTGCGTGAGGTAACTGATACCTCTGTAAATGGTAAATGGCTTTGTCCAAGTGCCTTCGTACGAGTTAGCTTGGAATTTGGATGAATAGATAAGTGATCTTTGTCCAAGCGTAATTAGATCGTGGCAACGCTGCTTCATAGGTAGGCTTAAAAAATCCCATTGACCTTTTACAATAACACAAAAACCGACAAGCACACTAAAATGAATACTACAAAATTGACATTAACGACAACTAAAACACTCACGTCACATAAGTCTTGATCCGAATCTAATAAAGCCTAACTTTTGACCTCGTTGCGTCTAGGAAGCGAGTTACAACTTAAAACTCATATCACGTTCACGGGATTTCGACCAGGCGCGGCGTGACTCTGGCAATAGTCGAAGTGCGCGAAGGTCGTGTCGGCGCGTGTGAGACGTGTTGTCGGGAAGTACTGACTCCGCCACTGAAACAACATCGATCTCTAGCTAGGGCTACTGCCTGCTTCTCTATGCCATCAGAAGGTCGATTCTGCTAATTAAATCCTGCAATAATAGAGTTATTACCCAGTGCCGATATGTTAAAATACAAAATGGTATTCTCATATACGTCAAACCAACTTCAAACCCGTTTGGTGCAAACTCCAAAAATCAGTTTATGTTATCAAGATGATTCAATTATAATTCAACAAAAGTAAAATGAATTTGTAAGTTAATTACGTGGTTCAGATGTGTATTTTTAATCTGATAAAAAAGTTTACTGAACTAACAGATATAGAAATACATATATACACACACCGGCATATTTAGCGGAACATAAAATAAAGGTTTGATATCAGTATCATATAAGATTGCTGGCTGGTTTATACGTCATTTAATTTAAAAAGAAATATTTTCAAATTAAGATGACAACTGAACATCACATTTTATGCAATTTTTTTAATTTTATTCAAATACACCTTATCTGGAGCGAACTTCGAGTATTTCTTCCTTCTGAGTTTGATTGAAAATTTCATTGAAATACTGTTTTTTAATTAGTTTTTTTTTAATCGCGTATCTTTTTGGAGTTGAGGACTGAATTATGCCAGACTTAGCCCCAACGGAGATTGCTAGGGCACTCGAAATGCGAAGAAATGCTCAAACCTGCAGAGTGATATCCAGAGATCTTCGTCGACCAGTTTCAACGATCCATCGCAGTATCCAACGGTTCAGGGAGACCGGTACTTATGTGAGAAGAGCATAACAAGGCAGAAAAAGACGCACTTCGAGTAGGGATGATCGTTTCATTCGGCTTCGTGTACGTAGGAACCCCCGTTTGACGGCCGTCCAAGCCCGACATGAGTTAGAAGCAGTGCGGGGTGTAACCGTAAGTGAGCGTACGGTACGAAGAAGGTTCGAAGAAGCTGGTTTGGGTTCATTTGTGCCCGCCAAGGCTCCAAGGCTCGAGGTAAATCATCGTAGAAACAGGTTAACTTTTGCTCAGGAACATCGACTTTGAAACGCGGACCAATGGAGTAAGGTATTGTTTAGTGATGAGTGCAGAATTCTCTTAAATCAAATTGACGGCAGGCAAATAATATACAGACGCAAAGGAGAACGATACATTCAGACAAATTTTGAAACTACAGTTGCATACGGTGGTGGATCAATAATGGTTTGGGCGGGCATTTGTTTGGGAGCTCGCACAGACTTGGTAGTGATTGACAGAGGGAGTATGACTGCAGACCGCTATATCAGAGAAGTTTTAGAAGAAAATTTCGTACCGTTTTCCACATATATCGGTGACGATTTTGTTTTTATGCAGGATAATGCTCGGCCGCATACCGCTCGGGTAACTCAAGCTTATCTTAATGATATGAATATCACTGTTATGGAGTGGCCGGCGAGATCACCGGATATGAACCCAATAGAGCACGTTTGGGACTTGCTGAAAAGAAAAGAATTCCAGCTCCTGCCAACGTGGGTGAACTGCGAATCGCCGTAGTTGAGGAATGGCGGAGAGTATCCCAGGAGACCATCGATAACATCATTCTCAGTATGCCTAGACGGGTAGAAACTTTAATAAGAGCACGTGGAGGAAATACGCGATATTAATCACCATTTTTCTAAGTTAATTAATTGTTATTTTAATATTAATTTTCACTTTTCCCGGTTACATGAAAAGTTCAAAAATGTACAATTTTTCACAAATAGCCTTTACTCGCAAAATCTGTTCTTAATGTGATCATTTTAGGTAAAACAAATGAAACTTTAAATAACAAAAGAAGTGTAGTAAGTAGATTTTAAAATAAAACCATATTTTTTTAATTAAGGACCTTTTTTTGTGTTCCGCTAAATATGCCGGTGTGTTTATATCTAACAGAGTTTCACGCGACAGGTTCTATTTCTGTTGTTTTATTGTTCAAATTTTATACTGGGACTCATATACTGCTACACACGATTACATTGTGATCATTATATATCTTATTATCTCCGTCGTCCATCGGCTTACTTTATCTCAGGAAATCGTTTTTGACACTTTTAGTAGCAGATGGCAGCCCTATTCTTCGCACACTCTGTATCAATGTATGTAGATTGTAGACACTTGTATAATGAGTAATGACAAGTCCTCGGTTCGCGGTCTACATTGATACCGCAAAATTTTCTCGACTCAATCGATCTGATCACGATTCCATTCTTATACACAAAAGAAGTTTGGTGACACGAAAACCAATTAATTTCTGAGTTGGACTTGCTGATTTTTCGGAGACAATGTCTCGGAACACAACACTATGAGTATTGAGTTATTATGACGTATCCGATATTACATCACAATTAAGATTTCATAAAAATCTGTTATAACCCCAATTTTTTTATTAAAACCTTTTTCATGATATCGCGCTGTGAACTGTTCCAAATAGCCCACTGCAATAACACGAGCACCAAGTACTTATTTTAAATATTTAACACAACCTTTGGGTCGCCTGGGGACTTAAAACATGTGTTCGTAATTAAATATATATGCTTTTACGCGATTTACCTACTTTCTGAACGCCTAGCCTGAAGAAGCTAAGTTTTTTTTAAATCGTGAACTTTTAATTTAAAGCAATGAGTGAAGTGAATATCTTTATAAGTACTTAGTTATATACAATAAGCTCTAAATAAATAGTACATATGTTTATACTTTTTATTAGTAAATATCCTGAAATCAAATGCATATAACAGAAGTTAAAGTCCCTAAGGCTTAAAGCTCAAAGGAAAACAAATCCAAGGATTTCTCCAATGTCAAGTTCGATTCCCTGGAGGCTTTGCCCATGGTTTTACGATTACCAATAACGACATGTAAATCTTTGCCATAAAACTTCCGGATTTCGCCGTGAAATTTGGTGCGGTTAATGGTTGTAGTTTACGCTGGATTAAAATATAGACTACTTTTTATACCGAAAAAGTACCAGTATTCCCGTGGGATACAGTTATGTATAATTGTAATTATACAAATTACTAAATTATAATTCATGTGAGGAGAATATAAAGATTATTATTGCATATTATTATTTTCGAACTTTACTTTTACGGAACAATATTAACCAACAAGTAAATAGTCCACACCCGCATGCATTCAATCGTATCCCTTCTTGGCCAAAAAATTCAATGATAAAAATATCAAAATTTTGTAACAATATACGGATGAAATTCAATACTGATCGACAAAAAAATTATGAAAACGATACTATTTATTTCGAAGAACGAGCATTATGTGGCCATCACAATATTGTATTATTTATTTCGAAGAACGAGCATTGTGGCCGTCAAAATATTGTAAAGCATCCCGTGGTTCACTTTACAATGACGTGGCATGATACTTTTCTTTCTTGCCATTGTTTTACGAACTAAAGATTTTCCTTATGGGGCCGTAAACATAGCAAACCGCTTAAGACGCTCTTAAATGATATTCTTGAGATGTAAATAAGATATCTACATTCATATTTCAACTTGATATCGACTTTATATACATTACGATATTTGATGTACTAGCCACATTCGCGATTAACTTATTTATTTATCACTATCACAAGCGAAAACTTGATGTTTGGATGTACGTAAGCTTTTATATGTAGATAGTTATACAAAAATACCTACACAAAAAATAAAATGTCACCAAATAGCATTGTTCCTAGTCTATGTTATTATATTGTATACAGCCGGTTAATATCACGCGAAGATTAAACGGGCACTTAGGCCGTGCCGCGGAAGACATAGGGGGGCGGGGGGGCGGAGTGCGATAAACTGCTTCATCCGTCACCAACACACAACTCTACTTGTGTAATTTGTGAGATCATTTCACACAAAACATTGCCAAATTTAGCACAATGTTACAATATATAATATTACCCCGCAGCTACATGTACCTGCATGCAACACAATTATGGAAAGAATTCAGTCCTACCACGTATAATCCGCTCATATACTAGAAGCATTTGTAGTGTGGACCTATTCAAACATGTAAAAATTAACTTTAAAAATGAAATTATTAAAACGTTAAAAAATAAATGAATAGGCATAAATAAAAAATTAACCTCAATAAAAAATTACATAAAATATAAAACACTTACCTTGTGTTTTTAACACGATATTGGCTACACACTAGTAGTTTTTGTCACTGATCCCAAGACCTCGTGTCGCAGAGCTAGGGCCCCACAACCCACAAGCAATACACACACAAACACACACATACACACACAAACACACACATACACACACAACACACACAAACACACACATACACACAAACACACTAATACACACAACACACACACATGATGAATTTGTATATTCTTACAACTACATTTGTAACAATGCTATAAATAAATATGTAATTTAATTTAATTTAATTTAATTTTTATTTTTATATTTTAGAAAACCAACAGCTTATAAATATTACAAATATAGTCTAGGCATAGAAAAAGCGAAGCCAATTATAGGTTTTCACAATTAGTGACTAAAGAAAAGTATAAAAAAGCAAACACTTAGGTATTAGCAACAACATTTGAAATCAAAGATAATACTTATATACTTAAATCTAAATTTAACAAACTTTATTGTTCAAAGAAGTTAAGGTTTAACTTATCTCTTGCAATCTTGCTATTTAATGTGTATGGATCAAAGGAGAATTTTTTACAAGTAATGTTAAATTCAATGCTAGCTCGCACCAGGTAAGGAGTTACGCCTGTAGTTGGAGTTGTAACGTGGAATAACCAGTGGCGGATTGAATCGGCGTTGCCTAGTAGGTACATAAAAGTTTATTTTACTAAGAAGATCTGGACAGTCAATTTCATTGTTAATTATTTTTAGTATAAATATAAAATCTGCAATATGTCGGCGAATAAACAAAGGTTGAATGTGGAATTTCTTGCACAGAGACAGATAACATTAGAACTGTAGGGTATTTTAGGCGGTAGCATAGAAATCGTATAAAACGCTTTTGAATGCTTTCAATCTGAGTTATGTATTTATCATAACAGGGATTCCAAATCTGACAGGCGTATTCTAAGTGACTTCTTACGTACGTGCAGTATAGTATTTTAAAGGTTTTCGCAAGTTTGAAAGGGGAGCTTAATCTCATAATAAATCCCAAGGCTCTTGAGGCTTTTGCAATAATATGGTCAACGTGAGAATCGAACATCAGTTTAGAATCATGAAAGACACGCAAGTCGCACACAGCATCTGATCTTTGGATTTCAAGACCTTTTAGATAGTATGTAGTCGTGATGATATTAGTTTTTCTACTGTAGGTGATTAATAGGCATTTCTTGGGGTTGAGGTCTAATTTATTTTCTTCGCAGTATCTATCTAGACGAAATAAGTCCGCTTGAAGTGCATTAGCATCCTCAAACGAGGATATAGGGTAAAAAAAATTCATATCATCAGCAAAGTATAGGAAGAATGAATTTTTAAAGCAAGTATCGATGTCATTGATAAAAATTATAAAGAGAAGAGTGCCTAACAGGGAGCCTTGCGGAACGCCACTTGGGAAGGGAACCCAACTAGGCATGTAGTTATTAACAACAACAGCTTGAAAGCGGTTATCAAGATAAGAACAGAACCACCTAAAGAGGTGTCACCCTTGATGCCGATGTGATATAGTTTAGTTTTTAGAATATTATGATCAATACGATCGAACGCCTTACTATAATCAGTGTAGACTACATCAACTTGTTTATTTGCGTCCATCTTCTGTGTTAAGAAATCGCTCAAAAGTACAAGATTTGTAACAGTAGAACTACCTGATAAAAAACCATGCTGTGAAGGACTGAAAACTTTGTTCAGCGACGCATAAACTTGCCTATAAATTACACGTTCGAAGACCTTAGCCAAAGTGCATAATTTAGAAATTGGTCTATAATTTACGATTTCTGTTTTAGCTCCCTTTTTGTGTACGGGAGTGATATAGGCAAATTTCCAAACTTTAGGAACTGTGCAAAATGAAATAGATTTAGTGAATAACAAGGATACTGGTAATGATAATGTCTCGTAGCAGCGAATGAGAAACTTAAGAGATAGGTTATCCGGACCAGCAGATTTGTGGGGATCAAGATGTTTTAGAGAATATTTAACATTTTCAAGGTTGACTTCAATTGAGTTAAGATGTGAAGTGGAATCAGTATGGTTTGAGTATGACGAGGATATAATGTTGCTATCGCTACGATTACATATGTTAAGGAAGGATGATTGAAAATGATCAGAAAACGCTTCGCAAATAGACTCACCCGTTGATACTGTATCTCCATTATAAATGAGGTTACTAGCTTAATACTACCATTGGACTGACAGTTGCTTTTAAATTTTAAATTATGGGGACCTTTGGCAATTTTCTATATTAATTAAGTATTATCTTTCTATTTAGCTACACGCCTGTACACTCTGATCTGTAGAAGATCTGTAATACCTGTTATTGGCCATATTCATCGTTAATTGCTTAGTGTTATTTTTTATTATGTATACGCTGTTGGTATTATAATAAAGAAAAATCAAAATATGCTATAAATATGCTGAAATAATAAATATGCTGAAAAATAAAATATGTATTCAGTAGAATAATGGTAAAATATTACATGCCTACCTAGTACCTACATCTGTCTAAGTGTGCGACAATTTTTATAGATCTTATACTTTAAAAGAGACAATCTTGTATAAATAATTGGTTTCTCGAAAACGGCTGCAATTATTAACATGAAATTTAGAATCTAGGGAGTTGATCGATCTAGCTAGGTCTTATTCCTGGGAAACTGCACATTTTTAAGCTGTTTCTTCATGTTTCATCTTTTGTCGTGCAACAATATGTGAATAATTTCGACCAGTCCGAATAGCAGTTTGGTATGCGTATGTTATACAATATATATACGTATGTAATTTTAGATTTATTCGAAAATTCGGAATGTGGTTCGAATCCCGGTCAGACAAATATTTTTTGTAATTCTTTTAATTTTTATTTACTAATCAGAACTCGGAGCAATTAAGCTCGGTTACCCAGACACTAAAGCTTTTAACAGACGTTGGCGGTTGGGCTTTTATGACCCACTGTTAAAAGTGTCGACCACAAACCAAAATACTATCAGATTGTACAATTTTCAATTGCGTTTTATTTTCCGTAATTATTTTAATTCGGATCCATGAAGAAATGTAGATATTCAATATAATATCGTTAATCATATTTAATAGATATGAATATTCGTTGAAATGAGTTAAAATGTATAAGCATATCTGCTGGAGGTAGGGTAAATACCCTACCTCCAGCAGATATGCGACCTGTGTCGTTGTAATCTAGGTGTAATTACGCTTGCGTCTAGCCTAATTTTGTCTTTCGTCGCCGTAGCAAATATTTTAACTTATTTTAACATTGAGTCAACTTACCCAAACAAACAAATTCAGAAGGACCTTTCCGCACTATTACCTACCTACCTCTATGTGCTGCAGTCTACATTATAATAATTTAATATAATCAATAAAACTGATAATAATAAATGTCGTATGGCAGATAGATACTGGTGAGGTGCGGTAGCGAGGTTAACCTGTACTACTGTCTACTACATAAAGCCTCTGAGCTTTACAAATATTTCTTTTATAAAGCCCGGTCTTGCGTGTAACACCTAAGGATTTCCTGTAGAAAGTATCCCGATTCCCGATCGTCCTCGTACTTAATAAAAATAGTTTTTTAGCCTAGGTAGGTGACCTAAGAATACCTAAGAAGCTACGGGTCAATTCCCACCGAAACAAACGCGATATAGCGCTGCATTTTTAGAATAGCTATTAAATAGCTACTTATATTAAATAGCTATTACTCAAGAAGATACACGTTTTATTGTAAGAATGTCATGTTGCATCGTGCTGCACAGCGCATGTGCAGTGTATGACTGATGTCATATGAAATGTATGGGATTTGACATACTGCTTGTGTCAACGCTACGCTTAGTGACTTATGCTTCTTATGTAAAGATAAATTTTGAATAACTTTTTCAAAATTGCAGCGCTATGTTGCGTATCATTTGTTGTTTTGCCATACGTAGCGATGCTTAAGTCACTTTAGCGCTGCTCACGTCAAATTCCATACATTATTATTTTCGAATTTCAATCGTCGTAGTAAGCGATGGCAACTTGGCTAAAGGCTCAGATTTTCAACATGTTGCTTCTACATGGAAATCATTATCGTAAAAATCGTCACAATTCAAAAATGATGAGCACGATGATCGCGTAACCTTATTCGAATGTAATAAAACGAAACCGTCATTTTGCACGCTGACATTTAGCTTGATATATCGGGCGTTAAATAAATAAATTGATCCATTACCGATTGGATTACAAGTTGAGTCGTTAAATAAATAATTTTGTCCAATTTCACACGTATCACTGATCGCAATTCGCAGTTGCTGGATCGTCGTTTGTTAATTTTTTTTTTGGGTGCAATGTGCGACCCATTTACACGAATTTTGACGGTCATGTTTCTTTATAATTTTTAGATTTCCATAGAATTTAGTATTCAGCTAGTTTTGAAATGTCGATCTAGATAGCTTATCCCTGTGAAACTGCGCATTTTTCAGTGATATAGTCAAAGTCGAAATTTTTATTCATAATTTTGACTTTGGAATGTGGTGGGATCGAAGTCGGACCCCGGTAAAATATTTATGTGATTCTTTTTTTTTCAACCTGCTAGAGCTCCGAGCAAAGCTCGGTCTCCCAGGTACTATTCTTTAAATATCTACGTTGTTACACTATTTACATATTTAATAAATACACTATTTACGTTTAGGCCGAGGAAGAAGAGGAAATAAAATTGTAAAATTTAACTTTTATTATTTGTCCAGATAAATGTTTAATGGGATAAAGGTACTTTATATAGACTGAGTTTACATATTGTAAAAATATATAATTTTTTTAATAGAACAATTATCATCTTTTTGCTAAAAGATGGCGCCGTGCGAATTTCTTACGCCGGTTCTTCTCGCCGGGTTAGGCATCACCTAGGGACGTAAGCGTTGCTTTGTAACTTACATCGAAATAAAACATTTTTCATTTTTCATTTTTTTTAGATACTCGTATAAGTCGTATATTACTTGTTTACAAGTGTCGATATTAATTGCAATTAGCAATGTGTTTATATTATTTATAACCTTACCCTCTTACTAATAAAACATTCTTAAACATGCGTTTAACGTAGGAATAGTTAAATTCGCTGTTTAAGTTATACGTCCGATAAACAGCGTGTAAACAGCTGTCTACTAATAAAGAACTACATTGTCTAACTATAATCACGCTACACACCGTAGACAGAAGACTCAAAGAAATACGTTTAGGAGTTGTGTAACACGCAAATAACACGTATATGATGTTCACGTGTTGATGACAAAAATTTACATATTTTAAACAATTTCAAGTCGTTAAGTATGTAAATTTTGTAAATGTTAGTAGTTCTACAAAGTTTAGTTACTAACATTCTTAAACAAACCTCTGCCAAACTGTCAAAATATGTCATTGAAATTGTCATTTGTCAGACTTTCGCTCATCGCGTCGAACGTCAATTGTAATTTGTAAATGCCGTTCTAGAGATTTTCAATATGCCAAATAGGAATTTTCTAATTAGAACAATAATAATTTCTGATAAATTCTGATTGTTTGGGGTTGTAATTCCCACACAGAAAGTAACACAAGCAACAGCGTAATTTGTTTAAGGTATCTGCGAACATCTGTGAAGTATATTTTTTGAGAAATTACGTGACAAGTCAATATTGCGTGCGAATATAACACGCAGAATATTCGCACGGTACTCGATATTTGTCGATGCAATACGACAAAGGTCGCACGCCCGTGGCATCGAAACGATCAAGGTGGCCAAGATCCCAATCGAAATATCGGTATTCTCATCGCGAGACGCGAACGCCATTTTGCGAACACCGGCCATTACGTAATTGAACCCGGGATTACATACAATACGCCATAAAGTTGCACCTTTAAAGGATTCCCCTGCGATTCGTCTTGTGAACACAGTTATAACGTTTACGACGAAAAGTAAAAACACCCGCAACTCTCACGTAATTGCTTTAATCGGTAATAAAGACATTTTGAAAAACCTTGTACCAGTTATTAAAATAAAAAGCCGAGCTTCTGGTTACATAAGTACGCAGAGAATCTTTCGAAAACTTACCGGCTTTCTTGATTCTTATTACGCTGAGGCTTATGGAATGTAGTATAATCGCCGCCAGCCTCTGATGTACGGTCGCCGACCAACCCGTGTACCACTTGTCGTTCGTGTTACTATGGCATAAGGTTCAAAAGTGGTACACCGAGTTTGTCGACAACTGTACACTAGTCACTACCGTCCTATATCCTTACGAAGACCGCTGTAACCATACTTTTTAGCACTACCTAATTCATAGTTCTAAATAGACTTGATAAAGCACTCTTCGTTTGCAAATTGTTGTAATACCCATTATTTTTAATGCAACTGGCAAGTATATTCCTTGACTTATTCGTTGTTTTTCAATTTTTTATTGCATGTATTTAAATTCAAAAGTAGATGTTTCATTTGTTATTGTGTAGTAAATTTAGGCTTGATTAGATGCAACAAGTTGTGATTTCATTCGACTGTAACTGTACCTACTTGTATAGGTGTAAGGTCAAAGGAGTGGCGAAAGGATCTGTGAAGCGACTAGGAGATGTAGCAATTAGCATACGCAAGTTATGATAATAATAGTAATTGTTTACAGGTCGGCGGACGACAACTCGCTGTCGGAGCTGGAGGGCGGGGTGTTCGCGGGCGCGCGCGGCCTGCGCGTGCTGCGACTGGCGCGCAACCGCTTCCGAGCCGTGCCCGCCGCGGCGCTGGAGCATACCGCACGACTGCAGGCACTGTAAGTGACTTAAACGGCAGACGCACGGCGAGAAGTTTCTACGAGAGATGTAGATGAACGCGAACACTGTTTGAATTCACGTTTCTCAGACCTACTCGGCGAGAGTCTAGGTAAATTATTTGTTGTTAGATCGAAGGCAGGCCATAATCGAACCCTGATGGAACGTGAAGGAGTCACTGCGACCCATTGTGACTCCTTCACGTTGTAGTACCGGCTCCAGTCCTATGCTGCTCATAAACTGAACGATATGGCTGGGGTTGGTGCTGCGAATTTCCTCTGTGGTAGAGTATTCGTGCAATTTCGGGTAAGCCTATACAATATTATCTAAATTCCATGTTTTTGGGCAGTCGAGTCACAGACCACAGTAGCACAGTATAAATTGTATTGGTGTAATTTTGTAGAGCGCACGTGTTTAGTTTGCCTAGTGTTCATTTTTCACTTTAAAAAGTGAAAAACGAACACTACGATTTACCTTGTTGGGCAATCGCTAATCATTAATTATTGTGAAATGTTCGAGTTAACAAAAGTAGTAAAGCCATCGAAGTTTTGGTAACGAGTGATCTTTAAATTCCAAGAAAATTTTGGAGAATTTTCAATCCTAAATTTATTCGAGTTAATTCAGTAAGGAAAGATAAGATTTGATTTATTACAGCTCCTTCAACCGAACGGCTTACAAAAGGCAAACCTACTTTAAAAGTGTTTTATCGCGACTTTTTCAAGTATTTAGGAATTCTTCAACCTCTAGAGAAAGTAATTAACCGTGGAAAATCTGATCTTTAGCGTGAATGCAGAATGTATGATATCATTCAAAAGTAGAATTATAAAGCCCCTAATAAACATCTTTAATGCGCCGCAAATAAAGATATATCGATGGGCAATAAAACGGCCAAAACAGGTTACTAGATGTTGCCTGCAGTATTTTTTTTATTATTATTCGAAAAACATACAGTGAATGTACTATTAAATACTATATAAACTCGTAGCACTATTTACAATTTAGTCATCTCATAATATGTCATATCAATAACGAGAAAGATCAATGAAACACATTGTATTAATTTAGAATTCAGATTCTAACAAGAACAAGGCTTCGTAAAGTACAATTTAGTACACCTTTACATTACAGTGTAATACGGCGCCGCACATGGTTTTTTTCCACGAAATTAAATCGGAATTCATAACTAGCTTCAAGTCTTATAATATTGAAAGTACTTGTAGTATGTAGTAATTTACATAGAATTAACTATTTATATGTTTTAACTTCCGATCGTAAACGAAATACCCAAGCATCAATTTATATTTTCATAAAGAATAGAGAAACATGTCCTTGAAATTAGTCCTTAAACTCCCTAGACCCTAACCCACCTAGGGTCTCCGGTAGAGGTAACTCATTCGGCCAATCACAACGCAAGCGTTATTTCGCACAGGCTTTCTGTAAGGCCGTGGTACTTATCCGGTCAAGCAGACCCATTCGTACCGAAGCATGGCTCTCCCACGTTACATATTATTTAACGGTATTAGTTACATAGTCCTGACATAACATAGACGCACGCACAGCCATAACCGCTAACGGTAGAAATGTGAAATATGGAAAGTAGTTTTAATTTACAACGCACTAAGGGATTTTTCAAAATTCCACTTTTAAAGGGGTGAAATAGGCGTTAAAAGTTTGTATAAAAAATATTTAAATCTCCACCGATTTCGATGAAAATTGAGATTCATGCTCTTAAATACATTTCATTAAATACATGTTTCAGGGTTTAATTTTAAGTTTAATTAAGGGTTGAAAGTTTGTATGAAAAATATTTAAAATCTGTCCCGATTTCGTTGAAATTTAATATTTATTAAATACAAATCAGTGAGTGCGTTCTTTATGGTTTTTGCCTTTTGTACCCTAAGGGGGTGAAATATGGATCCAAAGTTTGTAGACTGAAATATCAACAAATGGACGGATTTTGCTGAATTTTGGCACGCACTTATTATTTTTACTATGGCGTAGAAATCCGTAAAAAAAGGGATTTTTCGAAATTCATACCCCGCGAGGATTCAAAAGGAGTCCACGCAGACGAAGTCGCGAACAGCCATCTTAATATTTTCAGGCGACATGGCCTGAAAATATTTGTATAAAGGGACTAGGGACTAGGAGGGAGGGGATAAATAAAGGACGCTCATGAAAATGTAGGCAATCGAGCATAGAGAGTCATTTATGAAATGGCAGCAAGACGTGTTTTCGAATTTCAGGTGTCGGAATGTACACGAGACGTCTCTACAAAATGTATGTTATAAATGATGCGGAAAATGTACAGCAATATCTTCAGACTTATATATCAAGCCCTCGTTTTGTTACATGTTCTACAATATTTTATCCTTCTTAAGGCGATGTAGGCACAGATTTTAAAATTATACTTTACTAAATTGCAGTAATTACGAGCTTACTATCCGCCTAGGCCTCCCCCAGATTAGGCGTGCGCGTTCCTCGGGCGTATCAGCGATGCGGACGCTGCTCGCGCCACTCACACGCCCGAGGAACGCGCACGCCTAATGTGGGGTCAGCCTTAATCCAGTGAAAATGCGCTGCCGTTGGCGCGTCAAGTCATTGTAATTTATACCTACATGAAATCTGCTACGCCGCATTATGTAGTCTGTTATTCGCTTAGACGAAAGAATGATTAAGATGTTCGTTATGCGAGATTAAAGGCGGATCACACATTCGGCGGCGCAATGACAAAAGGCTTAGTTTATCCTAAGATTGGTTATGCATGTCATTTCACACTTGTCACAAACATGTGCATGCAAACAGATACGACATAAAACTTACCATCGTAGCTTATTGCGATGATCGCGTTAATTAAAGCTAACAAAGCTAATGCAACAATTTCAATATCAAACACAAACAATAGAAGTAGAGCAAAGTAGAGCACAGAGGTTTTAGATAATGCGAATATTGGTATGAACAAACACGCCATGTTTGTAAGCGTGTCTGAACTCAGGCTACTGGCGAGAAATTCACTCAAATACCACAAATATCGAACACTTTTGTATAAACCCTACCGCGCGTCAAAAGGTTGATTTATTCTGGTTTCTGAGTTCAATAGCGCTTTTGATTGCCTAACACCAAACGCGTTGACCAATCAAAAGCGCTATTGAATATAATTTATGTCTAATGTTGAAATCACCTCAGAAACCAGGCATTAGTCTTGATTTGCAAGAGTTCATACAGTAAATTTTGGGCAGCATTGAAATCTCTTGAACACTTGAAATGATAAACCTTCTTAGTTAGACACGGGCAGGGCCACGAATATACGTTACTTCAACAAATGAAAGAAACATCTTTTCTACCTATCTTCACCATGTAGGTCGTCTTGCAATAAAAATGCAGTTGTAATTTTGAGAGCATAATAACAAACCAATGAAGTGTGCGAAAAAAGGTTTATTCGTGCGGTTTCATAAAAAGTAGCCATTGGTGTTGAAGATGCGCTGACCTTTCACTGAGAAACAAATCTCATTTCTTTCACTTTCTTCACAACTTCAGAGTATTTTTATGTCCCCATCAAGTTTTATTCGTCTGAAAATTCCATGTTTACGTCCATAAGTACTATTGATTAAACATTTGGACGCACAAACAGACGCATAAAACTTTTATAAATATGGACCGCAATTATTTTTGAATGGTTACACATAACTACGTGACTTTCGAAATGACATGCCTATTTCAATATAAGGAATTATGATCTATAATACTTTTGGGCATATTGTTTTACATGTCTAGAATGGAGGCTATATGAGCTAGTATAGATCTATAAGTGGTTCTCTACTTTTTAGTTCATAGTTAGTTATAAACGCGACTTTAGTCATTACCTCTATTGGGTAAATTTAATTTAATGTTTTAGGGTACCGTAACTCAAAAGGAAAATACACTTCAGCTTGTTTTCCGTCCGTTCGTCTGTTTGTCTCTATCGGGTGACTTTACTCCATACCTCTATCGGGTGAATTAATTTTACTTTTTAGGATTGCGTACATTAAAAGGAAACCACCCTTCAGTTTACTGTCCGTTCGTTCGTTCTGTCTGTCTGTCAAGACCCTTTAATTTTTATTTCGGGCACGCGTAGGGGTATCAAAAATTTAAATTAAAACTTTTTACTCAGGTTACTGCAGTGCCTTAAATCTGTGAAAAAAATTGGCTTTTATGTTGACGTTACACAAAGACACGGCCGTTTTTACCACAAAAATCGCATATTTCGACACAAGGGAATCAAAATTCATAGGGTACTTCCCGTTGACCTAGAACTATGAAATTTGGCAAGTAACGCCGTTATATACTACAAGTGCAAGCAAAATATGAAAACTGCATATTTGTAATGATATCGTAAAAAATCTTAAGTCTTAAGTCTATGAAGGGGGAGAAATTTCTAGTTGAAGGTACTAGTTCCAATGGGGTATCATATGAAGCATAGAAGTGATGTGAGCATACTAAAGCTTATTTTATTTAGTTTTTGCGACGAATATTTTCTTTAAACGAAAATGACAAAAACAATAGCTTCTCTATACAAATTTTTGAAAATTTATGAACGATCGTTGGACGAGTCTGACTCGCTCTTGTCCGGTTTTTTAACTGTGTTCAATGTTCATGCAAAAGTCGTCATAAAAATTAAATAGGATTTCAAAAGGCGTACTGGCCGTTAATTTTAACTCAAACGAAAAAATCAAGTTAATGTTTTATTTCCTTTTTACATGTAAACAATGAAAACCTATTACCGTACAAGTGATTTAATCGAACTGTCATGTCCTCAGGAACCTGGCCGGCAACCAGATAAGTGAACTCACATCCGCCTCGCTGCCGCCGCTGCCCTCCTTACACACGCTGTGAGTAAAACATAATATATTTTTATATCAGTAGGGCTTTGCTGAGGGGAAACGCCGATGATTGTTGGGATATCAGCGTTGAATGTTGATGTAGTAACGCCTTATCGTTAATTCGATACAATACGATTACGTAATATAACAATCTATGGTGCCTCTATAACGTTTCCCCTTGATGTGACGAAATATATCTTACTGTGAGAAGCAAATAACAATAACTTGTTCACGTCTATTTCCCGATACAGGTAGACAAAGGCCACCGACCCCGAAGACCACAGAACAAAAAATAAAGCAATAAGAATAAAATAATAATTTATCAAAGATGAACTTCATTATTTTAAGCGATCACGTTTCACAAATAATGAAACTTGACCCCCAGTGTCGTTGCTCTTAAATACTTATCAAAATAACGTGCTACTTTTTATAGAGCGGTGGTCCTTTTTAGGACTTCCTACCTTTTAAAGTTAAAAGGATAAGAGTAAAGTGATTAATTAATATAAAAAAGGAATGTATGAAAATATAAAAATACTGTGTGATAAAATTACTATATTTTTTATAAAAACTACAAGCTGACTACGTAAATTATATAGCCTTTGCTATCCGGGCTATTATTACGAATCTATTGACAACTAATTAATTAAAATCGGATCAGAAGTTTTTGGGCTACTGTGAAACAAACCTACATAGACTGCCAAAATCATTACCCTTCCTTTTGGCTTTGCCATAGTCGGGTAATTACTAAAGCGCATCGGTATCTTTTAAAAGGGCCATCCGTATTCCGTACCTTTATGTGACCTTTAGCTCCTACAGTGATAATATCATGGTTACTTGTGATAAATGAGTTAAGATATCATCTATGAATTATTTAAATAAGCTCATGTTTACGAAAACCTCTACCATAAGGCCTTCTAATATTATCTCCTAAGAGCTACTCAAACACTGACTTGATCCTGCTCATGTTAAGGAAAACATTGACCTTGTTATCTTTAAAAAAAAACTATATCCCACAAAAATGAAAAAAGCCAAGTATTTCCTTTGCAAAAAGTTATGAGATGTCGTAGAGACCAAGTGAAATTCAAGATACTCCATTTAATTAGTTACTCATAAAAAATTGTAACCGTATGTGGAAAATTTTATTTTTATAACTCATAATTATATTGAATAGTGACTTGGTAATAGGCACTTTAATAAATCAATATAGAAATATTATGATTACTAGCAGCTTAACGCTAGTGCTAAAATCTTACTACCTGCAGTCATTCTATTATTTGTGATCTAGATTCTCTTGACGATTTTTAAATTAGAAAACTTAACCATACCTATGAAAAGTTTTCAAAATGGTCAACAATCTTTGAAATTAAGGTACGGATAACCCGCATTATACCACTATTGAATCCTTATTGGCATAGTGATAACATCGAAATGCTTTTCCAGGTTTGTCAGTGTGTAAGAAATTACTACAACTGCATACCATCAGGCGATCCGTTTGCTCGTTTCCAGAACTATTCCATAATTAAAGCGATTACCGCCCATCATAGACATCAGCAACACCAGAAGAGTTACGATGCGTTCCCGATCTTTAAAACCACCAAACTCTGATGGTAAGAAATTATAACAATTTTTAACCACCAGGCGTTCGGTTTGCTCGTTTTCAAATTAATTAGTGTACCATAGTTAAAACGTTCACCGCCGCTCATGGACATTCGTAACACCAGAAGAGTTACAAGTGCGTTTGCGAGCTTTGCATGAAGAAGGCACCGGTATCTTCCTCATGCAGTGAGACACAACGCATTGGTTTTCTGTGAGGGGGCGTCTTATTCTTGAGGGTCGAGTGGGCTAATTCGTCCCGAAGCATCTACTGTAACCTAAAATAACCTACCACTTCTCAATTTATGAGATTTGTTATATAAATAACGATTACGAAGTTATCAGTGAACTTGTATTCATATATTTTGTTCCTGTGAATTCGAAGATTTTTTTTTCAGAAATTTTACTTTTTCTATATTTTCCTTTTATATGTAGCTAATAATCTAGCCCGACAGAAAATTTGAAATTTCTAAGTCTGCTAAAAGTCTGCTTTGAATTTTGCTTATTGTCCCTTACCTCCAATCTATCCGTATCTTTCCAAATCGCGATTTTTGCCGCTTAATATCTCCTAATACTACTCCAATTTCTAGTAAGTAAAAATTGTTGTTATAGAGTAATCGAACAATATATAAATTTCCAATTATTTTTATAAGCTTTAGACCAAATGTTTAACATAATGCTCAAATATAAAATCTTGATTCTTACCGACAAACGGCTCGTAGTCCACTGAATCGTACCTTTAAATTCCGCAGACCGCTTGTAACAAGGAATCTCTAACGCGGCGCTTATGACAGTGGAATGCGGAAAATATTTCTAAAGGCGAACATTTGTTATTCGATTCGAGTTCAATACTCGAAAGACCTATAAATATACATTCCACGTCTAATTTCACTCGAAAAGATTTTCCAAATGATTTCATTTAATTGTAGGAGAACGCGTACATACGAACTTTTCTGAAAGGATTTTATGATTCCATTATCCTTAGACTATTGTCATTGATTTAATTATATTTTGAAATCTTTTGAATGATTGCTTTTTAATGCGAAAAGAAATGACTTCTCACTTTAAAGTATACGAATATTAATATATTAAAATATCATTTTTATTATAAAAATATCTTTATAATAAGAAACCTATCTATTAAAACATTTAAAAATTAAAATGCTACAAAACAAAGAAATCTCGCAGGTCGTCCCCACCAGGCAGAGTACCTAGAAGGCTCAAAGAAAATACGAATAAAGCAAAAGTTCACGAAAGCTCAATTGCCAAAATAATATTATTCTTTCATGCTTAAATAACTAAGTGAATCGTATTATTTATATATAAACGATTTCATAATTAACACATTTTTCTGTAATAATTTTGTAAGGAACACCCGGACCTAAAACCACTCTGTTTTACTGCTCATAAAACAACACTAAGAATGGGTACATTGGTGCCATTTTTTTCAGATTATACGCAAAATAAAGTTTATGTCGCGTTTTCATGGAAATATTAACGTAAACACTTTTCTTTATGAAGAATTTAAACCAGTTAATGGTTATAATAAAAGATCAAAAATTAAAACGAACGTTATGTCCGAAATATACTTGTATGATTATTATAAATCTTTATAAAGTATATGAAGTGCCTGCCTCTGTCTGTTCGTTTAGATGTTTTGAAATACTCAACAGATTTTAATGCAGTTTTCAGCAATAGATAGAGTTATTCAAGAGGAATCAGGAAGGCATATTACTAACGTATTGCTCGTGCAAAGCATCGCTAGTCAATTATAATACACAAAATCTGAATGTATAGGTAATCAAAACATGCAGGTATTTTCATATTTAGGCATTAAAACTACCCCAATAAAGTAATATGTAGATAATGCAACTTGCAAAACTTTTCTTATAAGTGCAAGTAAATTTTGTTTTCGTCTACGTACAAAAGATATAAAGAACAGAAGATCGTTAAAATGTTATGTTAAATAAGTTCGTGTATAAAAGTAAAAGCTATTATTTTCAACTCCTGTCATATAAGTGGCAGCCGGTGGCTTCGCCGTCAATAACTTTAGGAGAGGACATCCTTTTGGAAGTTAGCTGAAAATAAACGTCTATACACACGTGTCGACTAACACGTGTCGAACAATTTATGTTATATAATAATGGTGACTAATTAATTTGTGACTAGTAGCGGATGAGCTTTGATCTTATAACAAACGCATTCAGGGAAATGGGATATATTCATTAGAGATTGACAATATTAATGATTAATATTAATGAATGTGCCAAATACGTCTACTATGCGTATGCTCATAATACTATGTATAAATACTAAAACATGCGTTACCGCATAATACATAATATTATTATCTATACCGTTGACTTCTGTGATATTATCGTATTTTTACAATACACATTCTTATGTACCTATATTTAGAATAGGTAAACATTATATTAAAACAGAATGAATGTACAAGTGAATGAATATTCATCGCCTGGTGTGGAGAGCGCCTTATATCTAGAGTTCACCGACCGCCCGCCCTTGCGCTGTTCTCGTTAAAATGCTCCCGAAACATATTTTTGCGCTTATCGCTCATATTTCATAAGATAAGCCTTTCATATTGACGTCATATCCGCATGATGACCTTGCAATTTGTATGCTAAATTCATAACACACAGTGCAAACTTATTTTTATGTTTCGTAGATTATCACACTTAAATTCCTATAGATATTTATTGGTTAGATATATTAACAATATGGTTGTCTGTTAAGTCGGCCTACGGACGATAATTTTACGTGATAACGTCATCACAAGCCGAACGCTTTGGCCGATCGTACCTCTCTATCGCTTCCGCGCTCTCGCCTGCACGCTCGGCTCAGGCGTAACGTGACAATCGGACGGAACGTGACAATTTTTCGCGCGTGCAGCCGGCGTTCATCGATTTATAAGACGTTATCACGTCAAAAATAATTTAATTTAAAATTGTAGGCTTTGGGCTCTTTCGTAGAATTTGATCAAGACTTATATTAATATACATTTTTATTCCGCTACCGAATATACAGGACATTCTGCTATTCCCTTCTTCTTCTTCTTTTGGCAGAGCCTTCCCTGTAATAGGAGTTGCCAACGTCAGAGTGATGCAGCAGATGTTCAATGAAACGCTGATGGCGTACAGTGCAGGGAATGGCTCATGCAATGACTTCATGGGTACCTCATGCAGATACAAGTTATAATTACTAGTATAAAAACAGAATAATATGCAAAGCCAATGTTTCTTAGCCTTTTTTTTATTTTTTAATAAAAAATAATATACAGAACATATATAAAGAAAATAAAAATTAATGAAAATAAGTTATATATATATATATATTAATTAGTAATACATAACCAAATTTTTATGTGATTTGAAGCTATAAATGAACATGTCTACAATTGGAGTAAACACGTAGGATAAAATAGTATTATTATTATTATTATTATTTACTGCTATTCTCTGTAACTAACTATTTACGTGACAGCTTGGACAAAATGTGTATCTGTAGTAATTCTACGGAATTTCTACAACGCATAAACTATTTATAAATTTTTTAATTGCACCATTAATTAATCCTCGAATTTTTACGTCCGCACCGAAATATTTTATTGAAACTATCCGAACTGACATTTTTACTGATACAGAAAGTTAAAAACATTTAGAACGGCAGTCTTGGTTAAAATAAGTTTTTAATGTGTAATAAAGCCACATTTATACCCTTGCTTTAATTAAGAAAAACTTGTATTTGACGGCGAAGGGCGCTCAGTATCTTCGGGATTTATCGTCGTCTGTCTAGATCTACGACCCCAGACTGATCCCATATCGAGAACGCATTCTCTGAGGCTGATACTTTTGGTAAATATCAGAAAGCTTTCCGAATAACGCTCAGTTTATATTCATTTGGTAAAAGTTTTTGACACTTCTGAAACGTAATAAATATCATAAGCATAACTTTTCAATATAGTTATTCAGGATGGTAAATCCGGTCACCATTTTTCATATAAATCAGATTCGAATTGACTTGTTTGCTTGCAAACTGTTTGAGCCATAAATAGATTGCTGTAGAACTTTACGCTATATTAGATTAATCCAATAAAATATATAAAAACTGTTATACTAGCATTTATATATATATATATATATATATATATATATATATATATATATATATATAATATATAAAAGAAAGTTGTGTTAGTTACACTATTTATAACTCAAGAAAGGCTGAACCGATATGGCTGAAAATTGGTGGGGAGGTAGCTTAGAACCAGGAGACGGACATAGGATACTTAAGTACCCCGCGGAGTCTGTTTTGGTCTGCATGTTCGCAATAATCTCAAAAACTGAACTACTGAAAGGATTTTCATGCCGTTTACACTTACTGACCGAGTGGTTCCTTAGGAAGATTCAGGTCGATAATAATTTGTTAAGGTTTTGTGGAAATTGTTTGATGTATGACGATCATTGTTGAACGTGTCGGAAAAAAAATCAAGCCGTCTGAGTACTTTTATCGAAAACGCTGCCTAACCTAACCCGTTGGAGATAAATAACAAAACAATGTATGGTGGGATTGTTTCTTTTTTATAGATCTACAAAAAAGTCCGTGTTGGCATAGATATATGTCTATTTTAAGGATTCAAAGTTTAAAAAAATGATCAGAAATAATGTGGTATTTTCAGAAGCTATTTAGACGGATACAATTTAATTATCCATAATTATCTAGGAGATATCTTAAAATTAAAAAGTACGTGTGAAAATTTATTATAAAGTATATATTTTTAGTCTGTGCTATTATTATATTGCAGGTATTATTGCTAAAGAAGTGTTTTGTCACGAACACTCTCCTACGCGGGCGAAGCTGCGGGCAAAAGCTAGTTTGTTCTAAAAAAATAAATGAAACTTTAAACTAGAGAAACAATTATGTTGATGACAATCTCAGTAAAACGGCTTCTTATCTACGGTATACTTGGCCTGTCACACCTTACAAGTCACGAACGTTGACTAGCTTCAGCAACATTCCAGTCACTAAACCACTTGAAAATCGGTACAATCACCTTACTAACTTAATCTTTACGATTTATGAGAACGCAGGGTTTGCCTTTTTGGAAAAGTAATTTTAAGGTGAATTATACCATCCGATTTATGTTATTACAATGGCGTTTATGGTAGATATTGGAAGCGAGCATCTGTAGCGACAGTGCCGCCGCGTCAGTGACGCCACGACCGCGACAGTGACGCGGCGACAGTCCGACAGATCAATCCTGTCGTGTACAGCATGTGTACAGTGTCGCAGCGCTCGAAAGCCGTCCCGTTACCGATACAATTCAGTATTTCATTGATCTGTCGCAAATTGCACTGACGCGGCGTAACTGATGCGGCGGCACTGTCGCTCGATCGCAGATGCTTGCTTCGAAAGTGTACCTTTATATTCGCAGTTACGAGCAGTTTCAAATGCGCACCAATTGTCCTCAGATACACATACTCCGTACTCGACATAATGCGTTACAGATATTTTGAGCATATGATCTACTGCTTATGTATAGACGTTTAGACAGAAAAATTATTGTTGTACTCGAAAAAAAGATCTACCTTTACATGGGCTAGTTTGCGTTGAGCGGATGATTTTCTTACTTTAAGTATGACAATATTTATTTTACCTAAACGTCTTTGTATGAACAGTAAGTCATATACCCAAATTATCCGTAGTTGATTTCACCAAACTTTATATACAATCACTAATCAGGTCCGTCTGTCCACAGAATTCTCAAACGGAACCGGATAATCCACATCGAAGAGCGCGCGTTCGCCAACACTCCCGCCCTGCGCATCTTGTAAGTAAACTCTGTTATTATTTTTGTATTAAATAGCAAATAAAATAAATGAAAATGAAAAAATACTCCGGGGTTTTAAATTTAATATAAGCGTGTAAGTAGAATAAAAGGAAAAGAATTGCGTACTGTGCCTAAATATTCTAGTTTGCACGGACTAATCGCAAAATGCACGATTGGGATGTATTGAAATGATGCACTACCACGTGGAAGCGCATTTTTAGTGTGTGGTTACCACATACGTTACCACCGCGTGTTTTTTTTTTCAATACAAAATAGGTATCATAATATTCATAAACTTGTAGGGAGTCTGTCTGTGTGAAAGTCTGCTTCCTCGCGCGGTAAAATCCAGTGGTATCTGTGAAAATCACCTATAAACACTAACATTGTTTTATATCGTCCAATGATCTATATTGTATTAAATTCTTCACATGCTTTGTAAAGTGTTTGCTACGCCAGTTCGGCTGCCCGGGCTAGAAATACTCCCCCTTAGTTTAGTGTCTGACGGACATGTATCGTTTAAATTCCAATGTCTATGAAATTCCTTTCGGTAATAAAGGAATCCTTTTGTACAGAAAATGAAAGTAAGTTTTTGTCTATTTGCGTTTGTAGTGTGGCACTGATGCAAAATGGCTTACTTTAATTGGTTATTGTGAACACGGCTTAATAAAGTTCAGTTTTGAATCGCTGTTTTAAAATGCAGCGTCGCGTCGCGTCTCGGTATGAGCTGACCCTTACTAATATTATAAATGTGAAAGTTTGTTAGGATGGATGGATGGATGGATGGATGATTGATTTGTTGATTGATTGATGGAAATTTTGTATGGTAGTAGTTTAAGTTCTGCATTTAAATATAGGATACTTTTTATCTCGAAATAAAATCGGTTGTCTGTAAAGTCTGTTTACTGACGATAGTTGAACGTCACAACGTCATAAGAAATGGAACGCCTCAGATCCACAGTTTTTTCGTGTGTAAAGCCGGCTCCATCGAATTATAAGACGTTGTCACGTCAAAAATACAGTGTTCCCGTGTGATAATGTATTTACTCGGGCGGAGCCGCGGGCGACAGCTAGTAGACTATATTTCACAAAGCAAACGCTTTTTAAATGCGTTCAAATTCTTAGTTACTACTTATACTTTACTGTGTCAGTGGGGTTTATTCGCCGCTATTCTAGAGAGGAACAGTTTAGAATGTGGCGTGGAGGCTTAGCAACTTCCAGCGCGGGTGGGCGCCGCGTGAGTGATGCTTTGCATACGATAGCAGCGCAACACTCTCTGTACTGCAGGGACGCGACTGTACGAGTCCGTGAAAAATTATCCTTGTAGATAATCTACATACAATGTACCACAAGCTGCATGAGACGTGGATAGATTAGATACATAATGACTAGGATGTTATCATGATGGTTTTAGTGTCAGATTAATAAAAATAGCATAGATACCCGATTATTAGCAGGAGAAGAAGATATATTATATCGTTAATTAATGTCTGTACGAGACATGATACTGTGTAAGAAAGAGATGTTTAAACTTTTACAATAATTACTTCATTGTAATAACTATAGGTCTTTATTTCTATTTGTTGTCCAACAAATCCCTTCAAAGAATTTCCAGATTAAATACGGTCGTAGGTGTAAAATGCACATTGTATTGTTATTTGTTTGATGCCTAATAGTGATAGGAACACAGCTATATTTATCCATTTGAATAATTTTGTATGCTTATCCTCTTCTTTATTATACAGCTAAAATATATTACATTTTATGAGATTCGTCTTTCAACCTAATTTTGCTTGTTTTAATGACACAGCGTGGCCTTTGTTATTTTAACTAACTATGAAGTTTAAATTATGTGGGTATTACGACGACCTTTTTTTGTTTGTTCAGGCAAAGGTGACGGGTTTAGTTTTGAAGAACTGTTTGAAGCTACCGCCTTTACTAGTTTTTCTGATTTAAAAGTCATCAGACATAAATCTTTTTGCATTATTAAATTTTATTTTTATGTAGTCTCGAATATTTTTATTTAAGATTCTATATTACACATGCCACGTATTTGTAAATTTATTTGTATTTATTTTTATGTTTATCGCCCACCGCGGATGGGATCCCACCAAACATGGCCAAAAAACATTTTTACAGTCAAACATGAAAATTTTTTACGACATCAAATTGTTTCTATATCTAGGAAGTAGGTAAGTCCTAAAAAATTTAACATCCTAGTCTTGGTAATATTGCTTCGAGCAAAACCTCGTTACAAGTAAATTCGCTACTGACTCAGGACTCTCTAGCTCAAAATATTTACAAATCAAATATTTGCACTGCATTAAAATAAGGAATGTATGCGACAAAACAATCAAATTTTGAGTGCGAAAAAATCGAATATTGAATACTAAATTATCAAGTTGGCGAAAGAATGTAAGAAACAAAAAATTCGAAACCTGGTGACTAAATAATACCAGTTCTGTTCACTGAATATTCCAAACTGGCAGACAGATATTATATTAGCGATCAAAAAAAAATACCCATCTTGGCGACAATAGTAGACATTTAATTTAAGAATAGGCACATGTACTTTTCCTGATGTAGGTAATTAAAAAAACATAATAAGCAGCAAAACGAGCGCTCAAAAAAACGTAAAGGAGCGTACAAAATTCCCATTTTTAATTTTTCTCGGTTTCGGGGGGTAAATATTGTGTAGATTCACTTTGAAATTTCAAATGGCCGATATTTATTTTTCGTGAAATTGATATGGGTGTCGTTTACCAGGTTTTTGGGGTGCTGGATACGAAAAAGACATTCATTTTGATATTCCAAGATGACGGACATATTTTATTGTATAAAAAATAATATGGGTGTCCTTTTGTAGGTTTCTGGGGTGCTAATTACAAAAAAGTCATCCATTTTGAATTTACAAGATGGTAGACATTTATTTATATATTTAGACAAAAAATTATATAGTTATGTATAGCTGGTCCTCGAACTACATAACATACTGTGATAGTAATAATGTAATGTAATAGTAATCATCAATCCTAATTAGCATCCCCAACAACTATAAAATTAGTACTCATGTCATTTTTACGAAGAATGAAAATTGTCAATTTTAGGAAATAAAAATTGGAAGATAAATTTTGTAATCAGCACCCCCAGAGATCTGGAAAAAGACACACACCCATATTAATTTTAAATCGTCAATAAAATCATTTACCCTATAATAAGCTTTAGCGCACAAACGTTATTTAACTACCTTTTTTAAATTTATTAATGGAAAGATTTTGAACGTGTTCTGGGATTATATTGTATAGGCGTATACATTGGGACATACCTTTAAAGGATTTGCTTACTTTACTTAGACTTTGACGACCTTCAACCATTCATATTTAAGCGTTAAGTCATAGCGACAAGAATCAAAGAAGATTTCGTAGATTTTTACGATGCGACGCGACGTTTCATCGCATCGCAGTTTCGTGTACAAACTACAAACTCATTCTCCGCCAGAATATTGAGGGCAATAATGTTATCGTAAAAGCTATTTTGATCGCACAATTTATATTTACACTAACGCCAACTTCCGCTGTGAATTCCGTCGCGTGTTTTGCTCGCGATTTCATTGAAGTTTTAACGCATAACCCAATTGTGGTCTTGACATTAACATCTATTATTTTGGGAGTTTTCCAAGGTGTAGAAAATTTTGGCTTCGATAAAATTTGATTACTATTATTATTTTAGACAATGAATTTGTAGGAAGGTAACGTTATAAAGCCACGGTAGTCGGTAAAACATGTAACTACGGAATAACCACAAGTCCACCCTACTCAGTACCTACTCACTAACTTCAACTTTTATTAAATTCAAATTTCCCCGAATTTTATAATCATACATTGTAACTTTGCTCCTAAAGTAATAATAAAGTTAAGGAATCCTTGAATCTTGATTATTAGGCTTTTCTTCTTTATCGATTTTAGTTACTAGGTAACTTTCGATGGCTTCTATGGCTCGGTGGTTATTAGGACGGAAATGTGGCTTGTCGGCGACAGCAAAGAATATATATTACTAGATGTTGCCCGCGAATTCGTGCGCGCAAAATAATCTTGTGGAAACCGTACATTTTTCCACGATAAAATGTAGTATATGTCCTTCCACGTGGTCTACTTTATATCTCTGCCAAATTTCATCAAAATCGGTCCAGTAGTTTCGGAGCCTATTCAATGCAAACAAACATACTTTTCCTCTTTATAATATTAGTATAGATAACGTAAAGAATCATCATTCCGATTCACACCACCTCATCACCGATTTACACGAATGACAGCTCACGGCTGTGGGTGCAAATGCGGAGGCGGGCCAGGCAGGTCCATCACGCTGGAACCCGCTTTGAAAAAAATCTACCTTTTTCTGAGCCTGCTTTACCTACAAACGATACTAATAAATGTAGTAGAATTCATTTTTTGTAGTCTTATCAGTTACTGAGAAAGCACCATTGACATTGTTAAACTAAGAAATACGAGCAATAATGCGTAGAAAAGTTTTTATTGTAGTTTATTGTAGTAACAACAAAATATTACTTTATTATTTTATATTCTTTTGAAGTATTGCAAAAATGCTGCAATAACGAGATTTTAAATCACAAAATAACACTTGTCCTTAAACTACAAACGATGTAGTTGATTGTAGCTGAAATTGGAAAAATATCTAATTTCTGCTACAATCAACTAGGTACATCGTTTTTAGTTTAGGGACAAGTGTTATTTTGTGATTTAAAATCTCGTTATTGCAGCATTTTTGCAATACTTCAAAAGAATATAAAATAATAAAGTAATATTTTGTTGTTACTACAATAAACTACAATAAATCTTTTCTACGCATTATTGCTCGTATTTCTTAGTTCAAACAATATCAATGGCGCTTTCTCAGTAACTGATAAGACTAAAAAAAATTAACTCTACTACATTTATTAGTATCGTTTGTAGGTAAAGTAGGCTCGAAAGAAGGTAGATTTATTTCAAATCGGGTTCCAGCGTGACGGACCTGGGCGAGGCGTGACTTTTTTCCAGCCAGGACTTTTGTTCACGGGGCTGGCCGCTAGTCGTTTCGTACTTTGACAATATAATTTAATAATATTTATGATAGGTCTGACGCGACGTTTAATATTAATTCGGTGTCAACCTTTGGCTTACGTCAACATGGCGTGCTCGAGCTGTCATTTGTAGAGATTGTCGCACCTGTGGCGACAGTGCATTGTTCGTTCTAATTCTGCACGCGTCATCGTTTACACCACAAATTTGTTTGTAATTATCTTGAGTGTAATCCAGCATCTATATTCTGGAGCACGTCATGTCGTTAGTACTGCATTTATCTGAAACTAACGACCCTATTGTCCCCGTTCTCGCGAGATGACATTAAAACCTAGTTGTAACCCGACTACAAGAGGGTAATAATAATCTTACAAGAGGGTTATTATTAGCCCTCTTGTAGTCGGGTTAAAACATACAACTAGAAATGTATGTAAATGAGATAACTTTTATTGCCATAATTAAACTTTTAAAATACATATTTATTACAAATCTAGTAAAGTGGTAATTACTGAAGAAAAATTGTAAAATATACTATAATACCGTGGCAGACAGAGATGACAATGAAAATAGACTCTACAATCTGAATTGATACTGCAACAAATAATATTACTGCTTGATAAACGTATAAATAAAATATTTTATGTGTAGTTTAGTAATTAGATACATCTAAAACATACAAAAAAAATTCAAAAATGTTTGCTAAATTAGTAACAAAAATCCTACATCATCATTTTACTTACATCGTTATATACAAAAACATTCACTATAGTTACAGGAATGAACTTAAACGTACAAACGGAGATATTTACAAATTTGTTCCTGCGGCCTTATCCTACTATTATTTTTTTGAGGATGGATGGATGGATGTTTGTTACTTCACGCAAAAACTAATGAGGGTAATTCGATGAAATTTGATATGGTAGTTTAAGTTCTAGAATAACACATAGGCTACTTCTTATACATATAGTACAGTGTTCCCGTGGTCCCGTTTTCACGAGACGCAAAATTTTGTGAATAAATCACAATTTCTATGATTTTTTTAATACTTTTTCCTCTGAGAACTTACTCATATTTAAGAGTAGTATATTATTATACAAATTCAGTCGTTTAGCCTTGTATTATACTTAATATTTTTTACAAACCCCTCATCTTCTCGGAATTGTAATATATACCTACTTATGTTATGCGTTGAACTAATATTGCAGCTGTTAAAAAGCAACCATTGAACTGGTCAAAAAGGTGTTTACTGCTTATACAATAATAACAGCCAATTAAGTGGAAAATTTCGTTTTTATTATCATTTGACTGTCCTCAATAAAGCCTTTTATAAAATTACCTAACAGTATATTAAATTCAGCTCCAGCGCAAACAAACATTGCTAAGTGTTTGCGTGGTGAAACGTTAATGTTATTTACCCAATGAAAAGCTCTATATTTCCTTATACATCTAAAAATATAATATTTGCATTTAATGTTCTTTTTGTAGCTACAATTTCACCCTATAAACTATTAGTTTACTTTTTATGTATTTAGGTTACCTGTTACAGTTCAATACGAGTATATAAGATTATCAATGAGTAGTTAGGTATAATATAAACTGTATTACCTCATTTGTCCGTAATTATAATAATTTTTATCAGCTTTCACTTTCAAATTGTCCCAAAAATACTAATTTGTATGTAGATATTCATTGGATAATATTTCACCCTGTGTATAAGTTCAGTTTCTTTCCATTATTTCGCAGTTCAAGGAACTACACAACCGTTATCACTGTTATAAAAGATTATCCCCGTCTATTCTCTTGACAAGTCTTTTGATATCAACTTTACTGGCTGTTGTGCAGATAAGACCGTAACAAAAACGGACCGTAGATACATCACAAAAACTTTGTCGCCAAGTTTTTACTTGTCTCTGATAATATCGAAGTACCGGATTACGCCTGACCCTAATGTGAAAATAGTTTCTAGGGTTCTCTAAAAAAATGTTTATCACATAAGATTAGCTTGTGTTAGTGCCAGTAAAAGTGTATCTTAATGTGAGCAAATAAGGTTTTGCTATTTGAGAGGCTATTGGTACTTGCTTTATGCCATACTCTCAGATTAGGAAAATAGGGTTTTACGTTACATTATTTATATACAATATTTGTCATCCGTAATCCTTATTCCTGTGTGTTCCTTTCCTTATTCCTCAGTAATTCCTTGCAATTTCCCATCCCGTGTAAGTAAACAACGGATTTGATTAATGTTCCTGTGAAAGCCCGGATCTGTGTACTTTATGTACACGCTTAATCAATAGAGATTGTAATAGTAGTAAGGTAAACAAAATGATCTCAGTGAGAAACAAAGCCTACCTGGATAGAAGAGAAGGCAGGAACATGATAATAGGTATTATAAACAACATTATAATATTTCTGACGATAAGATATTTTCCCATCATACGTTTTTTCTTATGATTTTTGTTAGTAGGTACCCAACACGCGTATTTGTATGGACCTTGTGCAAAAATTACTTATTGTTTTAGAAATATTTTTCACTTGCTTCAGACATTTTTTTTATCGTTGGAGAAAGAAAGACTCTTGAAGAGCCTTCTTCTGAAACTGAAATATATCCTGTTCAATATGATGTGGGTTTCATTTCCAGAAATAAATATTTTCTCAATTTATCCCAAGTTAAGATATCCTGAGGAAGCAGCACAAAACAACCACTTTGGTATCATTACAAGTATTACAACATCAGCTAAGTGGGGAAACACGTTGACACCGACCTTACAAGTTACAATTCTTACGTCGAAAACCGATACGTTTTCCTTATTATAGTTTTTTACACCAATAATCAGAGAAATGAATTCTGCCCTAATATTCCTACACAATATTACGTTAAAAACATTGTTACTGAAACACATCACCAATAATATACAACGCATGATATTAGGATTATTTGCAAAAAAAAATTGGTTGTCTGTAATGTCGGTTTACTGACGATAGTTGAACGTGACAACGTCATAAGAAATGGAACGCCTCAGAGCGAGGTAACGCCGCATGAGTCATGTTTTTTCGTGCGTGCAGCCGGCTCCATCGAATTATAAGACGTTGTCACGTCAAAAAAGAATGTTATCATTTCACTTTAAGATATTGCCAGTTGCCACATTAGGCGACAGCTAACCGTCAGTTCACAACGAATCGATATGCGACGCGGCGATGAATTTTTAAAATAGCTATTCAAAATTGAACTTTATTCAGTACACAAAAAAATACACGTTTCATTGTTAAAGCGGCGCCGCGCTATGCAGAGCGGTGTAGTTCGACATTCGAACTCTTGCAATTAAACTTGTATTCTTCTTATATAGTGAATAGTTCGATTTTGAATTGCTATTTTAAAAATCCATTGCCGCGTCACATATCGTCTCGTTTCGGTGTGAGCTGACCCTAGTGAACTGATGGGTTAATTGTTGGAAAACCAATGGGTTTTTCTATCTTTACTTAGAATTAATAATATATCCATTATTAATATAACGCATCTAGATTTCGTATTTAGTGTTCACTGGTAGTGGTAATGAGGGCAAGGATCGCTGTTTCATTAATCGTCAAAACATAAATCTTACTAGAAATATTACTACGCCTTGTAAGCGTACATAATGTGAATATGTAATGCCTAACTCTGATAAACAAACAGAAAAACAAATTCCTTATAATTTATATCTCAGTATGGTAGAGTCGTAACGTATATAGTCGTATATATAAAAGATAGTCGTGTTAGTTACACTATTTATAACTCAAGAAAGTCTGAACCGATGTGGCTAAAATTGGTGGGGAGGTAGCTTAGAACCAGAAGACGGACATAGGATACTTTTTATCCCGTTCCCAAGAGAGTAAAAATGGATTGCAATACCAATATCTCGCTAAAACTCGAGAACGGCTGGACCGATTTGGCTAATTTTGGTCTTGAAATAATTGTGGAAGTTTAGGTAAGGTTCAAACGGTGAGAAATATTGGAAAAGTTATAGGTTGTAGGAGTAGGTATAGGACTAGGACGTAGGTTGCATTGTAGGTGTAGTTCTAGCTAGTTCACAATAAAACGGTTAGAAAAAGATTTAAGCATTATGACTTAATTAAAAAGGTTTTGATACGTGACGAGTTATCACGTCTTTAGTTGTAATATTTTGTATGTAAATACTGACTGGTATACCGTATAGCTAATCGATCGATATAATTATATAAAACCGTCCAAGTGCAAGTCGGACTCGCGCACCAACATTTTACATGTTTACTTATTATTTAGTTATTTTTGTTCGAAGTTTTCCAAGTAAGCGTATTTTACTAGTTTAGCCTCAATAACTCTAATTCTAATAACTAACAAAATTATTAAAGCCGTTATACTTTTCTTTTCCTTCAAAGTTCATCGCGTTCATCGTGATATTTTTCAAATTTTTCAAGCCAGCCGATTAGCTGTTAGTGTGGGTGTACGTTTAGCTTTAACCCCCATTTCACCAGTTAATCCCCAGTTCCAAAGTTTGTATTAAAATACCAATAACGGATGGATTGCGTTGAATTTTGGCACGCACATAGTTATTATGACGACGTAGGAATTCGTTAAAAAAGATTTTTTAGAAATACATACCCCACGGAGGTGCAATGGACGAATTCGTACGCAAAAGCTAGTGGTATTATATACCAAGTTAATATTAACGCCTCAAAGGGGCTTATAATATAAATAGATAGAGCAAACCTTAAATCAACCAACCAATTTGTAATGTAAATCGTCGTCTCATAATTATCGTGTCGTGCTACATACTTCATGCTATCAATAAAGTTACATTATAGTATATAATAGCTCCCCACACTGATTTCAGTGACGGTGGCCGGTTTAATTGAAAACAGGCCAGCTACGCAGGAGTTTTTTTTTATAGTGCCCAAGTGTGTGCGCAGTACACAAGAGCACTCTCTCTTCCTTTACTCTCGTAACCCAGTGGGACGAATAACCGACACGACTGGTGAGATATCAGGCGCAGGTCCGACTTTTTACATGCCCATCCGACGCATGGATCATCTTTCTTGTCAGACAATCAGGTGATCAGCCTTCATTGTCCTAACCAAACTGCTGTTATAGTATATAATCCTACTATTACTACTATAAAATGATGAATGTTTTTGTTACTCTTTCATACAAAAACTAAATGCTTAACGGATTTTGACGAAATTTGGATTTTGACGAAGTTTGGTATTAACACATTGGCTACTTTAATCCCGACAAAATCCTCTGTAGTGTTCCCGTGGGATAGTGCATTTACGCGGGCGGGGCCGCGGGCAAAAGCTAGTATTTTATAAACTCTTTTGTCCACAGGAGGCTGGAAGAGAATTTGCTGAGTGAGCTGCCGCCCGCAATCCATCTTTTGCCGCAGCTAGAAGATCTGTAAGTTGGACAACTCTGTACTACCCCGCTCTCTGATCGTAGAACGAACTAAACGAGATATAAAGCATTTATTTTACTTTGATACGAAATATGACTACTCAATAATGAATAAAAATAGTATTAAAAGACCTTGTAAGGCTGGAACTATATGATACTGGAACCGGCGGGCCCGGGAAAAATTCAGAGCACTGAAAATAGAACTCTGTGCTATTAAAATAGAGTTTAAATTCGAAGTGTCGAGTGTGGAGCTATCATATATGACATTGAAATTTGACTTGACACTCGTGTGTTCGATTTTCAGCTCGTATTATAATATTAGCGCAGAGTTCTATATTCAGTGCTCTGAATTTTCCCCGGCTTTACGGATTCCGGAGCATAAAGTCACAGCCTTAATTGAAAAGTCTGATAATGTCGTGCGATATTGTATACAGTAACCAAAGTCCAATATATTCAGACACCTGCTAACTACCACTTTGTACACAGGTCACTAGCGAACAATCGCATAGAGCGGGTATCCTCGGGGCTGCAGGCCTGCAGTCGCCTTACCAGGCTGGAGCTGCGTGCAAACCCGCTCTCTCATTTACATGCGCACGCCTTGTCGCACCTGCCTAGACTGACGACACTGTAAGTACCTATGTAGTGATAGGCCTTTAAAGTATGGAGTTTGAACTTTGAACTGAAGTACATCACTAAATCTCTGAAGGCTTTTCCGAGTACGCAAAAGTATCTTCCCAACCGGCATAAAATTAATTAATGAAAGCAAAATATGAAACAAATGAAAGTATGAATAGCTTGTACACGTGCCGCGATAATTGGTGTAAGAGGTTGTTCAAATTCACAATACGAATCGAAACTCAATTAATACTTATAATCGAATCACCTTTGATGAAAAAGTTTATCACTTATTTCATGGAAGTAACGGAACTTTCAGCTAGGGAATTAGAGATAATTGAGATCTGGATAATTCTACTGAATTTGATGAACATAATATCTAACTTAAACCACGTAAATAACGATCAGGTAATTTGGCCAATGTTCCCATGTCTAATAGAGAAAAAGGAAATACGAGCAACGTAGGTATACGAGGGCGGCACTGAAAATTTCGGGAATCAAGGAAGTGGCACAACATTACTATTTAAAAATGTATTTATTGCTTTTCGAAGTATTCTCCGCGAAATTTGACACATTTTTTCATACGATGGAACCAATCATTGAAGCAACCATTCCATTCGGAAGTTGGGGTCTCCAAAATGGCCGTTTTGTAGGCGTCCACAGCTTCTTCAGGTGATGAAAATCTCTGACCACGCAATTTATTCTTTATTTTAGGGAAAGTATAGAAATCATTAGGGCTTAGGTCGGGGCTGTACGGCGGATGGTCTAATAATTCTATGATTACTTGCTCTAAAAACTCTTTTTTTCTGTGCGCGGTGTGAGAACTCGCATTGTCGTGATGGAGGATGATGCGGCGGTTGCAGTTCTCTTTACGGAGTTCAGAAACGACCTGTGGCAAACAAATGTTGGCATACCATTCTGCATTAACCGTTCTTTGTACCTCAAGAGGAATAGTCGCAACATGGCCGGTTTTGGAGACAAACGTGGCCACCATTTTTTTTGCAACACTCCGTGAACGAACAATTTTTGTTGGCTTAACTCTTTTTCGAACACCCAAACTCGTGACTGGTTTTTTGTTTCGGGTTCGTACGCGTATATCCAGGATTCGTCACCTGATACGATGTTGTATACAGCATTTGAGGATCCTGCGTGGAATCTTTCGAGAGTTCTGCGAGTTCTCAGAGTGAGAGACGCACCAAGTAACGCGAGCCGCTTTTTGCTCTTCACAGAGCAAATGCGTATCCATCGGGAAAACAACTTTTTTACACCTAATTGTTCATGCAAGATTATTTGTATTTGACTCATGCCTAAACGCATGTCTAAAGTTGCCTGAATTTCGCGGTATGTCATATGTCGATCTCCTCAATCAGCTTACGCACTGCATCAACGTTTTCTTGGGTGACTGCAGTTTTTGGACGACCTTGACGGGGATCACCACTGAGCTTGACACGTCCACGTTGAAATTCAGCAAACCAGCGATAAATTTTGGTTTTGGATGGGGCTTCATCACCAAATGCAGAAATCATCCGGTCAACACACTGTTTTTGTGTTATAATAAATGTGTCATAATAAATCATCGCTCCAGAATTTTCTCGAGTCAATTCCATTTTCTCAACGACTAAACAAGTTTGACAAGACCTTGTGACAAGACCGAGAATCTTTTTTTAAATAAATAAACGGTATTCGATTTTTAAAACCAAGGAGTTTTAAATTAAAAAGATTTTAATATGACAGGAACAGTGGAAATATTCCATTCCCGATACTTTTAGTGTAGCCCTCGTATAAATTGCCGTAAGCCGTAAAATTTAAGCACTATATTTTCCTATCCTCAATAATAAGATCGAATGATATTTTACAGGCGTCTGAAAGAGCTTTAAAATTTATTTGGTACTTTAATCGTATGAATATGTTAAAATGAATATAATAAATATAATATTAATTAATCGTATGAATATAATATATTTTATTCAGCACGTCTAGCGAAACTAATGTATGAAATCATTTTTTCTAAGACAAGGATTTTAAATTTGAGTTCATCTGTATTCTTTTACACGTCTTGAACTTTTCATATCATAAAGACAAGCCGACCACACACATACAGTAATGAAGCTCAAAATCATCTCGTAATATTTACAACTACGAACAATCGATCTGACCTCAATTTACCGGTATATTTAAATGTGTACTTCGTGTATGCGCCAGCGCATTCAGTGCTACCAAATATAAAAATTCCCATTATTTATTAATGATTTATAGGCCATTATTCATATCGATATCGTCTCGATATTGTTTTTGCCTTATAGCGAAATACATGCAAGAAATATCTTCCGACTGTAAACACTAAATGCTATTTATCATTTTAACGACGCTATCGAAGTTTCTGTTAAATGAGAATATAGATCGATATCTATATTTCCATTTAACTTTTAAGTAAAAGACGGTTTTAACAATGCACTAAAATGTTTAGCAGGACTATTTTCAGTACTCGGGTACCGTCAACTGTACGTTTATATCAAGCGACAAAGATGCAATTTGAATTTGACTCATGCCTAAACGCATGTCTAAAGTTGCCTGAATTTCGCGGTATGTCATATGTCGATCTTCCTCAATCAGCTTACGCACAGCATCAACGTTTTCTTGGGTGACTGCAGTTTTTGGAATTAATTTGTATTAATCCTTATGAAATTCGTTAGTCACTTTAAGTATTTCATAGGTATTACAATAGCCATTAAAACCATACAGTTTTCAAAAAATTGGGGCAATCTTCACCGGTTAATAGAATGTGCAGGACATATAACAATTATATATCATGTACGACCGAGGCCTGTATATTCTCAAATAAATTAATCGAATTTAAAAAAATAATAAGAGCGCAATAAAATTGAAAAATTACTGTCGAACAACTTTGTTTAGTTTCAACCATTTAAATTCTTAGTTTATTACTTAAGTGATTGATTTATTTATGTTTAATTTGTAAATTATATTAATTCATAGTAACTTAATCTCCCTGAAATTATGCTTATAATAATAATAATAATAATAATGCTTAGTACTTATAAAAGATGCAAGTTGTATTACACCTATAATTAAGGCAGCATTTAGATGTGTAAACAACATGAATGTGCAATTTTACCTTTTAATAATGTTTGTTCCTTGTTGGTGTATCTATTGAATAAATAAATAAATAAATAAGATGAGGAATAAGATATTTTGACAAAAAAAATATCTTTAGTTTCAGGGAAACAAATATCCACATCCTTTGGCACTCCATTAACGAAAAATATTAACAAATTTTATCACCGCTTTACTGCGGTGCCCATTTTATGCCTAACAATATCAGAAAACCTAACTTGTCACTGAACGCAATATAATAAGCTATTACATGGATATAGCTATTACATGGCCATTATAATGTTCCTGGTATCTAATATTATTGAGGTTATTTATAAGGATATAGCGTGGGCAGAAAAGCTGTTTTAGCTAACTTTCAGTAACTATTTATAAGGGTTAATATATCAACATAGCCGGCTTTTAATTAAAGATTATTTTGTTTTATGTTTTATTAAGATTATTATTATGTCCGTCTATCAGTATATCATCGGCCTTAGCTTCCTCTTGGATTAATTAAAAATAGCGGTAGAAATATTTATAAATTTATGTATATATTAGCGCGAGCGAGCGAATTAAAAAATGGGAAAAATTTTTGCTCACTCGTTCAAATCTGTTCAAACTAAAACACTGAAAAACGAGCGAGCAAGATTTTTTCCTGATTTTACTGGTTTAATTCTGTCTCAAATAGTTATATAAAAGAATCAATATACAAGTCTCTGCTGCTTCCACCAACTGGATTTTGTTTTCTTTAGCTCGATCTGAACGTAAATAGTATGAGGATACATTTCCTTGATGATTGCTTGCAGACCGTTATGTTTTCCGGACATAACACTCGCTCCATTATATGACTATGCAAATAAAGGTACATTATTTAAGCAATATTTATTACGAAAATAAAAAATTGCTTAACATCTCTACTAATAGAACTACGTAGGTTTTTCTATGGCACAATGTCACGAATTTTTTATTGTAAATTTATTTGTCCTGGGGTGAGCACCAGATCATTCTGGAGTGGGCACGGCCCACCCGGCCGCCCGCTTAATACGCCTATGTAAATAAGTCCTCGATGGCATATTATGTCTATTTTTAGGGATAGCTTTAAGCTTACTATACCCATTCTAAATTCTAAATAACCTAAATAAGAGCATGCCAGGACGTCATGTCTAAGTCCCTGGTTCCGTAACTATCAACGCGCAATATTTTTTTAGTATCAAATTACTTCAAATGTTATTGTCCGATTTCATTCGAAATAATTTTCCTAAAAAGTATTTAACATGACTTATCAACATGGATAGTTACAAGTTTCTAGCGAGAGCTAGAAACTCTTAAGAAGTTGGTCGCTCTGGCATTTCTAAACTATGAGACATAGTTTAGAAATGCCAGAGCGACCAACTTCTTAACCACTTTGGAGGCCAATTACTCAAAACTAGTAGACTTTATCAAAAGTCATGTATGAAACCTCACTTTCATTTAAAAATACCTATAGATGGTTATAGATAGAATGAGAAATCATTATTATTTTGTGATGCCAAACTTGCAATATATACACAGTCTATAACTGTACAAAATTCCATCAATTCGTATCAAAAGTAACAGAAGGACGAATAAGACCGACGGATGGACAGAGCAAACTATAAGGGTTCGTTGTTGTACTACGGAACTCTAAAAATGATCGCATAATATTATAATGTGGTTTTTTCAGAAGAAAGCGAATACAGTATTAATCCTTATGAAATTCGTTAGTCACTTTAAGTATTTCATAGGTATTACAATAGCCATTAAAACCATACAGTTACAGTACAGGCAAAAGGTAATAAAATATAAATATAACTTTAACCAAAATGTACTAGTAGGATAGAGTATGTAATATATATAAGAATACTCATCGCGGATAGGCAATTTTAATGAAAACCAAAATGTCGAGTGAATAAATGATAAACGTAATACTTAACCGGCTATAAAATCCATTAACACTCGATCGATTCCTGTTTAATTTATTCCAAATGAAGACGAGTATTTAGAACTGGTAGCACTGACCTATGACGCAGCGAGTTGTACGAGGTCAGTGCAAGTGTCGTCGGAACATGGATCTCTCTAATTAACAAGGACAATCACGAATCAAGGCCAACATTGACGAACGATAGTTTTTGTAACGTGTTACTTGTCCCTGATAGTGTATAGAACGGCATTTAAGGTGGCAAAATCCAATTTCGAACTGCTAACTTATTGTCAGAGGCGGCGCAAGGCGTGGGCGGTGTGGGCGTCTCACAGCCGAAAATAGTTTTTAAAAGTATGGAAAATCCAAAAGTACACACCATAAGGTGTTTTCCTTATAAAGTAAAAAACGATTGTGCTTTAGACCACACGATTGAAGTAAAACTTGCAAACGAACTACTGACTGAGATATAAATATTTCATGCACTAGTTATGCGAGAAAGAGAGAAAGAATATGTGCGCGCATACTGGTCTCTCTTGCTCCTATAGTAATGTACGAAACGTCACTATATCTATATACGTATTATATTATCTCCCGATCAGGAGCGTTAGCTCTCGTCACGCATTCACCAGCTTACTCCTCAAGTCAAGCGTGCGTAAAGAAGTTTTACTTCAATTAATACAATAGAATTCATTCTCAACTTCCACGAAATCATAAATCGCGAACGATTAAAAATTAAAACCTTACTTAAATCCTGAATATATTAAGTTTAAAGTTCAAACTGACTTTAATTGGAATATAGAAAAAAAAATTGCTAGCTACGTGTTTAACATGAAAATCATATTTATATATTATTTAGTATCGACGTTATGTTTTAGGATGCTCATTTTATTGTTTTGATTTCCGAAGTGCACAGTTGTCTTTCAGCTGGGGTTAATTTAATTAATATTATACATCTGTTGCTAATCTCAAATAGGGTTTAAAGTTTAACCTGTAAAATAGACAAAACATAATTAAAAGTCCGCCACTAGTTAATGGGGCAGCAAAATTAATTGGCCCGGGGCACCAAATATTTAAATACGTCTCAGCACTAGACGGCCTCGCTAAATGTATCTTGTCCACATCAAATGTTGATCTTGCGCCGCCACTGCTTATTATACTTCGTTCAGATCCAATTTATCCAGACGTGAACAAAGAGAATAATAGAATACATAATGCTATAAATTTAAATGTCTCGATAATTACCGTGCAATAAAGAAATACAATGACACATTGATTTAGTTTTCGTTCATACTTAGGTAAAGTTGGACCTGAAAAGAGTAGATACGGCATGCGTGAATCCGTTCAGCACAACTTAACATATTATTGTGTGTACATTCAAATACTTAGTACAGTAGTTACTTTGTATTGTGAAATGATGGGTAAAGCAACTTTAGCCTTTTCGTCTGATTAATTGCTGTCATTGAGCATCATGCTCTCACCTCGAGAGCGCAATGTGTCATCATGTCATCAGTCGTGAATCGCGATGTCAAGGCCATGGTCTTGATTAATTTCCTCGAAACACTCAAATAATCACCATGATTAACAAGCCTCGAATTGAGGCGTAATTGTTTATTACATTGGGGCTTTTCTTTTTAAATTCTCCGTCGTTATCCAATTAACTTCATTTATTTTCAGAAGCTTTATCATTTATATTTGTAATCTGTGAATCTGTCATGTTCTGTTGGTAAAAGTAGATATTATTCACACGATTAATATATGTAAATACATATATACATCGATCCTTTTATCCCGAAAAAGAACAGTGTTAACGTGGGACACTTTTTTACTAAAATATGATTATATTCACAAACCAATTCATCCTTTATTGAATTAAATTGTGCCCTAGTAAGTTGGGTTCTCTCAGCAATATTTTTTTACATTTGCGCGAAGGATTATTTACATAACAAGTAAGCCAAAAAGATCTTCGTTTTCTTAGCTTATTTGTTACAAAGAATCCTCTTTGTTATGTTCATAATGTAGTGGTTGCTACTTTTGCGTATTATGCTACACTTATGTGTTAAGTGAGCTTAAAGTTGATATTATACAAAAAAAATTTTTTTCTTAAGAAACTTTAGATAGGGCTCTTGAATTCAATCTAACTAGATATGTCGTAGTCTAATGCTATGATTGCGGAAGATGAGATATAAAATAATAGAGTAACGAGCACAGCTATCTAAGATACTTGGCAATTTCTAGAAAAATGTACATGAATAAGTCAATGGTATGAAATAGACTTAAAGGTTCTTCCGATCTATGCGACCGTGACTCGAGACCGCAACCCGCGACTGCGACTAGCAAACCCGTGAATCAGTTTCTCTGGCCACGCCCGCCGGTCGCGCGACGCGGGTCGCGGGGATTGTTTAGAGCTCCATATAAATTCATACTAAGCAGTGGTTCCGCCAGTACTGGATTAGCCATTAAGGCGGAGGCAGCAAGAGCTACGGGGCCCGCGCTCCAATATCTGTCCGACCGCTAATCCCTCCGCGCTAAAGTCTAATACTGAACATCGAACAGACGACAACAATTAAAAAACTTGACGCTTGTAAGTTCGATTTTCAGTATTGTATTGTATTACCCAATGGAACTGATAATAGTTCTGAATACAAAAAAGTATCTAACTAACTTTCTAACGTTCCATATTAGCAAGCAGGCCTCGCGCCTAACAGCTGTTTTATAAAGAATGAAAAATCCAAAAGTACACGCCACAAGGTTTTTATTATAATGAAAACATACGAATTAATTCTCAACTTAAAGATATTTCTCGAAGTCATAGATCGTGAATAGAAAATTAAAACTTTCCATAATCCTGTGTACAAATAAGGTTTGGTAAAATCAATTATGGACATATATATGACATATGGTCATATGATCTACTGCATAAGTAGCAGCACGCTACCGCATACACTACCAAAATACAAAATAGTAAAAATAGAAATTACATTACGTTATTTACGGAGTTATTTAAACCTAAGCAAACATAAGCAACAAATTTTGCTCGCTCGCTTTTTACATAATCGCCAAATATTATATTATTTTAAACTGACGTTCTGTTTTATGCTATTGATTTGATTGTATTTTCCCAAGTGCAGTCTTTCAGGATTTAAAGTTGAACAGATTTTAATCTGGAAAGTAGAAAAAAGATTTAGCTCGTTCGCTCCGCCCGATCGCGTTTAGCATAATTATTATATTATTAAGTACCGACGGTTGGTTTTTGGCAATTGATTTATTTGTATTTTCTAAAGTACGCAGTCTTTCAGGGTGTAAAGTTTAGTTCAGGTAGTAAAATAGAAAACCCCGCGCTGGCTTAATCCGGCACTGGGTTCAGCGACTCTTTTTCGGTCGCGGGTCGCGTTCTCACGTCGCGCGTCGCGTGCATCGGAAGGCTACCTTAAGTCCGAATGAATTAACAGGAAATACAAGTATTGAAATGAAAATAATATCTGTTCAGGATACTATCGGAGGCGCGAGGTCTGGAGCGGATCCCAGCACTCAACGGCACAGCTCGGCTGCGGACGCTGCGGGTGGACCGCGCGCGCCTCACGCACCTACCTCATGATCTGTGCCATCACGCACCGCAGCTGCGGGCTCTGTAAGTACCAAACCCTAACTGTTTTATCATCTTTCATGCAGAAAAGAAAGAGAATATGGTTAGCGACTACGCTCAAAGACCGGACACCCGCAACACCCAACTGCAATGTCGGCATTTTTGAGAAATCGGTAGTCCCACGCTTTCTTATTGAAAAAAATGTATTTTTAACCGACTTCCAAAAAAGGAGGCGGTTGTACGTTCGGCTGTATATTTTTTTTGTATGTTCAACGATTACTCCGCCGTCTGTGGACCGATATTCAACTTTCTTTTTTTGATGTATAGGGTATAATCCTAAATTGGCATTTTGACATCAAAGTGGTGACCTGATGATGGGATCCATGAGGAATCGAGGGAACTCCTCGAAATTTATATGGACACATATGGTGATTTTTACTTTTTCTGAAGAAGTCCAAGCATATGTTACCATAAAATTAAGATTTTGCTCCCTGAATCCAAAAGTACTGAACAGAACTCCTGACTCCTTATACAGGGTGACCTGAAATTCGATACATTCCTTTGAAAGACAGAAAGTAGACCTCATTTACAGTAATATTTTTCATGGCATCCCCTATCCGAAAGTTGATATTTACAAAGTTATTGAAATTTAAAAAAAATTTTCTTTATTTTCGACTTTTTGACTTTGCGTTGACGTATTATTAAAAATGTTTGTCTTTTTAGTGATTTTTTTATGTATTTTAACCGTCAATGAGTCAAATATTATTTTTAAGGAATAAATAGGGACAAACTAAGCGAGAATTTTTTATTATGAGACATGAAACAGAATTTTCTTTTAAGAAAAATGCACATTTTTCTTAAAAACAGGTGATTTTCTTAAAAAAAAAGTATGATAGGTTTATAATTAAACCGACTTCCAAAGTAAAAATGCACAAAAAAGTATAAAATAAAACTTATTTTCCAAATATTCCTCTTTTAAATTTGGCTAAAATTTAAAGTATTTCTCTACTCGATATTCATAATTTTGAAGTCGTAGTGCAATCAAATCGAAAGTTATGTAGCTGTTTATCTGGACCTAGCTTTCTTTAATCTGTGCTAATACTGCAATATGATATACATTTTATCAGTAAGAAATAAGGGTAGTCTGGCGGGTCTGGGATCTCAGTCCATCGACTTGGGTAAATTCTCTGGTAAAGTCGACATTCTTCACGTGTAACGTGCATCGTGACCTAGTTAACCGACTAACAAGAGTGTTATTTATTTAGTTTAATTCTATTGTATGCAAATATGGAACCCGATAGTCTTAGTTTTTGCAACAGTATTCCAACAAATATATTTTGTATCGAGCGTAGGCCGAGCAGGAATTTATGAGAGCTGCATATTGTTGGCATAACGTTGTTAAATTATGATTATTGTATATAGTGTATACATTTGTTTGCATTGTACTGTATCGAATTACCGTATACTATGTTGGATAATATTAGAATATTTATTAAATTCTATTCCTAGACTGTACTTGCAGTAGGTAGGTACATAATACATATTATTATTATAAAACTTAAACCGACTTCCAAAGTAAAAATGCACAAAAAAGTATGAAATAAAACTCATTTTACTTTGCTGGTACCGACTTCAAAATTATGAAGATTGAGTAGAGAAATAGTTAAAATTTAAGCAGAATTTAAAAGGAGAATTAATTAGAAAATAAGTTTCATATCATACTTTATTGTGCATTTTTACTTTTGGAAGTTGGTTTAATTTTTTGTTTAAAAATAATATTTTTTTCCTTTTTAGCGATATTTGTTAAATTATTATTAATGCATTTTAAGAACATTTAAAATAAACGATCGAATGTATAATTGAATACGCACCAAGCTTCCATTAGGTATTATAAGTAAGATGATGATGATGATTACTGTAAGTTACATATTGACATATGCTTGCAGTTTTTTAAACAATGCCGAAATTTCCAAACGCCTATCGTTAAAGACTGAGGAGTTAGTGTTTTTGGATCCAGGGTATACCTTGGTGCAAACTCTTATTTTTTGTAGCATATACTTGTGTTACTTCAGAAAAAGTTAAATTCACTATATGTGTCCATATAAATTTCGAGGAGTTTCCTTGATTCCTCATGGATCCCATCATCAAGTTTCCCCTTTAATGACTAAAGGATCAATTTAGAATTATACCCAACAACAACAGAAGATTTTTTTTAAAATGTCTATAAACGGCAGAGTAATGTCCAAAGATATCCGTGTCGGTGTAAAATACTATGAGAAGTACCTTTTTATATCATCCTAATGTGATGATGAATGGTGTGATGATGGTGGTGATGATGATGATTACTCTAATTGACATAGTAGCATATGCTTGCAGTTCTTTAAACAACGCCGAAATCCCCAAACATGTATATATAAGGAGTCAGGAGTTCTGTTCAGTACTTTTGGATCCAGGGATTATACCTTCGAGCAAAATCTTACTTTTTGGTAGGATATGCTTGGAATACTTCAGAAAAAGTTGAAATCACTATATAAATTTCGAGGAGTTCCCTCGATTCCTCATGGATCCCATCATTAGGTCACCACTTTGATGTCAAAAGTACCAATTTGGGATTATACCCTATACATGAAAAAAAGCCAAGAAGATTTTTTGAAATCTTTGATCATTATTAAAGGTGTACAAATATTTTAAAACTAAGGATAGGCTATGACGTGCATTTGACAGCACAAATCTTCATACAAGAAAAAGTTACGCCATCTTGGTTTTTATACATACGTTTTATACATTTTCACCATACCTCAAATGTCGAAATGGCCCAAAAAAATTTCAAAAGTGGGGTCATTTAAGTGGAAACAGTTTTTGCCTCAACATTGCCTCGTCTATGAGGATGTATGCCTTGTGCAACCTTCAATCTTCTGCTTCTTCTTCAATGTCTCGCTAAAACTCGAGAACGGCTGGACCGATTTGGCTAATTTTGGTCTTGAAATAATTGTGGATGTTCAGGTAAGGGTTAAACGGTGAGAAATATCGGAGGTGTAGATGTAGTTATTTATTTATTCCAGTTCATAGCTAAAACAGAACGACGTGTGTCGAGACAGCTAATTTGCAATATAAAATGGTGAATGTTGCAGGGACGCGCGATCGAACTACTTGGAGAGAGTACCGGAACTACGCGACTGCTCCGAGCTGCGAGTACTGTAAGTACTGAGTATCTACCTAACCTACCTACTACATATCTATCTGAAAGTCTCTGAAAATACTTCTACCTATAAAAAACTGTTTTAGAATGTAATAATAAAAGAATCGAAATGTTGAACAGCGTCCATTGTTTTTCTAGTGTAGTGTATTACGAAGGGCCTTCGTGGGCTGCGCGAAGAACTTTTAAAAGTTTTTGTCATAAGTACTATTGGAAAAAAACCCAATACTATTTAGCTATTATAATTGTTACATTATAAAGCAATACATATTATCATCTATAGTTTTGAAGGCATATTTTTTATTATTATTCCCGTGGTGCTTTAGTCCCCCTTTAGTCTTAACTTTTTTTCATTACAAATTTGCTATCTCCCGCTTCGCTTGGGTAGGGAAACTAGAACACTTCCTACTCCTACAATCTTCTGAATAATTTCGTTGCGGTTCTAAAGATTTAGCATATCCCTCCGGCACCCCTGAGATCAAATCAAGGGTTTTTGTGGTTTGGTTACCACTATAGATCCTGGCTACACAGGAGTTGCAGTGGTGGGTAAATGTGGTGGGCCAATTGCCCGTTTAAAAAAAGTAACTAATACACAGACTCTTCACCTACAGTTTTATATTATCTTATACCTTACCTATGTCTTAATGAAAGCTTCGACTTTACACGTATTATTTTATTTTAGTTTATTTTCACCATGTAACACGCTAGTAGTCACTTATTACAAAATACCTATAGAACAAATTCATCACAAGCATTTGTGAATGCAAACCATTATTAACCAACATTTACAATTTACATTCTTTGTTGCTGCAGAATGTAAGGAAACGTTAACGCTATTTGAAGAATCCATGTAACTCTCTCTGTACATACAAACTTCATACTAACATTTTCAGAATACCTATTAATATAAATACTAAAGTATGAATGTTACAAACAATTTGATCGCTAAATACATGATATTTTGCTCCAAGTAACTGTTAACTAACTTTAATAACTGGTTATTAGGCTCGGTTTACGCTGACACAACAATTTACACCTTACTTAATTGCCTTAGAAGCGATAAATATCACTTTATAACGACATTTATTAATTAATTCATGCATTATTTATAAAAACAGTAATTTATGCTTTACTTAAGACCCCTTACTGTTACGGATAAGGAGGAATATTTGAAGGGGAGACCATAATATCAAGAAATATTTTGTTCAGGAAAAGTTTGTGTGCCTACTGCTTATCAACTTTAACATGATATAAGTTCTTAATTATTTGAACCTAAAGTAATTTAACAAATAGCAATCGAGTTTCCAGAACCTTACGAGGGCTGATTGATAAGTTACCGAAACGACAAAGAAAAACTTCAAAAATCTATTTAAAATAAATTTATTTCTCAACGTAGTTTCCTTCTACCTCGATGCATTTAGTCCAGCGCTTCTCTAATGCCGTTACACCAATTTGATAAAATGTTTTCTCCAACCCCTCAAAATACTCGTCCACGGCAACAATGACTTCTTCATTTGATGAAAATCTCTGGCCACCTAACCATTTCTTCATGTTTGGGAATAAGTGGAAGTCGCACGGGGTCAGATCCGGGGAATAGGGTGGATGCGGTAGCAATTCGAACCGCAATTCATGGAGTTTGGCGACTGCAACCATTGACATGTGTGCAGGTGCGTTGTCATGGTGGAACAAATTTTTTTTCTTGGCCAAATGTGGTCGTTTCCTCTGGATTTCTTCACTTAATTTTTGCAGCAAGCTTGCGTAGTACTCTCCATTTATTGTTTTTCCTTTTTGCAGATAATTCACTCAAATAATCCCTCGAGAATCCCAAAAAACAGTCGCCATCACTTTGCCGGCCGACAAAACCGTTTTTGCTTTCTTCGGCGCAGGTTTTCCGCTCTCAGTCCACTGCTTAGATTGTTTTTTTGTCTCAGGAGTATAATGATGTATCCAGGTTTCATCGACTGTTACATAACGCCGCAAAAACTCATTAGGATCTCGGTTAAACAGCGCCAAACACTCCGATGAATCGTCCACTCGACGTTGCTTTTGGTCTACAGTGAGCAAACGCGGCACCCATCGCGCGCAAAGCCTTTTCATTCCCAAATGTTGGTGCAAAATATTAAAAACGCGTTCAGATGAAATGCTCACCATCTCTGCTATCTCTCGCAACTTTAAGCGCCGATCATTCAATACAATTTTGTGAATTTTTTTGATCATGTCCGGATTCGTGACTTCATTTGGACGGCCAGACCTGTGGGCGTCTTCGCAGCTCTGTCTTCCACTTTTAAAATCAGTTACCCAGGTGTGAATTGTACTCAATGCAGGAGCAGAATTACCTAAAACACTGTCTAGCTTGGTTTTAATCTGGGTTGCTGTTTTCTCTTTTAAAACGTAAAACTTTATCACCGCACGAATTTCGTTTCTTTCCATTGTTAAGAAAATTTACGACAGAGAAAGTTCTACGTCCTCTCAAACAAATTCCATCAGTTCGATTAAATTTAAATTTGGCGTTCTATTTTCAAAAAGATGCCAGAATATAATGTAATATTCCTTTTTTGCGTATCATTTTTTTAAGTTCGTCGTTTCGGCCAGTTATCAATTAGCCCAGGTACATTCTTGAATACAGCTTTACATAACTTCATACTTAGTTCTAGCCAGACTCTAGGTAGAGCCAAAAGTACTACGCTGTTCCAAACTTTTTCTGACTTTAAATGAAACTGAAAGCATTTCTATCAAAGCTACTAATAATAATATGCATGTTTTATTAAGAATGCTATGCTAGTTTTGTGTAGGGAATAGGCTAGACGAGTGAATATTTTTATTGCTTAAATGAATAGTACTCTTAAATATAAGTTCTCAGAGGAAACAGTATATAAAAAATCAATATTTTCTTAGGTAAAGCGATTTGCTTACAAAATTTCGCAAGTCTCGTGAAAACGCTCCATACAAAAGTCGTACCTAACTGTGACGTCACTACAGTGTATGTAATATAAGGCTGCAGGAATATGTTTGTGTTCTTTTGATACGAAATAATATTTTTGTATATTATGTGAGTAAACTAATGATGTAGGTTTTTTTTGCTAATTTAGCAAAAAATTATGAAACTTTTTTGTATTTTTGATGTATCTAATTACTAAACTACTTATACATATTATTATTTTTAAACAAAAAATTAAACGGACCCAAACAATATTCTGATAAATCATTATTTTATATAGCTCACGTTTAAGTTGGCTGGTACCAACTTCAAAATTATGAAGATTGTGTAGAGAAATAGTTACAATTTTAGCCGAATTTAAAAGAGGAAAAATTTAGAAAATAAGATTTATTTCTTTTTTTTGTGTATTTTTACTTTGGAAGTCGGTTTAATTTTTTGTTTAAAAATTATAATTTTTCTTTTTTAGTCATATTTGTTATATTATTATTAACACATTTTAAGAACGTTTAAAATAAACGAATGTATTGAATACCCGCCAAGCTTTCATTAGGTATTATATTATAAGATGGTGATGATGATAACTGTAATTTACATAATGGTATAGCTATGCTTGCAGTTCTATAAGCAATGCCGAAATTTCCAAACGTGTATCTTCAAAGACTGAGGAGTTCTGTTCAGTGCTTTTAGATCCAGGGTACACCCTTGGTACAAAATTTTAGTTTTTGGTTGCACATGCTTAATTTATTTAACAAAAGTCAAATCCCTATAGAAATCCCTATAAAATTTGAGGAGTTCCCTCGATTCCACATGGATGCTATCATCATGTATCCGCTTTGGTGACTAAAGGACAAATTTGGAATTATATCCTTTACAACAACAAAATAATTTTGCAAATAGGTCCGGTCCTTAAACGGCAAAGTAATGTTCGAAGATATCCGTGTCGGTGTAAAATACTATGAGAAGTACCTATTATATCATTATAATGTGATGATGTATGGTATGATGATGGTGATTGGTGGTGATGATCATGATGATTACTGTAATTGACATATTGGCATATGCCTTCAGTTCTTTAAACAACGTCGAAATCCCCAAACATGTATCTATAAGAAGTCGGGAGTTCTGTTCCGTACTTTTGGATTCAGGGTATACCTTGGAGCAAAATCTTACTTTTTGGTAGCATGCACTTGGGTTACTTCAGAGAAAGTCAAAATCATTATATGTGTCCATATAAATTTCGAGGAGTGTCCTTGATTCCTCGGTGATCCCATCATCAGGTCACCACTTAGGTGACAATGGGACCAACTTGGGATTATACCTTTCACATCAAAATAAAGAATTTTAAAAATCGGTCAACAGACGGCGGAGGTATCGTTGAAGATACAAAAAAAATATATATATTTATACAGCCGAACGTTTAACCGCCTTACGTAACGTTTATCCTTTTTTTAGAAGTCGGTTAAAAATATTATATTTATATACGTTTTTTTACTACCGCAATATTTCTGAGTAAAAAAAAAAGCAAAAAACTAAATATTTTACATGTAGTCGCCTCCCCAATTACGATCCATTGACCTGAGTTAATGATCGTAATTGGTTACACAATTATACACAATACACATATCATACTCAAGTATGATATGTGTATTGTGTATTGTGTATAATTGTGTAGGTAAGTGATCAAACTGTTCTTTATTAAATGGTGCAATTTGACCTTTCTTCGATGATGCACAATCCCTGACATGATTGGCAGCATAAAAACATCAAATTGTTCAAAACTATAATCGTTTAAAAATATTAAACAAAAAATTAAAACCAAGTGAAAAGTCAAATACCTATAGATGACCCTATAAATTATGAGTTTCCTCGATTCCTCATGAATACCATCATCAGGTCTCCAGTTTGGTGACTAAAGGGCCAATTTCGAATTATACCCTTTAACAACAACAAAAGAAATTTTCCAAATGGGTCCACAAACGGCAGAGTAATATTCAAGGATATGAAAAGTACCTATTATCATCATATTTATGGTGTGATGATTACTGTAATTGAAATAGTGGCCTATGCTTGCAGTTCTTTAAACAACGCCGAAATCCCCAAACATGTATCTAAAAAGATTCAAGAGTTCTGTTCAGTACTTTTTGATTCAAGGTAAACCTTGGTGCATAATCTTACTTTTTGGTAATGATTGGGTATAATCTTCAGAAAAAGAAATGACTATATGTGTCCATATAAATTTCGAGGAATTCCTTCGATTTCTCATGGATCACATCATCAGGTATCAAAAAGACCAAATTGGGATTATACCAAATGAACACAAATGACAAATTTCGAATTATAACATTTACAACAATAAAAGAATTTTGCAAATAAGTTCACAAACGGCAAAGTAATGTTCAAACATATCCGTGTCGGTGTAAAATACTATGAAAAGTACCTATTATATCATCATAATGTGATGATGTATGGTGTGATGATGGTGGTGATGATGATGATTACTGTAATTGACATAGTGGCATTTGCTGGCAGTTCTTTAAACAACGCCGAAATTCCCAAACATGTATCTAGAAGAAGTCAGGAGTTCTGTTCTGTACTTTGGATCCAGGGTATACATTGGTGCAAAATCTTACTTTTTGGTAGCAAATGCTTGAACTTCTTCAAAAAAAGTCGAAATCACAATATGTGTCGATATAGATTTCGAGAAGTTCCCTCGATTCCTCATGGATTCCATCATCAGGTCACTTTGATGTCAAAAGGACCAATTTGGGATTATATCCTTTATATAAAAAAAAATTTTGATAATCGGTCCACAGACGGCGGAGTAATCGTTGAACATACAATAAAATAAAAAAATATATTATATATCATACAGCTGAACGTATAACGCCTCCTTTTTTTGGAAGTCGGTTAAAAAGTACAAATTACAGTGGCGCCCTCTCATATCGTAAAAATTAGGAAGATAATTTTAGATTTTCCTAACGTTTCATTAATTAAATGAAACCAGACAACCTAATTGTCATACTTAGTATTGGCAAAGAATATAATATATTACTAACGTAAAGAATCGCCATCGGCGGTGGCGAAGGCGAACTCGGCGGTAGCCCAGCTGCGTCCGGCCTACGCGTCACCGCAGATCCCCCTGAGGATGCGCACCGCCCTCTATCGGACGTACGTACGGTCCCGCCTTACGTACGCGGCACCCGCGTGGCACCACTTGCTCTCTGCACCCCAGAAAGGGTTGCTGCAGAGAGCCCAAAACCGGGTGCTGCGCCGAATCGCGGGCGCACCGTGGTACGTCCGCAACACCACCATCGCAAGGGACCTCAGGGTGGAGAGCGTGGAGGCCTTCGTGGCCCAGCTCTCCGCGAAGCTGTTCGCGCGAGCGGATGCCTCGCGCCTGGTCGAGTTGACCGACCTGGCGCCGTGGCATGCCCGCCCGCCCGACCGCCACCGCCTGCCAAGAGATGCCGTCCCTCCAGAGGACCCAGCGGAGCCACGCAGCCCGCCCCACCGCCCCCGAAGAGGAGGAGCCCTGACGCATTGATGCGCCACACCAAGGCGCAATGATGCGCCCCGGCGCAATTGCGCCCTTACCACATCGCGGGATCGAATCCCCCCCCCCCTTACCTTCCCTTACACCGGCAAACCAGATGCCGGTGTAATTACGTCTTAACCTCGTCCGGGGCCTGACGAGTGGCAGCCCTATTGCTTCCCCGTCGTCCCCGTGGCGTACCTTCCCCCCCGACATAAAAAGTCGGGGCCTGGAAGTTTTTTGTAAACTCCACACCCTTTCCCCAGGTCGCTTGTTTCCGCGGTCCGGTAAACGCGGCGCGTGAGGGATTGGTCCCAAACACGTTTCTCGGCCCCCGGGTCGGGACCCCCACGCGCCGTTTGGAGTCGACCGCCGGTCCCGGTTGTGCCTGGATTGGCAATCGACATTCCCTTGTCTTTGTTGTTGCCCCCCCACGGGTTTCCCCCGCGTTCTGCCGCGGGGGGTCTTCCCTTAAAACTAGACTCTATGCGCCCAGTATTAGTACTGGTCGCGTCTTCCCACCCCAAGTAGAGGGGCTATGCCCCTGGTTTTGGTTCCCCGCCCAAGGCCCTTTTCAGGGGCCCGGCGCGAGAAAAGAGTCTCCTTCTCCTTCTCTAAGAATCGCCATTCCACCGATTTACACGAATGACATCTCGCGGCTGTGTCTGCGTGGCTGGGCGAATGCGGAGGGGCGTGAGTTTTTTCCATCCAGGACTTTCGTTCTTTGACATAATTGACAGTATAAATTCATAATATTTGTGATAGGTTTGTCTGACGCGACGTTTAAAATTATTTCGGTAACAACGGCTTGGCTGACATTCGCCGGTGCTCAAGCTGTCATATGAGTCATGTCAGTCGATTCAGTATAGTGGTAGAAGCTTTACTGAAAGTTCCTAGGGAGTTTTGGCGGGAAACTCAAGATAGCACGTTTTTAGAAGTTGTACCAGTTGCCCACACTTGTGCACGTTAACGAATATTTAATGGTTAATATTCTACCAATATTACACATTAAGAACCGAAATCACACAATTTTATGAAGAAATACGAATTCCACAACGTCACCCATTGAACTCTCCGCCAAAACTCTATTGGAGACGTTACTGATAATTATCTTCTCATCTTCTTCTTCTTATGTATAAAAATGAATTATAATTCCAACTTCTTGTCGTCACTTGACTGACAAATATTTAAGGTGTGTTCAGTTAATAGACCAGGGTATAATAAATAATATAATAAAATAATAATAATAATAATATAAAATAAAATAATAAGTAATCTTACGTTTTTCGAGTAATTAAAGTGTAAATTTTAATAAATAGCACAAAATTGTATATAATAATTTTAAAAAAAAAGTCGAATTCGAGTTTTTTTCCATTTTTTGCATTTTCTGGAAAGATTTACTATAGTAACATATATTATTTTTTTTACCATCGGAAAGTAGAGATTTCAACGAACAGAAAGCATACCAACTTTTTGAAAAAAGCTGATATTTTGACGGGTGAATTTTCGATTGAAAATTAGGGTGCTTTTTCGATATTAATTCAAAATAAGGTGAAAAAATAAATATTTCTAACCAAATAAATTACAGCGTATTTGGGACATAAAAAGTTAAGTTTTCAAAAATTTGTAAAAGAAATAAAAAACCAAAAACTTGGTTTTTCGAATTTTTCACATAAATTTTGAGGTTATGTGAAAAAAGTGTAAATACAAAAGTTTTAGATCTTTTTATTACCTACATCTTTGCCATTTGACTTTTTTCCATAGGACTTTTAGTTTTGCCGGAAATCGAGATAAACCGTTTATTACCCTTAAAAACTCACCCCCATCCCCGTCCCGACCTCAGATCGCCCGTAAATTCTATTTCCTTTCATTTTTATAATATTCTCCTCCTTTTCTAATGGGTTTTATCCTACTATTATTTTTTTTGGTTTTAAAAACTATCGACCCTGGTCTATTACCTGTTTGGTTTATTAAAAAAAATCCACGGGCCCCTGTAGGTTGATAGATGTAGGCTGTAGGTGTACATAATTATTTATTTATTTCAGTTCATAGTTAAGACAGAACAACTTGTGTCGGGTCATCTAGTAATCAATAATAATAAAGGTAATATATTGTTGTCAGTGACCTATCAGAGAACGACATTCTGACGCTGGAGGGCGGCGCGCTCCGTGGCCCGAAGAAACTGCACGACCTGCTGCTGGCGCGCAACCGCATCCGACATGTACCGGCTGACGCCTTCGTGCACACGCCAAGATTGCAACTACTGTAAGTTTGTCCTTGAATAATCCTACTAATATTATAAATGTGAAAGTTTGTGAAAATGGATGGATGGATGGATGAATGTTTGTAACTCTTTCACGCAAAAACTACTGAACTGTTTTCGATGAAATTTGGTATGGTAGTAGTTTAGGCTCTGGATTAAAACATAGGCTTCTTTTTATTCCCAAAAAGTACAGTGTTGCCGAGGGATACCTATTTACGCGAGCGGCGCCGCGGGCAATAGCTAGTATTTTTATAAACATTTTTGCCAAAAATGTCCTTTGGAGGCAACCAAACCTACAAAGTACTTTCGAATAAGGAAATATAAAAAACCGGCACCAACTCACCAAGGGTTTCGTACAAAACTGCAAAAAACACGTTTGTTATGTGGGATCACAACTATAGCGTCTGTAGCGTCACCTAAGTCTGAGATCTAATTAAGTAATCCTATCATGATAACTAGGTTAAACGTGGTAATACCCAAGACAATATGACACTCGATAGCCGATATAACATAGTTCGCAACTAACACAAGACACTGAATCAAAGTGAAATGATGTTGACCCGACTGTGTCGGAACTAGGACACAACTTAATTAAAACTCTCCCTAACCACAATATCCACAAACATTTTTAAACAATGAGAATATGCAAACAATTTTCCCGAAATTACCATAGACATGAAGGTCATTTATTCTTAAAAATGGGTACACCTTAAATCTGAATAATTGCTGTGCAGATGGATAAATTAATGAAGTCGTATTTGTGTATGTGTTCCCGATGTCCAGGGTAGGGTTACCATCCGTCCGAATTGGTCCGGACTTTTAGACTTAAGTTTGGACTTTGTCCGACTTTTGAATTAGTCCGATTTTTTTCGCATAAGTGGAATATGGGTAATGAAACTTACATAAGTTATTAATTGATATAAACAGTTTTTCATCTTATGAACTTCCCACTCATCTTGACACAAAATATAAATTTTCTTTAATATTAATCAACGTAAGGAGATCTAAAAATTTCCTATTGCAATCGCAAACAATGAACAAGTTCAAACATAAAATAACTGCATATTTTTTTAAAACAATAACCCAACCAAGAGCATGTCAGGACATGTCTAAGGAGGGTTCCGTAACTATCAACGCGTAATTCAATGGTTTTGTTCAAATTACTTCAAAAGTTACTGTCCGATTTCGTTCAAAATAATTTTCCTAAAGAGTTTTTAGCATGATGTATCAGCATGGAAACTTGCAAGTTTCTACCTCGAATTGTTTAGAAATGCTATGGGGGGGGGGGGGGGGGCAACTTATTGGGAGAACTTAACGGGAGGCTGATTACTCGAAAATGGTCAACTTTGTAAAAATGTCATCAATCATGTCATCATGTCAGTCAAACCTTGACTTTATTTTAAAATACCTATTCAACGATACTCCACACGATGGTGTAGAATGAAAAAATATTTTTCATCCCCCACTTCACATGTATGGAGAGACACCCCTAAAATATAAAACTATTATTATTTTATGATGCCAAAACCGACACCTATACACAATCTATAACTATACCAAATTTCATCCATTTATATTTATAATTACAGAAGCTAGAAGCGCGGACAGACAGACAGACGGACGGACAGAGCGAAACTATACGGGCTCCTTGTGTATTACGGAACCCCAAAAAACGAGATTATTTAACGCTAGTTTCATAATATGTGTGAGAGTATTCATATATTTTAATGTTTGCATTTTGTGACTAAAATGGCCGCAATTTTTTGGACTTATTCGGCTTGTTGTTAGGACTTTTTAAATTTCTATTTGGTAACCCTACTCCCGGGATGGAAAAGGGTACGCCGTAAATCATTACTTGTCCTCGCTTTAATTGCTTTCTTTTCTGATGAATTTTCACGCTTTTGGTTCAAATTAAAATTGTATTGAATTTGAAGAAAAATTAAGATTTTAAATGAATATAGTTTAAAAATCCAATAATATTAAAAATAGATTTGGAAGAAGCATAAAAAGTCTCCTCCAAAATTTTACTTATTGTTTGTGATTTTTCGAATGTGATTTTGATAATGATATGTGTTTTTATCAGTGGGTATAGTGTAAGAGATCATGAAGTATGATTGTGAATGTTAAGATTATTATTCTAAAATGTTAAAAACGTGAAATAATAATACGCAAATTGATATTGTTGTGTATGTCTGAAATTGCTTTGTAGACCGTCTAGCCGTCTACTAGTCCTTTACTTAGCTACTCAGCGGGCTTATTTAGGTAAATGGTTGAGGACCGTGCTGTTCGACGGACTGTTTCGAGCGACTGTTCATGAGAAAACCGACTGTTATTTTTAAACTTGGTAATCATCACAAGTATTTGAGTATAACACCAACAGGGATAACAGATATTGAGATTGACCTGTTATAACCCAACTGTGAGCCTTTTACGCTAAATATCTTTGATACTCGAGAGATATTATGCCTCGGAGCGCAATAAGCTATTAAAGCCACGTCGGCGTAATGCTCTACCGGGGACTACAATCCCCAATTAATAAGTATGCAAAGTAGGAATCGATGAGAGCCGCTACTAATTGGAGTAAGCTGCAGGATGCACTTAGCTGCTCAGAGAAACTACAGTCAATGTTTTGTACTCTATCGCTCGCTCGATGCTAGTGACCATGATTATGCAAGATCAAAAACTTTGGATTTATTATAAATCAAAATAGAGTGAATTAATTAACAGTTAGGCCATGAAAGAATATCCCTGGGTGATGTCTTCCCTGATGCCTCGTGTTGTTTTTTCATGTTGGTATTTGATATAAATAAAATGATGTTACTTACAATGATACCTCATGCCGATCGGTCAGACTATTTGGTATTATCCTAGTCCAGGATAACTGCCTGCTTGTACACAAACTTCATTTAAATATATACTTAATTCTTTCAAGTAAAGTGCAGGATTAGTTCAGATCCCAAAATATTTATGAAATTGAAAGCAGTTATCACAAGCACATGTTAAAACAATTTGATTTTTAATCCATCACTTATTTTCGAAATCTGTATTTTTTAAATTAAATATTGATGGTCACCCTGGTTCCGTATTTGTCCAGCCATCTAAATCGTTATTGCATCCGACTGTTGCAGCGACCTCGAGGGCAACCAGATCGAACACATAGACATGGAGGCGTTCGTCCCTATTTCCAAGCTCGAGGATCTGTAAGTTTACTTTTTTATGTTTTATAGCATTTTGTAAAACTTATAGAAATGTATTACTTAATATATAGTAATTAGTTTTTCATAAACCAATAATAAGCTTTATGTTTTAACTTTTAACCAAATCATACGCAAAGAGATTGTATGATTATTTTCTTAATGCATTTGCATTAAAAAAATAATCGTTAGCAATTTTGCTAAAATTTTTGAACAGAACTGAGAAGAGGAAAAGTTTATACTACAACAGAAGAAAAAGCTTATCAAATCGCTGAAGGTTCTTAAAGTTTAACACACAATTTGGTGGTTTAATAAAATTTATAATAATATCTATGGATGCTTCACACCACGTCAATTCTGGCCTCGTGCTAAGTACCCGCAGAACTTGTGTTAATACTTTTACAATATACATATATTTAAGATTTTTATTATATTATATATAAATATTACACATATTGAATACACATCCATGGCCCAGGAACACAGAAAAAGTATTTGTTTGCATTCGTTTTCGAACCCGCGTCCTCCGGCTTGAGAACCAACGCGCTCAATCGAGCCATAGAGGTCGTCGAGTTTGTATCCTGGCACTTGCTATCCATGTAGTTCTAGTAATTTAGACGTTCGTATTTACAGCAACGTAGGCAACAACTTATTACCGGTGCTGCCAGCAAGTGGGCTGCAGCGGCTGCTTCACCTGAAGGCGCACAACAACCCCAACCTGCGCCGCTTCCACCCGCCAGAGCTCTTCCCCAGGATACAGGTACGCCATCCATCGCCATCATCGAAAAGAAAGGTTTAGTGTCTAACAGTGGGGAAGCGTTAGATCTTGGAATGGTAAGCCACGTGATCTATTGTAATACAGAATAACGATATTTCATTTTGATTGCACTTAGCGCCATCTGCGTAATATTCTTATGGGAAGACGATATGATGTCCAGTTGTGTACAGGCCTCGCTACTGACGTCTCATAATACTTGTTACTTATTCGCGAAAAAAAATCCTGTCACTATTAGGAAAATAATAAATACAACATACGCTCATTATTTAACTGACTTCTACTGAATCAGTAGGATTAGTTGACCATAGTAATAATAATAATATTCATATCTATGGACGCTTTTACGCCACGCCACGTCAATCTGGTCGTGTGGTAAGTTCTCGAAATAAATCTCGAGAACTTGTGTTACGGATACCAGACAACGGAAATATATTTAGTACTTTTATACTATACATATGTTATCTAATTTTCCAGAGTCTAGTCCTGTCCTACGCGTACCACTGCTGCGAGTTCCTGCCGCTGATGACGGAGGCTGTTGCTGAGGAGGAGTCGGCGGATTCGGAGCAATTCAGCGACCTGGTGCTGCTGCCGCCGGCGCATGTGGACCTCGCCGCCTGGGCGAATGCTACTGATATATGGCCGCACTATTGTAAGTACTTTTGAACGTGACTAGGTACTTACTACTTTGATGTTACGAGTGTGAAGCGGTTACGCTCAAATCCTACTACTACTATAAATGTGAAAGTTTGTGAGAATGGATACATGGATGTATGGATGGATGTTTGTTACTCTTCACGCAAAAACAAACTACTGAACGGATTTCGATGAAATTTGGTATGTTAGCAGTAATAGCAGTTTAAGCTTAGGCTCTGGATTAAAACAGGCAACTTTTTATCCTAAAAAAGTACAGTATTCCCGTGGGATACCCGATACTATTACGCGCAATACATGCGTTCACTCATTCTCTTAGTAGAAGACCGTGTGTTAATTGTACCTATGTATTTATTTTATTAGTTCGAAAAACTTGCAGCTACACAAGTAAATAAAAAGAATGAATGATTATAAAATATTAATTACCGCTACATGGTACATACCGCTACAATTCATCAAACATGAATTTTGTGCGTGACAAAAGTGTATGTTTTACTAATAGTATTAACGATAGGTAAACGAAAAATAAATATACGGCCTGAAAAAGTCTGCTTTTGCATCCAGTTGACAATATTGAAAATATATGGAAAATAAATGTTTAAGGATCGATAAATCGGAGCAAATATTATATTTAGGTACAATATTGTAATTTTATATCATACTAGCTGGCCCGACACACGTTGTTCTGTCTTACCTATGTTCAATCGTCATTTTTAGTATTTTCCTCGCAATTTTTCCGATATTTTTCACCGTTTAAACTTTTCCTGAACTTTCACAATTATTTCAAGACCAAAATTAGCCAAATCGGTCCCGGCTGGACCGATTTGGCTTTCTTCTCGAGTTTTAGCGAGACAGATTTTGCAATTCGTTTTTATATAAGATTCTATTTTACCAAATTGGTGCTCACTTTGTACTAGATACTCTTTTAGGTCTATTTCAATTCCATCAATCCATTATAATTAACCCATGTACATGTTTTTTAAATAATTCTCAAGCGAAAAGTTTCATGTTACTTTTCTAGTAAAAAACATATCTGATCGCCTTTATAACCATACGTGCTTTCGCCTTTCAATCTTCAAGAAAACAGTTAAATGTCTTAATTATCATGTATGTGACATCGTTAAATGGATATCAAAACAGTAAAGGCCGCCACAGACGAGAGGCCAATCGTTTCAGTTAGAACTGACGTCATTTCGGCCTGAACGGATTCGAGCACATACACGGAAAAAATCGCATCCGGCCGAAATGACGTCAGTTCGGCCCTTAGATTAATAACACCTAGATAGTCTTCAAACAAACGCATCGTACAAAGTGAAGCAAGCGACAGATAGATGTAGGCGTAAGCATTACACGCTGACACGCACACAAAACTTTAATGTTGTGGAGAGTACAGTTTTAAGGGACTATTTCCACGGAAAATGTTGCTCATAAAATTGTATTTGTTTTTCTTAATATCGTGAGATGTAAAAATGTAGCTTATATTTCATTTATACCATCTATCCACGATTTGTAAACATTATTTATATTAAACAGGTATTATGGAATATATTAAGGATTATCTTAATACTGAAAACACTTTAAATTGATAGTTTAAAAAATCAGAAAATATTAAAAACTTTGTCTTAGTTGCAACTATTAGTTAGCCATGAAAATTTTGAAATAAATTTCTTATTTCTAGTAACATTTTCATAATTCACAATAGGGCAGCAAGATGGCGACAAAATGTGATTTTATTTTAAAATGTTTTAAATATTTGACTCAATACAAGTCAAGTTGTAGTACTTAGATATGAAATGTTATGACCAAATCTTTTTTAATTCTTTTCCGATGCATTGTGACACCCTATAACGACACAAACCGTCATAATGTTTTAGTAGATGTACGCACTAGCGCTTGACAACTGACGGGTCATTCGAACAAACTAAGCCGATATGGCTCAGTATTATTTGCTTCGCTTTTCATGCGCGTACCCGGTTTCTAGGCGTTTTAATCTAAGGTTCGGCCTAAACGGATTCGAGCACATACACGGAAAATAGCATCTGATTTGCCGCGAGCTTCGGTCGTATTTTTAGGGTTCCGTAATACTTAAGGAACCCTTATAGTTACGCTCTTTCCGTCCGTCTATCTGTTTGTATGTCCGCTCTCCTAGCTTCTGTAATAACTTTACGACAATAACTTTTGAAGTAATTCAAAGAAAACCTAATGCGCGTTGATAGTTACGGAACCCTCCTTAGAAATGTCGTGACATGCTCTTGGTTAGGTTATTATTTTATTTCTTAATTGTATTTTGCTGCAACTGTAGTCACGCCTTCGACGAAACTCTCTGTTTTATAGTAAGTCTTTACATTTTATCAACCGTAGTGGATCTATAGCTTCAAATACATCAATGAACTCTAATAAATATTCTATAGGCCACGTTGTTATTTTTAGGGTTCCGTACCCGAAGGGTAAAATCGGGACCCTATTACTGAGACTTTGCAGTCCGTCCGTCAGTCACCAAGCTTACTTCTTATACCGTGATAGCTCAACAGTTGAAATTTTCACAAATGATGTGGGTAGGTAGCTATTGCCGTTATAACAACAAACAAAAATAGAATAAAATAACAATTGCCGTTCAGTCCAATTTTATTACCGTTCAGTCCATCCGTACAGGTCAGAATTAATGTTGCCAACTTAGTTGTTTTACAAAGTTTTACTACTAAATTTAGTATTCTATTCCATCTATTAGTAGGAATTTTGTTAGTAGTGGTTTTGTAGAAAATATCCAGACAGTAATCATAATATGCAAAATGGCGTGCTACTATGACACCTTATCTGGAGCGAATCGTTTCAGTCCATCCGGCTGACTGATGCGATCTCGAAATTGTGTGCAATACACAGACGTTACAATTTTGCATCCGTTCGGGCCGAACTGAAGGAAAACCGGACCGTGTATGGGGCCCCTTATGGTTGCAGCCTCTTTATAATATACGAGCGGACCCGACAGACGTTGTCCTGCCGGGCTGATTTGTGAATCTAAACCATCCAGGGCGCCACCCAAACGCATACAATAAAATTCATTCAAATCGATATCGGTAATCGGTAAAAATATATATAGAATTATATATATATAAAGATATGTGGCATTTTTACCCGACTACGGCGAAGCCAAAAGGAAGGGTAATGATTGTGGCAGTCCATATATGTATGTATGTATGTATATATGTATGTTTGTTTGTTCCACCGTTGCGCCTAAACTACCTATTGATCCGATTTTAATGAAAGGTGACAATAAATTCGTAATAATAGCCCGGGTAACATAGGCTATATAATTAACGCAGTCAGGGTATTTTTTTATTTTTATTTAGAATAATCTTTGCAACAATCGCCAATATTATTTAAGGCTGGGATCCGAAATCCGGCGGGCCCGGGAAAATTCAGAGCACTGTAAATAGAATTCTGCGCTCATACAATAGAGTTGAAAATCCAAGTGGCGAGTGTGGATCTGTCATATATGACATTGACATTTGACTCAACACTTGTATGTTCGATTTTCAGGTCTATTGTAAATTGTATCGCGCAGAGATATAATTTCAGCGCTCGAAATTTTCTTTCGGATCTTAGGCTAGGAGTTGGGACTATATTATGCTCAGGAATCTCGGACAGCTCGACACTCGACACTTCAATATTCAACTCTATTGTATTAGCGCAGAGTTCTAATTTAGGTACTCTGAATTTTCCCGGGCCCGCCTGATTCCGGATCATATAGTCCGTGATAGGTAACATAGAAATCCTAAAGTATGTTATATCAATTGTGATTTTGGCAGTGAACGCTACTGGCGATGGTACCGGTGGTCTGCGGCTAGCCGGCTGGGAAGCACCGACCTCTGCTGAGTTGAGAACACCGAGAGTTACCTGTCTGCCGCTACCCGGTAGCTACAAAATACCTTATTAAGGCCTCCCCCACATTAGGCGTGCGCGTTCCTCGGGCGTGTCAGCGATGCGGGCGCTGTGTGCGCGCCGCGAGCGCCCTGCGTGTCAGCGATGCGGGCGCTGCTGGCGCCACTTCAAATGCTGCGGGCCTGTTTCAAAAGCTACTGAAAAGTATCAAATAGCTTATTGGCAAGTTTTCAGCTCAGTAGCTATAAAGTAAGCAGCGATAAAACTGCCGGATAAGCTATTCGACACATATACAAGGCGATTGTATATGTGTCGAATAGCTAATAACAAACAGGCCCTAACCCTAGCAAAATACTAAATATCAAATACATAAAAATATCAAGTATAAAACCGGCCAAGTGCGATCCAGATTCGCACACGTAGGGTGCGGTTGCATCCGTACAACTATACCAATATTTTACATGTTCCAGATAAGCTCATTTTACAAGTTAAGTCACTGTAACTTCTGAACTAACAAAGTTATATGAGTCGTTATAGTTTTCCTTTAAAGTTCATCACATTGACTATATCCTATTCTCCTAAATCACTCTCTATTGCTGAAAATCCGTTGACTAGGTACCTAGTTTAAAGATCTAAGCGAACAGACAGTAAATACTAACTAACATTCTCGAGATAATTAGACCGTTATGTTACTGTAATGCTTTAATTTTGTACAGGTCCATTCCTGCCTTGTGTGGACCTGTTCGACTGGTGGACACTGCGATGCGGTGTTTGGGCAGTGTTTCTCCTTGCTCTCCTAGGCAATGGCACTGTCGTATTCGTACTACTGTTTAGCCGAAGTCGGATAGACGTGCCACGGTTTCTCGTCACCAACCTGGCCGCCGCTGACTTCTTCATGGGCATTTATCTCGGTAAATATTAATTATATAAATATAAATATTATGATATGTAATTGGAAGCTTATTTTGCACAGCTTTGATTTTAGTTTATAATATTAATTTTCTATTTTGCAGGATTTCTGGCTGTGGTGGACGCAGGAACGCTTGGGGAGTTTCGCGCGCATGCTATCTCATGGCAAATGTCAAGTGGCTGTCGACTAGCCGGTTTCCTCGGCGTGCTGTCGTCGGAACTGTCCGTATACACGCTGGCCGTCATTACCTTGGAACGGAACTACGCTATCACCCACGCCATGCACCTCAACAAGCGCCTCTCCCTGCGCCACGCCGCGGTGGTCATGGCTGCCGGCTGGGCCTTCTCCCTGACTGCGGCGACGCTCCCACTGCTCGGCGTGTCCGACTACAGGAAGTTCGCCGTGTGTCTGCCCTTCGAGACGGGCACGCCGGTCGCGCTCGGCTACGTCGTGTCGTTGCTCACCATCAACGGCCTCGCCTTCCTCGTGCTGCTCGGCTGCTACCTCAAGATGTACTGCGCGATCCGAGGCTCGCAGGCCTGGAACTCCAACGACTCGCGCATCGCTAAACGAATGGCTCTGCTAGTTTTTACAGACTTTTTGTGCTGGTCCCCCATCGCATTTTTCGCGCTGACGGCGGCCTTCGGAGCCCAACTTGTATCTCTCGAGGAGGCGAAAGTTTTTACCGTTTTCGTGCTACCGCTGAACTCATGTTGCAATCCGTTTCTGTACGCAATCCTCACGAAGCAATTCAAAAAGGACTGTGCGCTCGTGTGTAAGGCGATAGAGGAGTCTCGCGTGACCCGCGGCATCGGCCGCTGTCGACACTCGTCCAACTTCAGCAATCGGCAGACGCCGGCCAACACCAACAGCCTGGCAGAGAGGTCGTCGCGCGGGCAGCACGGCGCCTCCTGCGCGTGTCGCCGCTTGCTGCCCGGCAGTGGCGCGCCGGTGGTCAGCACGAGTGCCGGCACCGCACCGCCCGAGGTGGTTGGTGAGCCGGGCACAGAGCGGCTTCTGCGCTGGCTGCGCTCGTGCGGGCGGCGCGCAGCCGGTAGTGGAGCGCCCCCTGCGCCCGCTCCCGGTCCTCCCGCCGTACCTACTGCGCGCGCCGGGTCTGTTTCGTCGTCGGTGGAGTTCTCGTCGTCGCGATCTGACTCGTGGCGCGCGTGCGGCCGGGCGCCGCCGCCTCGCCGCGCCGCGTCGTGGCTGGTGACGCGGAAGACGTCGCAGGACTCGAACCTGTCGTCGTCTCGAAATGACTCGTCGGGGTCAAACGCGACGGCGTCGACGGGCACGTGGCGCACGTCGCGGTCGGGCGGCAGTGCGGGCGGTCGGCCGCGGCTAACGCGCCAGCCGGCGGTGTGCGCGGACGAGCCGCCGGCCGCGCTGGCCCCGCGCCAGCTGCATACCATCCCCTCGGCCGCCGAGCCCGACGCGCCGGCCGACGAGCCCGCGCCACGCTGACCGTGCCCGCAGTGTCTTATGCTACCGTCCATTAGTAATTGTGTCCCGCCTCCTTCCCCGATGGTCCCCGTCCCGCGCTCCGGTGACTCCGGTCCGTGATGATTTGATTTTGTATTGTATATGCTCGTGATTCGTCGACATACAGTGTTTGTGACAAGGGAATGTATATTTATGTAGCGAAATTTGTACCTAAGGTTAAGACATCGAGGATAGTAGACGTTTGGGGAAATCGATTTTTTCCTCTTTGTTTCCTCGAACGGTTGTCGCGTCTCGATAGTATACGGTAAAGTTAAAATGTTAAGTAGAAGTCCAGACGGCACCGCAGCAGTATTCGACTATGTTATAATAATATTATACTCTGTAACTATTGTAATTAAAACTTATGTTATGAAGTTAGGTTAAAGAGAAAACAATCGATTTTATACGACTAAAATGTTCAATATATTAATTCAGAAATGCAGGCTCATGAGTTCCAGCCTTTAAGATATTGAGGACAATTTATCAGCGCAGAACATCACTGTTTTAGAGCTATGATGTCGTGGGTTGTCTAGTAATCGGCCAATCGATGATTAAAACTTGTACCAATATTTAAAAAATATCCGTCTATATAATCTATGTGCATCAGGAATAGTGTTAACATTACGTAATATTATTACGATTATAAGAAAACTAGATACTATTTTAAAAGCGTGTTTAATAAGCAAATAAATCAAATTGTGATTTTCGTAGATAGGCTGACACGACTAAATGTTTCTAGATTACTTTATACCTACAGTACCAAGTCTCCTAGTGGGACATGTCCTATGGTCTCGTATTGCAATTTTTCTAAAAGATTTTATCGAAATAAACACAAGACAAAAACAAAGTGGTTGGAACGAAAGTTTGTCACTTAAAAGTTTGCAGACTTAACTTACTCCCTTAACTAACATAATTCCTTGTTTTGTTGCTACAATATGGCTTTAAATAATAACCTTTGCCAATAACTAATTACTGTTAATTTAAACTTAAAAAACCGAGCTAGATGGCTTCCTTTAAAAAAGCATCTACCTAAATCTCTTAGGTTTCGTCATGTATTTTGAATAGTAAACACCACTTATCTTTTTAGCTGTTTATTCAAGTACAAGTATAAAGTGAATAATAATTAATCATAATTTAGAAGTAAACGCTAGTCTTAAAAATAATATTATAATCGTACCTACTTACAACAAGAAACACCTCAATGACATCACAACATCAATTATGTAAGTTTCACTCAGCTGGGGATTTTCACTGGGTACCTACATCAAAATTATTTGACGCAGTCGGGTTTTTTTTGTTTTTTTTTAAATAATTTTATATTAAAGTAGTTACCTACATACGTAGCTCCACTTGTAAATCTTACAGTTTTTAACAAACTGAAAAAGCACTATTGTATGTTGTAATATAAGGGTCAGTTCACACCGCGACGAGACGCGACGAGACGCGGCGCTGCATTCTTAAGATAGCCATTCAAAATTGAACTTTATTCGCAACACGAGAAGATACACGTTTCATTGCAAGAGCGGCGCCTAAGGCAATCAAATTCTGTGTCGAATTCGACCATTGACCCTAATGTTAAAGAATGTTGTAAAGTGTAATGACAATTTTAGAACATTTTGTAGTTAGCGTTTCTAAAAAAGCCAAGCTCTACAAAAAGTTTTTATAACATTATATGTGTACTGTAAACCGTAATAGCTTTAAACTATTAAAAAAACTGCCCCGTTAAGACATCGGCCTAAGATAATAATAAAATAAGTAGTGATTGTTGTTTGTTAATAAAATTATATTAGTTATAATTAAGGTAGATAGATGTACATTGTACAGAGCAGTGTCTATTTATTGTACACGTACCGAGTGTGGATGAGAGTGTTATTTATTTATTTATTTTTACGCAACAATTACAATAAAAAAGAAACATTATTGGTTTTATTATGCCTTACCTTTTCACTAGCGTTGGTCTCTAGCATATAGCATTTTCTTTAATGCGCAGACGCAACTCGCAAGTAACGTTTAATACAAGCCCGGCGAAGCCAAAGGTGTAAAATAAAATCGTAAAAACATTGATTAGTAAAAAACCGGCCAAATGCCAGTCGGACGCGCGCACGAAGGGTTCCGTACCATTATACCGATAATTTACATGTTTACTTTTTATTATTAATTTCGTTAGACTTGTACGCAGTTTTCCTAGTAACCGCATTTCATAAGGTAGGCCACTATAACTCCCTGAACTAACATAGATATGCCAGCCGTTATAGTTTACCGTCCAAGTTACGTAGTAAGTATTTAGTAATCTGTGGTCAAAGTTTATTACATGGACTGCATCATGATTTTCTTCAGATTTTTCGAGCTAGTCGCTTTGCTTTTAGAGGAAAGGGATGCCCTATTTATGCAAAAAATGTTCTTTATAGTTAAATATCTCTAAAAAGGATGCCTGCTCAGTTTTTAAATCTAAACGGCTGGCTCGAAAAATCTGAAAAAAATTGTCGCTAAACTTAAGGATACATTATACCTAATATTTATTTCTTAGGTTATAGACATAATATGTTAATAACTCAGGCGTTACATAGAATATTAAAACATATTTTAAAAATTAAATCTAGTATATAATATAAGCATTAAGCACCCATTAAGCGTCTCATCTTGTATGATGTTCATTCAAAATGTAGCTAAGTATAGTTTATTTTACAATAAAACATTAGCAAAATATTACATACAGAAGTAACGTTCCCCCAAACTAGGCGTCGCCTGTCCTATGAGGGACTAAAAGCAGTACAAAGTTATAAATTGCGGCTAAAAACAAAACAGCATATCTTTAAAATTTAAAAGATAATGAAACATCATAACAAAACATTCTATAGGAACTTAAGTACCTACTTAAAAAAATTGTGAGTGTGTGTGAGTGTATTTTGCGAATGTGAGTATATACATGTGTATGTAGGTGTAGAACGTAGGTGCTATGTAAAGCAACACCTTTTTTGCGAAAGTAACAACAGATTTCATTTGATTCGCAGTAACTTCCGAATCATAAACTATCAATATGGCTCAATTAAACGAGGCCTTCGTGTTGAGGTAATAAAGTTTTCTTTGAGTCGCTTTACCTTGTGTATCAAAAACGATCAAGACGGTTCTAGTATACGCGGCTCGCTCTCGGCACGTGAGCTACTACAGGAGTTGTCTGCTTCGTCGGGTTCCAGAAGCTTGTCCCGACGAGCTCGTCTTCGACGAAACTCCGCAAACTGAGGCGCCAGTCGTTGGGCGAAACTCTCGTCTAATACATCCGGTCGTCGCTTTCTCTCCTCCGCGGCGCTAGCAATGCTGGTCACGCTTGTCGCATTCGTAGTCTCATTTTCTATATTTTCTTCGTCCACTTCCTGTAATCAGTGTACATTCGCACTAGAAATATAAAACTGACTGCGTACCTAACACATCAACAATGTACTGATGACGTCATGTCACTTATGCTACGTAATATCCATTGTCTACTTAACATGCTCGCTTCGCTAATAGTTTCGGAAAAAGTGACATCGTTGTACGAACAAAGAAACTCTATCGAGAATGCCCCCTTCAATAAGCCGACATTCTCGACCGAGGCTTCTAGTAATTGCATATTGGGCAATATTAAGGGACATGTTGTGGTTGCTTACCTTTATCTCAGCAAATGTAACGGGCATGGTTCGATGTCGGAGGCGCGGCTCGGTCCTGCGCCTGCGCCGGCCGCGCGTCAGCGCTGACGCAGTGGGCGGGTAAACGGCATCCATAACGGTTATCACTACACCCTCACTCTGGAAGTAACATGATCATCATCATTATAAACTGTTAACATCATGCTGACTACGTCGGCACTGGTCTCTTTTCACGCTACTTCGGGTTGGCGTAATACAGGGCCGGATTTAAAATTAGTGCCGCCCTGAACACTGAAGAAAATGCCGCCCTATCACAGAAATTTTACTTAAAATTATAGTTTGTATATCTTATTTTTTTAAATAGAATAACTAATTGCTTGCTCAATGCATAAATTTTATTATATATTATATACTTCAATAATATAAAAAAATATTTGTTTTTGTTCCAAGAATCCATAGATAAGTCATTGTTCGAGAGCCCAGCGAAGCCAATCATATATCTTTGTAAGAATCATGAATTTTGCACTACCGATGACTTATGATTGTATTACATTTGTTTGTCAGGCAAACACACCTGACTTTGTAAATTGGTCGATTAAATCTTCACAATCTAAACGTTAAAGTAGACGTACACGTACATATTCTATGCATAGAATAGCCAATCTTTTGAGAATATTTGCAGTCATTGTAAAACGTAAGTAGTTTTTAACTCGTTTCAAACAATAAATAAAAAATGATTAATTAATAGAATTAATGAATTATTATAATGTGCAATTTTGATAATTGTAAAAAAATAATTCTAAAAATATTTTTTTTAATTAAATTCTGCCGCCCCACAACATTTGGCGCCCTGGGCACTAGCCCCAACTGCCCCTAGTGTAAATCCACCACTGGGCGGAAAGTTAGGCAAGCTAGAGTTAGGGCATGTAGAGTCAGAAGCTTGGTTTTATATGAGATCTGATAAGTTTTTTGACAGTGCGAGTCACATGTTATGAGAGGTCTTGGTATCATTTTATATGAAATTTAAAATACACGAAAGACACTGATAAGGATCGGTTTTATATTCACACTAAATAATGTAGTTTCTAAATAAATTGTGAGAATAAACACAAAACACAACATAATTGTAAATTGTACACAGAATAAAAATTTACAAAATAAAAGTTACAAAAACAAAAATTATTTATCGTGCACGTTTAAAAAATGTGCCAGATCTGACGATTCTACTCTTTAGGAAAAGTTTGCTGGTATCATATATAGACGTACTACGACATAGCCACTGTAAAAATATGTAGATATTGCCCATACAGACTTTGTGAATTGAGTAACACCTAGTCAGTAGTCTCCCATAATGATCATGGGTCTCTCTCAGGCTCACCTCATGTACCTACTGCTTACCTAAATATGCATGTAGGTAAATTAACATTTTACGTCATTAACACTAATAAAAAGGCTAGATAGGTAGGTACGTGCGAAAAAAGGCGTACCTCATCAGCTGCTAACCAAACAAGGTATTTTGATACGTCATAAGTAGGTCTCGAAATAGAATCGGATTACCGTCTTACTTACCTTACCCGTCTTACTTACCTTACCCGTCTTACTTATCTTACCCGACTAGGGCGAAGCCAAAAGGAAGGGTAATGATTTTGGCAGTCTATAATATATGTATCTAGTATGAGACCGAGTAGGCAACATATTTCAACAAAGTCAAACAATAAAGAAATAGCCCTATAATGTTATTATAGCTGGTGTAGGTACTTCCAGCCGACGACGACCCGGTGAATTTTCATCAGCACTTAACATGGCATGGCATAGCATGGCAGAACATGGCAACTCAAAATTTTCCATATTAAGCACATTTTTCAGTTTGTTAGCATGAGTCATGACGTCATGACTCTTGAACCTGTAAAACGACATTCAGACGTGAGTGTGACATGACATTTTAGCAAATTGAAAGCAGTGTCAGCATCTGGTTTTTTTATTCGTCTGTTAGTTAGTAATATAATAGCACCAGTAATTACGTACGCACTTCAGTTTGGGCTTATGTGGAATGATCAGTTAATGTTAATAAAAATAAGTTAAAAAAACTGTAACCCGACTAGGTACGTGAAACATTCAGATCCAGAAATGCATAGGTAAAAAAATGGTCAAGGTAGAGCTGTGGTCGCACCTAATTTATAAGGATGCAACAGTCGATGTCAAATCGCAGCTAGAAACCTCTCTAGGCATTCAGCTCAGCTCATACGCATATCGGTGTAAACTGACGCTTAGATGTCATTTTGATTTAATAAATGAGAACATTAGTCAGAATAATTGGCACAAAGAAATTAGTACCAGGCCACTCGATGGTATTTCTCCTTGTTACCTTTTGATTAACTATCACATAGATACGTTATATACGTACAAAACTGACAATATTTATGTGCCGCGACACACATTGACATTTTTCATTATTGTTACATTTCACTACATAGCAAAAAAAAAAGATGACTAGTGTTTGTGACCTTCCACATATCAAGATTGGAATATCTGCCATAGGATATTTAACGACACATAAGGAACAAAATGTGTATAAATTATATTTCGTTATTAGTTTGACTACCTTTGACTACATGCTTGGAATTAATTTTTTTTTGTGTAGGTAATCGGTAGTTTGACAACCATTGTATGTAAGATTAATCTAGTTAGTAATGACGTGAATATTAAGCCTACTATTAAGCGCCATACTCACGGACCATCCAGCAAATCCAGCACCGGTACTAATGGCCGTCATTAGGGTCAAAAGTGTCAATAATTTAAAATTTTTGGACTCCATTTTAAAGAAGAAGAAGAGTCCGTGGCCTTGAGCTTGCAGGCTGAATGGTCAGTATGGACACATAATTTAGATAAAACTACATATTTAGTTTTATTTTTAATAATGTCCCAAACAGGAATCGAAAAAAAATAATTTGTATTATTGCGCTTTTTGGTAGTACGAGTATTGATATTGTGGCACAAATTCTGCAAAGTAAAAAAGGACGACACACGTCATGTAGAAAATTATTTTTACAAAATACTCCTTTTAAACTAAGCTTTGTGTAAATATAACGTCAAAAAAGTAGTATGATATAAGTTAGTTTATTTTCCAGAATTTGTGCCTCATTAGCAAAACTTACTATACATACAATCGAAGTGAGCTAATCGGAAGTACGTAAACTGCTCAAAGGGATAGACTTAAATAAATCTGCTGGTCCAGACCAAATACCACCGATTTTAATACGTAGCTGCGTTGAATCCTTGACCTCATCTCTCACGGTGCTTTATTGAAGATCACTTACCGAGGGCGTCATACCGTCGATCTGGAAATCGGCCTTCATAAAAAAGGGTCCGAAAGACATATTATATATAAACTAAACTATATCTAAACTCTGCCTGTTCGCAAAGCTCCGAGAGAAAATAGCTTATAATCAGCTGTATCCTGTTCTAAGTCCGAGTATTAGCACTCACCAGCATGGCTTTGTACGGAGGCGATCCAACGAAACCTACCTAATACTTTGCAGTGAATATCTCTCTGAGTGTATGTCTGAACGCACACAAGTGGACATAATCTATAGGTACGGACTACACGATCGTCTAGATCAGGGATTCCCAAGGTGGTCGATATCGACCCCTTGGGGTCGATATCGGTTTACTAGGGGTCGACATAAACGAAAACTGAATTTGGGGGTCGACGAGGTCTAAAAATCGACCCCTATTAAATTAACACAAGTTCTTATTTAAAACTTTCAAGATAGGTAGGTACTGTATGTTTATGTTGTGTTACGTGTACTAAGAATAATTAATATTTTTGTAGGAAATAGCATTGTCGTAGTAATGTAAAGTCTCAAGTTCGTACAAGATGAAAAACTCGTCAGGATGAAAAACAAGTCAGTGTGGACAAGTTTGTGCAAGATAATGAGTTCGAGCGTACGTCTTTCAGGCGCGTTTTGACTTGCTCTCTATTTGACGCTTACGCAATTTAATACGAACGATCAACAAGTCCAAACGTGTTCCTGATATTTTACTATTTAATGAGCTTGCACTTAGGTTGAAAGTTAATTTGCGTTTTGAAATTCGTTGGAGCTTGAACGATAATAACTCATATAAGTACTCATTTATTTCAAGAGATTGCAAAGTTATTTCATTTTCAGCTAAATTAAGTGAAGTAAAGTGACTGAAATAGAATTTACAAAATGATGAGCTCCCTACGCGAGTTAATAGCGTAACCATACAATATTTGCAGTTTATGATAAATTTACAGTGTAAATACTAAACAGTTTTATCCGGCACAGCGCATCAGCATTGCCCCACTGTGTGATAGTGATCAGTTGAGCTATCTGTAGATTGTTTGCAACAGTTTGCAGTTGCCTCAGTTGTTTCAATTGTAAAAATTTACTAGTTTAATTTGTTTTAGTATTTGATTGTAATTTTTTTTGCCCTATGGTAAACACAACATATTTTAAATAGGTAGGTATAAAAGTATCTGTAAAAATTACTTACTCTTAAGTTGTTAAGTAGGTAGGTACCTAAACTTTGAAGTGTTCAGTTTGCTTTGGTTTTCGTTCTTATGCTGATAGGTACCCACTTACCTAATACAAATTTTTTATACCTAATTACCTACTATAGTTACTTACCTAATATAGGTATCCAAGTTTATCAATGAGTAAGTCAGTAATACCTAACAAACATCCATTACCTGGATGTAATAAAAATAAGATGGTGTGCAAATTTATCAGTTTATTATTGTTTTCTATTTAGGTAGTTTCTTACTTTTTTATTTGCAGGATTACTGAGAGTTCTATGATGGCGGACACGAAAAAAAAATGCAGACAATACAGTTTGGACTACATGAAGTTCGGATTTATTGCATCTCCATCAAATCAACACTTGCCGATGTGTCTCATATGTGGAAAAGTATTCAGTAACGATGCCATGAAGCCTTCAAAAATGGATGACTACTTATCAAGAGTACATGCTAATCAAATGCAATGCTATCAATAAGATTCGGAGCAATTCTTTGAACTCACGGTTATTTGCTCAGCTATGTGAGTAAAACGACGAAATCTTTACTCGATTACTTCTACACACTGAAGTTCGCTGGCTATCAAGAGGCTTTTGCTTAGAAATATTTTCAGCTATTTTTGAATCTGTGTTGGAGTTTTTACAAGAAAAAGATCCGAATGTGAAAGAAAATCTGAACAATTGTAAAACAGATATTTATTACTTGACTGATATCTTTGGAATGTTCAACAAAGTTAATTTGCAGCTGCAGGGTGACGATCTTAACTTTATTAAAACAAAATCAATAATATCGGCCTTCGTGGGTAAACTAATCCTTTATAAACAAAATTTAGGCAGAAAAGAATATTCGCAGTTTCCGCATTTGTCAAAATTACCAGAAATACTTCAAGATGATGACATTTTACTATATGTCACTCACTTGGACGCATTACACAAGGATTTTAAAGAGAGGTTTGAAGATCTTTTAAATTTACAAATTCCTCAATGAAAAATAAATCCGTACAATACCACAGCCATAGAAGAAGCCAATGTGATAATGCAAGAAGAGTTGATTACCATCAGCATAGACGAAGAGCTTAATCAGAATTTCGACTAAGGCTATCAGAAGTTCTAGTTGCAACGCAACATTGAAACACAGTATCCTACATTGTGGAACATTGCTGAAAAATACCTTATCGTGTTTCCATCCTCATACTGTAACGTATATACACTTCCTCTCCGTAAAATCAATTATTTCAGCGTTACTCGCGTCATCTATGATTTGTATACTTAATTATTTAGTCATTTAGATGCTTCAGCGCCTTCTATCATTGTAAAATTGTTGTCAAAATTTGATTGGCCAAACCACGTGCTCATTCTTTCCGTTTTGCATTGATACAATATTAGGATATTTGTATCCATGCTTTAATTATTCTTGTATATCATCTTTTATTTTGCTTACCCTTTATTTTGTGATGGTCACACAGCCCGTGATTTTGATCGTTTGGGGTTAAGATCACGCCAGCTGTGGGACTCCTACTCCACGTTTTTTTATGGATTTTCCAGGGATCTATACTCCAGGTTCAAGGCACCGTTTTTCATGGAGTTATGGCTGGTTTTCACACATCCGGATTTCTGAGTGCCACTAGTTATTCCGGACTGAACTCCAACACCAGTGTTGGAATCAGTCTGCACCGCCCCTTGAACGATCTACGTCGCGGTGAACAGAGAGACGCTACCGGAAGTTGCGAACCCAATTCGCTCGCGCCACGTGCTGACTACACTCCTGGACCCAGCTAAGTGCCCACGTGGTTAAAGCCCCTCCGATTCCCACAGACACCAAGAGGCTAAACCAGATCTCTCGGCCTTCTGCCCACGACCCCCTTTTTTAAATATATTTGTCACGTTGGTAATTATTCCTCGTTTTATCTTAATTACCCGTAACAATTCCTAGTTGAAAAAAGCTTCAGTGTGGTAACAAACATTTTGACGAAACAAAGAAACCGTTTGAGAATCAACGATCGTGGAGATTTAAGGCTGCAACTCACCAATATTGAACCGGATGCAGCTAGATTGGTAGATAGTCACCAGGTTCATCAATCACACTGAATGTTTTATTTTCTCTTTGCGAATTAATATTTTTTCAAATATAATTTACTACCTACTTAAGATTCTTTAAGTACTTAATTTGTAAACTTTACTCACTTAACCAAGTGCAAAGTTCTCCAGTTGGTACCTTAGTACCTAGGTATTTTGTATCAATAGGAAAAAACTAAAGATAGGCCCCCTTATTCATAATAGTCTGCTAACTTAAAGCATTGCTAATTACTCTGTCTTCTTCTATTGACCTAAGTCAGAATGAAAAATAACACTCTGTAGCAGCTGTTTTAAGTTAGCGGACCATTATGAATAAGGGGGTTGATCTTAAAAGTATTTAATTTGGCCATGGGGGTCTGAGATAACAGTTCATTTTGGAAAAGGGGTCACTTGTCCAAAATAGTTTGGGGATCCCTGGTCCAGATCTTGTCATACTCCTGCGCAAACTAATAGCGATAGGTATTGGGGGCAACCTCTTCAGGTAGTTTTTAACAGCTTTAAAATTATACTTTACATTGTAAAATTTTCATTCACATTTCATCTCCTATAATTATTTTTATTCAGATACATAGAGAGTGGAGATAATCAATGCGTTGCTAATCATATTTTATATGAATATTCGTTGAAATGTGTTAAAATACGTGCAGATATGCGATCTTGTCGTTGTAATTGCGCTAACATCTATCCTAATTTTGCCTTTCGTCGCCGTAGCAAATTGTTGTACAGAAAAACCCAGTGTCTTTTGTAGTTTTTGATAAATAATAATAGTTTACTTAAGTAAGTTAAAAGTTTGTAAGGCACTATATACAGGCTCAGTACGTGGAGTTTGGGCTCCACGTCTCTCACAAATTGTTTTTATAATTTTTGTGAAAAATAAATAAAAATTAAATAAACAGCTGATATCAGTCCGTTGTGCTCAATGGTTACACGTATAGAGCCATGTACATCCCTTCAGGTGTGCAGTAAGGTTCGTTATTGCGGCCTCTTCTCTTCAACATTTTCATTAATGACTAGCTTTTGCCCGTGCTTCGCCCGCGCCGCGTGGGAGTGTTCGTGGCAAAAAACTTCTTTGGCAAATATACCTACTGCAATATAGTAATAGCACAGAGTAAAAATATATACTTATAATAAATTTTCACACGTACTTTTATATTATTATAATTTTATATAAGGATTAGGTAATATTGTATGCGTCTAAATAGCTTCTGAAAATACCACATTATTTGTGATATCTTTTTACGCTCAGAATGGGTATAGGAACCTATTCTTAAAAGATAGACATATCTATGCCGACCGCCTTCAAAAATATGAAGATTGAGTAGAGAAATAATAAAAAAAAATACCGAATTTAATTTCTAAACCATTCCTTTTTGTGCATTTTTACTTTGGAAGTCGGCTTACATTTTTTGTTTAAAAATATTAATTTTACCCTTTTTAGTTATAAGTACATATTATTATTAACACATTTTAAGAAAGTTATTTATAAGTACAAAAAAAAGCCTCCGGTATTCTCACTCTCTCGGCAAAACAAACTCGAGCGTTATTTTATGCCAGTTTTCTGAGAGGCCGTAGTAATCCCCCAAATAAGCGTTACCGATCTATGGACCTACTAAATAATTACCGTGTGATGATGATGATTAGATACTACATTATTAAATTATTATTATTATCCATTGTAGTAGTCGGCGAAAAAAATGTAGCAGTCAGCATTAAATATAATATTATAGTGATGATGATGGTCATGTATATCGGTGTACTAAACTATCAGGAGTACCTATGTCACTATAATAATATGTGGGTGATGATAACTGTAAGTGGCATATGCTTTCAGTTCTTTAAACAATGCCGAAATTTGTACACGTGTATCTTTAAAGACTGAGGAGTTCTGTTCAGTGCTTTTGTATCTAGGGTACACCTTGGTTCAAAATTTTACTTACTATAAAAGTCGAAATCACTATAAATGTCCTTATTTTGTGGAGTTAGCTCGATTCCTCATGGATGCCATCATCAGGTCTCCACCTTGGTGACTAAGCTAAGGGACTAATTTCGAATTATATTCTTTTCAACAACAAAAGAATTTTGAAAATGCTTCGACAAACGGCAGAGTAATGTTCAAAGATATCCGTGTCGGTGTAAAAAACTATGAGAAGTACCTATTATCATCAGAATGTGATGGTGTATGGTGTGATGAAGGCGGTGATGATCCAGGATCGAGTATACCTTGGTGCAAAATCTTTATTTTTGGTAGCATAATATGTCTGGACTACATCAGAAAAAGTCAAAATTACTATATGTCCAAACAAATATCGAGGAGTTCCCTCGATTCCTCATGGATCCCATCATCAGGTCACCACTTAGGTGTCAAAAATATCAATTGGGGATTATACCCATTACAGCAAAAAAGAATTTTGAAAATAGGTCAACAGGCGGCGGAGTAATCGTTGAACATACAAAAAGAAATTATAAACCACCTCCTTTTTTGGAAGTCGCTTATAGTTAAATTTTAAGTGCAGAGGAGTAACCAAAACGCATTAGTGAAAACCGCATTTAAATCGGTTAAGCCGTTGACGTCAAGTTAAATATCGGGTCACCGTACATTTTTCCGCAATAAATAGTAACCTATGTTTTAATCCAGAGTCTAAAACTACTACCATACCAAATTTCATCAAGATCCGTACAGTAGATTCTGAGATTAGCGCGTACAAACGTACAGACAAACAGACAAAAATTCTGAAAAACATTGTTTTGGGTTCTATGTCTAGTCTATGTAGTATGTCTATATCTAGAATAGTTTTTCTTATATATATCTTCCATGTACAGACAACGACCAGTTAGGGTTTTATTATATGTATAGATATAGATATTGCTTAATGTTTTATACACTCAAAGATACTAGTATTTGCCGACGATATGAAAATACTACGTCAAATAAGAAATATTGATGATGCATTTAGCCTCCAACAGGATCTCAATAGACTCCTAGACTACTGCCTTCGCAACCGACTTGATTTAACGAATGCTACGTATGTAACTACTTTTACTCGTAAGTCCATGCCTATCCATTACGACTACAAAATTTCCGATATATATATTGAAACTAGAGTTAATACGATAAAAGACTTTGGTGTCACGAAATGTAGACAACAAAATCAAAAAAGTTTCACAAGCTTTTCGTATTACTCGTCTCCGCTGATTTTAATGACGTCAAAACACTTAAAATACTATACTGCATTTTCGTACCCAGCCATCTCGAGTACTGCTCAATTGCTTGGTACCCGGTATAAGATACGTATCATAAACCGCAGGTAATATGCGTATATTAGCCGTATAGAAAACATTCAGAATAAAATCGGAGGTACCGTAGGTGCAATTCAAATCGCGAACGTATTTGCCTAACTACTTCGAACGATGTAAGAAATTTCATATAATATTGCCTTTGTCCGAACGAAGAAAAGTAGCAGATCTGTCTCTTTTCTTTAATATTGCCAAAGGTTCAGTAGACTGTGCTGATCTTACTAGTAGAATCGAGCTACGCGTACCAGCAGCTTCGCGAAGAAAGCGTGTAAATTGAGTATTCTAATACTGTCTATCGCCAGAACGCGTATATTGTCAGGGCCAGTAAAATGAATAACGAGGTTTCGCGGTTTCTCGATGTAGACTTGTTATGTACCAATGTTTCTACTTTTAAGAAAGAGTCCTTTCTACTGTTCTACGTCCTACTCCTACTACTATCTGTGAAAACTTTTAATTGGCCTTCTTGTATTATTCTTGAGTTTCTATTTTATGTATATTAGCTGTAAGTTTTCCCGTGAATAAAAAACATAAAAAATAGCTGGTGCACTTGACATCTTGGTAGACACAAACAACTAAATAAGACGGATACGCAGGTATACGAATATTGACTAGATTAAGGTATTTTTTAAAAGAAGTCAATGTTCACTATAATATGTAGACTCAATATAGTTACTGTCGCAGCCTTAAAAATTAATACCTACTTTGGTGCCTTTAACAAATAAAGTACCTACTACAAGGTCTCAGGATAAAAACGACTAGAAGATAAGACTTATAATAGCTTAAAGCTGGTACGGTACCTAGAGTGCTTTTCACAAAAAAATTCCCGCAGCAATAAGTGGAACTAAATGTTATATTGTTATTTACAATGACTGAAGTTATAAAAAGTGCTGCCCGAGAAATGATACTCCAGGAGGAGTTTTGTGAAGCAGAATAGCAGAATTAAGGTATTCTGATACTTCCATTAAATATAATGCTTACCACATTTTGTCGCACGATCTCAGCGCCGCGTCTAGGGGACTTCTTTCATAAAAAGGACTTTACTTTAGGCCCAATTGTTAAGACTGGCTACTGACAACACAATCTCTAATAATAAATAAATCTAAAATATTATACTGATATAGAAAATAGGAATAAATGTTTAACGTTTACAAGCTATACTTTTAATTCGGTACTTACATAAATAATAATTTATTATAGCCATAGACTTTACTTCCTCCAATATTATTGCGATCACAAACGCACTAAACTTAGGCATTTTACCAGCAATTAACAAAAAATAAATAAGTAACTAAGTAAGACTCCATTGCGAAAACTTACCCCGATTTCTAAACCAATATTGTCATTGGACCCAGGGACTTCTTAGATTTATGTCTACCACTATTGCATCTAAATTCTAAAGTCACTGTAATTATTACATTAGATTGAACAATAATTATTATTCAGTAGCACTCAGTGTTCCAATAGGTGTACGGCAGTCTACTTGGTGCGCGTTTCTTAAGCGAAGTTTATTTTTTCTTGTGAATTCAGAATGCTTTAAGTGCGGCAATGTTTCAGTGGCGCGCTGCCAACTCCGCCCAGTTCACAGCTCAATGTAAACAAACAATACTAAATTAGCGATAACCAGACGTGTTGCTGGATGTTTCTGGCGTCAAGTATCATCAAGTTTTCTCAGAATGCGTTATAGGTACGGCAGAGTAACTAAGGTGGGTTGACCCAGTGCCGAGCCGCCTCTGTATGCGAAGTGTGGGGCGCACACAAGCTCCAAAGCAATAGGGGCCGGGCGTAGCAACTCAAATTATTTTTGGGTGTACTTTTAAGTGTCCTCCACACTGCTTGCGAAGTAGGCCGAGGTTAGCCGAATACGGACGTGTGGACAACACACGTCCGTATTCGGCCAAGCACTTCACTTCGCCTCGTGCAACTTCGCCTCGTGCAACTTCGCCTCGCCTAACTTCCGATAAATTGTCGATTTTTGCGTGCGAGTCAATGGGCTTGAAGTGAGGCGAAGTTGATTTTTTTTTTTTTTTTTAATTTATTCATGACCATGGATACAAAGTCCTTCAGTCGGATACATTTTGAGTTTTGACATATGACATTATTAACTGAAGTAGGAGAAGTATAACATTTTACAAAATGACATTAAATATAACCTATAAATTACCCAATGTGTTTATCTAAACTAAAGATCTAAACCTTTCCAACAGTATTGACAATATATTTAAAAATGGGAACAAAATAAACAGAATTTTTTAATAATCCTTCAATGTGGCGTGGGACACTTAGTGAGTTTTCTTCTGCTATGCCACTAATCGCATTGTCTAACAACACCCTTTGTATGGCAAACGTTGGACACTCAAACATCAGATGATTAATGTTCTCGTCATCTCCAAAACAATGTCTACATCTACTATCGTCCAAAATATTCATTCTGTGGAGATGCGCCGCAACTAGGCAATGGCCTGATCGCAAGCGGTTGATGCAAACTATGAACTTCCTGTTAACGTACTCAAATCTATAGTACCATGGTGTTGTTGGCAAGTCCCTTAGAATATCCGCGTACCATCTTCCCTTTTCAGCTGCGACAGTCTTCCAATATTCTGTCCATAACATTTTTTTTGAAGATTTAAATTGTTGATAGAAGTCGGTAAAAGGCACTTTAAAACTGTCTAGAAGATCCACATCATGGTCTCTACGGGTGACCTGGTCTACTACTTCATTTCCCAGTATGCCACTGTGGGAGGGAACCCATACAAATTCTATTTTCTTTTCTATCAGCTTTGATAACATATATCTTATTCTAAACACAATATAATTTTGTTTATAGGAAAAAGTATTATTACATATAGAACATAGAACACTTTTAGAATCACTTATAATTAAAATATTTACATTATTTACATTGGTATGTATATAAGTTAAAGCAGCTAATACTGCCCAAGCCTCTGCTGTAAAAATACTGCAATTATGCGGTTAAAACATTTACTTACTTTCATTTGTAGGTCATAGTAGGCAGCTTTAACATGCTCACTTTTGGAACCATCAGTATATAATGTGTAAAAATCCCTTTTATGTTGTAAAAATTGTAAAAAGTCAAACTTATTTGTAACAGAATTTAAATGACACAACATCAATATAGTTAAGAATAGTTTCATATGGGTATTGGTAAATTGGCCACTTTTTACTAGTATACATATTTTTGGTAAGATTTTTTGTTGATAACATTAATATTGATATTTCAGGTAAGGAAGCAGAAATGAGGTTATTAGGTGTGATGTTGGATGTTGCAGCTGACTGTACAATTTCTGTAGAATGTAAAATTTTATCAACAATAAAATTATCATCACAAGACAATTCCTTAAGACAAAATCTCTCAGCCAGTTGTAGGCGGCGCAAGGACAGTAGAGGTATGCAATTTTCAACTTCCATGGACACAATAGGAGTGGTGCGCATGGCTCCACTTATAATTCTCAAACCCATATTCTGTATAACATTCAATTTTCTTAGTAATGTGTTTGCATTCATGTAAGCTAACGAACTATAATCAAAATGACTTATGACTATGCTTTTGTATAACATGTTAAGAGTTTTTGGGTCAGAGCCCCAAAATGTTCCTGCTAAACTTCTCATTATATTTATGCTCTTCATGGCATTCTGACATATGTAATTTATGTGTTGATCAAATTTAAGTTTATGGTCTATTATAACCCCTAAAAATTTGTGATGATTCACAATAGGTATTATGTTGTTATTATAAGTTATGTTAACAGGCTCTATGGATTGATCTTTACTAAATATTAACACTGAACTTTTCTCTGTACTGATTTCTAATTTTAAAATATTATTATAATAATGTTGTAATTGATGTAATGCACTGTTTATATGATTGACTGCCATATTTAAGTTTTGATTTACACTATACAAAAGCAAGTCATCGCCAAATTGCAAAATCTTTACTCCAGGTATATTTACAAAATTATGGATTTGAGATGTATAAAAGTTGTACAATGATGGTGAGAGTGTAGCACCCTGCATTGTGCCTTTATTGGCCTGTTTGGGCCATATAATTTATTATTATATCTAACATAAACTGTTCTATTATTTAAAAATTTAAAAATCCATTTTAATGTTTTCATCGGAAATCCCATTTCTTGTAAAACCTTAATTAATGGTTCAATGTTTACATTATCAAAGGCACCTTTTACATCTAAAAATACACTTATAACATTACAGTGACTAAGTTTTGCCTTTTTTAAATCGTGTATAAAGGATACAAAGCTTCCAGAACAACTTTTGCCTCTTCTGAATCCGAATTGAATATCTGGTAACTTTTGTTGTGATTCAGCAAAATAATCTAACCGCAGTTTTAGCATATTCTCGAAAAGTTTACCCAAACATGATGATAGGGAAATGGGTCTATATGAGGATGGGTTATTAGCAGATTTATTTGGTTTTAAGATGGGAATGACACATTGAGTTTTCCATGACTCTGGTATAACTAAACTATTCCATAACCTATTATAAATATTTAAAAGTATTTCTAAAACATAAGGGTGTAGTTTCTTAATTAAAATGTATGGTATATTATCCAAACCTGGTGTTGTATCTTTCCTACTTTTTAGAGATATGTACAATTCGCTCAGTGTAAATGGTCTATTTATAAAGGAGTTACTATCATTTTCAATGGCATGGCTCAATATATTATTTAAATTGCTTTCATTGATCTGAGATGAATCTGATATCTTATCCAAAAAACGTGGTACCCATTCATCATTTAAAAATCTATTATGAGAAGTACCTATTCTTTTAAATCTTTTAATATATCCCCATATTCTAGAAACAGGTGTCATTCTATTAAAACTACTACACAAATCATGCCATGAGTTGACCCTTTCCTCTTTTAATATTCTTTTCTTTTGAGCGTCTATCTTTTTATAATGAATAAAGTTATTAATGCTGGGTGTAGTTCGATAATTAACTAAAGCTTCCTTGGACTTTCGAACTGCATCATCACATATTCGGTTCCACCGAGGAGCTGGTTTCCTCATTGGTTTTGAAACTGTTTTCGGATTTTGTTTGGGGACTGTTACTGTTCTTAGATTATTTAAAATACTGATAAAATTATCATATAATTCGAGTGGTTTCAAATTATTACAATCTATATTTAATTGTGAAAAATAAGTTTCTGATAACTTACTATATTTAGTCCAATCTGTTTTACTATAAATATATTTTTCTTCCACAGGACGTACTTCATATATTGACGGCTTCACATTAAGGGTTACCTGAGTTGGATAGTGGTAACTGCCCATTGGATCATCATGGACACGCCATTCGCAGAGTGGAGCCAATGTGGGGCTAACAAGAGCTATATCAATTGCAGAGGGATTTCTATTTGGAACCTGAATAGTGGTGGCACTCCCATCGTTTAATATACACATGTCAAATTCATCTATAATTTTGAACAAACTGTTACCTCTATTATTATTCGAGTGACAACCAAATAATAAGTGATGTGCGTTAAAATCTCCCATGATGAGGCATGGTTTAGGTGTTTCAAGTAATACCTTTTTTAATTTATTTGTATCAAACCTGTTATTAGGTGGACAATATACACAAAGAATGTATATTGTTCCCATCGAAGTTTCTATGGATATACAAAGATTTTGAATTGTTTCATAAAAACTTGTATTTATAATGTTATATTTCAAGTTTTATTTAATTAATATACCTACACCGTTATGTGAATTAACTGAATCCTTACGTATAAAATTGTATGGTGTAAAATCTGGAATTAAACTTGAGCTCCTAAGCCATGTCTCATTCAACAAACATATGTCTATATTATGTTCACAAAGAAATGTTTTTAATAAGGCTCTCTTATTCTGCAAGCTTTGTATATTAAACTGTGTTATGTTAAGATATGTATCCATTAATTGATTAAATTGGCTAATAATATATCTTTAATTCTTTTATTTGTTACTGGACTATTGCTATTGTCATTTCCGAGGGTTACAAGAGACTTTACTAAAGCATTCAATATAATATCATTGTTTATGATTTGTTCTACATTAAAAGTTGATTTGGTATTACTAACAGGTGGTACATTAACTGGTCGTGAAATAGTTGGAAAAGATTTGGGGTCAGTGAGCAATGGGACACTACTCACCACAGTGGCATAACTATGGTTAAAATTCTCATATTTTTTCCCCTTTTCTTGCATTTTCTTCTGCTTCACTGGACAGTCCCTCGAGATGGCCAAGTGATGACCGCTACAATTAATGCATACAATTTCTTCTACGTCACATTCTTTGTAGGAATGGCGTCCAGCGCATGAGGAGCACATTTGCTCTCCACGACAAACTTTTGCAGAATGGTTGAATTTAAGGCATTTGAAACATTGTAGTAATGGTGGTATGTATAAATGTACAGGATACCTAAACATTTGTATATAGGCATGTTGAGGCAAAATTGTACCAGCAAAAGTAACTGCTATTGTACCCAACGGTGTAAGTTTTCCTTCAACTTTCTTAAAAAATCTTTTAATTGAAATAACTTCTGTGTCACATGTAATATTTTTGTATATAACTTCATTTGAGAGATCTTTCGGTACATATTTAATAACTCCTATAATCTCCGACTGGTGGGCTGGTACAAAAGCTTTTAGTTTATTTCTAATAAGGAAATGGTCCATTTTCAAAAAACAGTTAGCTGGCGCAGGCTTCTTAAAAGTTACACCAACTTTATATGCATTCACTCGATGTACTCCTACTATACCCTTTACATTTTCTGTAAATAATTTTGTTAAAGTAATGGGATTTTTGTTTCCCAATTTTTCATTATTCATCGATTCCACATATACGACACAATCTCCACTATAATTTTCTGGGAATTGTCTTTTGTAATTAGTTTTTGTGAACATTCTGAAGTCCACCGTACTTTCCTCCAATTTTCTTTTTTTGGGAGTATCTCCAGGGGGCGGACCCCCGTCGCTATCTTCACTCATTTTTATTTTATTATATTTAATTCAATTAAAAACTACTATTTACAACAATGTTACAGTAATAGAAACTAGAAAATTATATTTTACAAAACAGTGAAAAATTTAAACACCCGCTCTTTTCGACTTCCCGCCAAAAGTCCAGGCGAAGTTGAACACGAAGTGTGTGGCGACACTGCTCGTCCTACTTCAGTTGTACGTACGGTTGCCGACAGATACGGTGCACCACTTTTCGATGTTATTTCTATTAAATAAGGCCAAAAGTAATTGTATACCGGTTTTGTCGACGTTCGTACGTTCGTTTCTTTAGAGAAATTGTATTTTTTCACTCTATTCTTCATGTCACCTTTAATGGGCCTTATTAGTCGTACACTTCCATCCTTGCATCCAGCAAAAATTATAAAATATGATAGACACTATTGACACAAATGACAGCTATTAGCTCGGAATATATATTTGTATTCCGTAGCTATTAGTATCGGTGCTAATTTACAGGCTGGGCGGTGATTTTAGCGCTTTATTTATACCTACCGCCGTTTCCATACCTTTTTATTCGTCTGCACACAAAATACGCATCTCAGGCCAATAAATTGCCACAAAATCTACAAAAAAAAATACCTGTCAACTGAGGTGTCAAGTTGCCATTGCCAAAATAAGAAAAAAAAGCAAAATACAAACATTTTGTAAATTTTACATAAGTACCTACTAAAAAGTTATTTATCTAAATTTTATCTAAGTTCGAAGCAAATAAAAAGCATTACAAAATGAGTTACATGCTAGGACATTTACACAATGGGTGGCAAGTAGACCAAGCCATATTATCGGAAGAAGATCGCGTTGTGGTAAGCTTACCGAAATTTCTAGCTTTCGTTCAGTATCATACATCATTTAGTGGATTTATACTTTATCATTCTCGTATAACGGTGTCTATATAATTTCTATTGCGGCACTACCTTGCATAAGTTTGTCGGTTTACCGCTGGTGGACCGTATTGCGAAAACTGAAAACAAACTCAGGAAAATGGTTGCTTGTTTCGTTTACAATTATGAAATAAACAAATATAATGTGGAATCAAGGAAACTAAATGTTTAAAAGCAATAAATCTGAAAAAACTATGTAGGAATTTGATATTGGTGTTAGTTGTTAAACACGAAATTCGACAAGTAAAGCTGCCAGTCCATTTTGCAAGAAACTATTTTATTTGCACCATGCTTAGTCATGAAACAGTTGTTTCTCGTTAATTGTTGGCATAGTTTTTTTATTTTTTTGTTAGTTTGTCTATCAAATACTACAACAACATATTTAAAACAAAAAAAAAACAACAAACAAGAGCATTACATTAAGTTGATATTTTTACAGGTAATAAGATTTGGACATGATTGGGATCCAACATGTATGAAAATGGATGAAGTCCTTTACAGCATTGCAGAAAAAGTAAAGAATTTTGCAGTTATCTATTTAGTAGACATTACAGAAGTACCAGATTTCAATAAAATGTATGTATTAATTTACATTTTCATCATTTGTTTAGAAATCAAAAACACTTAGCATTAAGCAACAACTGTTAAAACCCCTGAGTTTTCACTTCAGTTCTTTATGAATTATCCCATGTTATAAAAGTATAACAAGTTAAACAACAAATTACAGCTTAATATATTAAAATATTTAATTAGCAGAATTGACCTTCAGAAGTAAATAACTTTCTTTATCATTGGAATCTAATACTTAAAAGAAGAGGCAAAACGTCCCCACCCTTCTCAGTCAAGTTTGTCTGCACTTCAAGACATAATATTATATCAAATTAGAGGGCTTGATAAGTGTCATTTAATTGTATGACGAAAAATCTCTAAACCGTGGAAGAAAAAAGTTAAATAGAATTAAAGGTAAAAAAAATGCCTGTATTATTGCACCACTTCATAGTGTTGCTAGTTGCTAGTATGGAACAATATCTGGGAAGTAATGACTTATGGTATAAATGGTAAATCATATAATCCTAAAAATAAGCTCTATCCTCAATTTTTTTTCACACAATTACTTTCTAGAAATTGTTTTTTACTAGTGGTACTATTTAATGGTGCTACAGGTCCAATCCTAGATAGGAAAATTGAGTTATCAAAAATCTAAAATGACGACTTTTAAGTCCTTTCTTTCCATATATTATGTCTTGTAATGCTACAGTGGTAGGGACAGGTACCATACAAAAATGCCACTTGTTCTTTTTGCAGGTATGAATTGTACGATCCCTGCACAGTAATGTTCTTCTTCAGAAACAAACACATAATGATTGATTTGGGAACTGGTAACAACAACAAAATCAACTGGCCATTAGAGGACAAACAGGAAATGATTAATATTATTGAAACAGTCTACCGCGGAGCACGGAAGGGACGAGGTTTAGTTGTCTCACCCAAAGACTATTCTACGAAATACAGATACTAAGTGTGGATAATGTTTTGAACTTAAAGGAAGTAAAATATTATGACAATTATTTAATGAATATAAGGTATTTATAAGGTAAAACCTTTGTATTATTGTTTATATTATTTTAGTAAGTAAGTTAGTATAAATTATTTGGCAGAATATGGTTGAAGTAGGTGTTAACAATTGTTAAAGGTTTATTTTTTACTTTATGTGCTCAAATGAGGACATTCGGGTTAGGACTAAGGTGATTGTTGTAACTAAGGCACATAGAGTATGTGCCAACATAATGAAAAATAGTTTGTCATATTATTTTTATTATAAAATTATGAGATTGTTACAAAATTATATTCTGAGTTGTGTAAGACAAAAAAATATACTTCCTAGCTGATAAAAAACAGTGCACACATTATTAGAGGCTAAATTAATATTATACAGTTTGTATGGAAACGCAAGAAGCAGTTTTCATTCATTGGTGAGACATAAGTGGGATTTTCCTTTGCGACCCACTAACTTGCAACTTGTTTCTGGCCCATCATCATAAGGAGGAAAGTGACCAACACATCTCAAGCTATTTCAGCTAGACGTAGTTATACAGGTCTTCTTGGCAAATATGTTGGTATTGTGTTTTCTATTTGTCTGTGCCTGCACTTTATGCTCTATTTAGGTGTAGGATTATGAACCATCTCACTCTTCAACACCCGGCTCTCCTTACTGCTCGGACTCAGACTCGAAATCAAAAGTTCGCCTACCTTCATCCGTGCTTTTGTCATATCGTCGTTATTTATCTGATGTTGTATGCAATTCAACCTTGTTGATGTTCAGATTAGAATTTATTTTTCTATGTTTTTTGAGATAGGCGTGAAGATGTTTGCAGTAAAAATAGAGTTTAATAAGTTAGCTTGTTTAGGGGAACATGTGTGTGGTAAGTGGTTACATATTATGTACTGCCTTCTGGAGATTTTGTTGTGTTTTTGGTAAGTATTTCTTGGTATATAATAATTTGTTTTCACTTTTTTTAGGATTCCGTAGTTTACGTCTCACGTCTTGTCTCTTTAACCCTTATGTTTTCGTCATGTCCGTCCGTCCGTCTGTCTTCGGCTTACCGTCCAAACGGTTAATGCTAAAAAGATGAAACTTTGCACAGATATGTGTATTTACGACGTCTACAAAGTGCTAAAAATAACGAAAAATATATTTTTTGAGGTTCCTGCCCTACACTTAAAGTGGAGATGATATACTGGTAAAATATTTGTATAATGGTATGGAACCCTCCATGCATTGGCCAGTTTAATTTATATAAATTTTTTATCTTTTTCTTCTATTTGTATGTGTAGAGATCGGACTTCACTATTTAAATTTTCAATTTATTCATCGGCTACTTTAATCTCGATTTTAAGATCATTTATCTGTTTTTACAATTTAATTAACATTGATGTATCAAGGTCTATAAAATTAGGTAAGCTCCTAACTGAATAATTGTCGATACTGGTGGATGATGATCCTTTGGAAAATAGGTGATAGGTTCTTTAAACAGCCCAGTTCCCACATACATAATTAAAAAATATACTGGGTAGTAGGTGATTATTCAGTTTCGAAAGAAACATAGACCATAGTAGGTACATGAAATATACTACTAAGACATACTTAGGTCTACTTTTTTTTTTCCATCTTGGCGAAAATTTGTTTTACAATATCGCACTACTTCATCATTATCTACTAATTAAACGTTTAAAAAAGTATTTCAGAAAAATTTATAAAATTTACAAATAATTGTCACCCTATTGGACCCCTATGACGTTCTGCGTCGCCACTCGCCCGCTCAGTAAAAAAAATAGGCCTTTTCATCCGTTATGGGGTGGTTTATACAGTATTCTCCGAGTGAAGTAACCACTCTTCAAATACTGTAATGCCTGGGACAGACGAATTAAATGTCGTACGGTTGCCCAAGCACATACGGCATTCACGACACAGACAGCCTAGTCCAATACGTCTGGGGCCAACCATGTGCGGGTTTCTTGATTCTTCACAATGTTTTCCTTCGCCCTTAGAGCGTCCGCATAATATACTTGAGATCTGAAAGTCTCATTGGTACACGACACAACCTGGGAATCGAACCTGCACTCTCTTGAGTGCGAATCAAACGGTCTAAAAAACTAATGGGTAAACCCAACCCAACCTTAATAGTTTTATTTATTTTATTTTTTAAGATTTTCCAACTTTTAAAATATACTTGAGCTTTGGCATAAATGCTTTTGTATTTTTATACCCAGTAAAGATGTAGGTATTTTATATACGTGAGTATAAACATGGAGGAATACATAAATTAATAATAAGCTGTTAATCTAATATATAAAATTTTCAAGTCACAGTGTTTACAATTTTAACACTTCTTACAAAAATCCCCAATGTTTGATTGTGACATTAGTACTGTAATAATCTTTAACCCTCAGTGGTCGATAACTCTTATATTTTCAAGTCTATTCTTTCACACATAAACTGTAGGTGTATGTACTTATGTAAGTATTAATATTTTATTCCAGTTCATAGTCAAGAAAAACATTTTTTATGATCAGCAAGTTCTATAATGAAATATGATTGCTGTGACTGGCCTAAATCCTGCAATAAAGGTCGATATTCTTAACTCCTCTAGGCAGGTGGGATAAAGATAAAACAAGATATTTTGAGTGACATTTTATTCAGTCTTTAACAGACAATCAAGTTCAAGTAGGGAAACTGGTGTCACACAAAACACTGACACAATGTAAACTCGACTAGACTTGCATAGGTCCTTACAAAACGGGTCTTAATGTATTACACAAAATGTTATCCAAACGAGGCATTGGATATGTTACAAAAATAATCATCCAACATAAAACTTCAGATCTCAAGAACGAAAATTGATTGTTTTGTTTTATAAATGGAAGGGTCGGCGAGAGCGACGTGTGAAGTATTGACTAGCGCGCCGCCTCGCCTTCGTGAATCAGAGAGATAACAAATTACTAGTACATGCCAATATTTGTTCAGTTTGATCATCGTTATTGCCAGATCCATTTATTGAAAACTTGAAATGTTTACAACTTTTTTAGACATCATACAAAAAATTGTTCACATAGCTAAAACTAAGTATCTGGCAATATAGGAGTTTAATGGGTTTGTTCGTTTCCATTGCGGGCGAGTGGGTCGTCGGCGGGAGAATGGCGAGCGGGGGGGGTGCGAGGCGGGTCGACGGCGACGCGCCAGTCGTTCGGCGCCGGCGCCCAGATGGACGCAAGCGAGCGGAATGGATCGAATGGCCGTGGCGGCGGGGACGCGAAGCCAGGCGGCGGCCGCACCGGGGGCGTGGCTCCCCACGCGCTCCACCCACCGCCTGCACCACCCCACCACCCGCCCGCCACGCCGCCACACTCCTCTGAAAATATATTAAAATCAAATAAATAACTACATTGTGTACAATGTATTACTTCGTGTTTCTGTAAAGTATTCTTTCTAATCAACATACCCATGTAATCTCTGGATCCGGATATGTAGGGCGATCGCGGCGGCTCCGGTGCGGGCGGGGGCTGCCAGGCTACGGCGTCAGCGCGGCGTTCACCGTTGAAGTAGAACAACGACTGGTCTGCGCGATCCGCCTCGCGACGACGGACGTCCGAACCGATGGGTGCCAGCGGCGCGCCCGCTACCACAGAACTCCACGAAGCGCCCCAACGCACATTTCCTTTCGCCTCTGTTACCTCCTCTGGCGTTTCACACGTATCTTCTTCAACTTGGGGCGCGGGGGGAGAGGGTACGCGCTCTCGTCTGCGGGGCCGCTCCTTGCGTGCGTGGGGTCGTACGAGCACGCGTCGGTCGCTCTCGGGTCGCCGCTCCCGCCTCACCGAGTCACCCGTGTCGCGACGGGCACGCGACACTCGTGCCGCTTTTGGCGGGTCGATTCGCAACACATCCTGTATAACTTCCGGCTCGGAGGTGGTACCGAGCGGCCTGTGCGGGGTCGCCGGCGACAGATCTCGGGGGCTCGGCTCCACGTCGCCGCCGTAACATTCATCCGCTTCTTGTTCTTCCACTGGCGTCGACGTACTCGACACTAGAACATACGTCGTTAATTAGCCATTTTCGTCTGAAAGCTTCTCAAATAATCCGTCTGCGGTACATCTAGAGCTGGAGGGGGGTTTAATAAATGAATAAATTATATTTTAATAATTACTACAGATAAATTTCTTACAGTTTGAAATGTTGGACACGTCGGATCCGCTAGTGGCGGCATCGTCGCCGTTCTGCGGGGGCGGGGCCTCGGGCGTTGGCGGGCGCGGGTCGGGCGGCTCGAGAGGCGTAACAGGCGCGTCGTCCTCGCTGGAGCGCGACGTGTCGTCCTCTCGACGGAGCACCTCACTGCGCCAACGTTCAAACGCGCGTCGTTCCGCGGCCGAAGCGGCGGGGTCTGGTGCGGGCGGCTTCCGCGCGGCCCGGCGACGTCGTGTGGGCGCTTTCGGTGTAGGCAGTGGAGCGGGGGGGCGGAGGGCTCGTAGATCCAGCGGAGCACTCGGTTGCTCCGGCGAGCGTGCTATCCGCGCGCGTCGAAGCAAACGCTCGGCGTCCAATGCACCCGCCGCTAGCACGAGCGCCAATGCTGTCAACGCTACTGCGACACCGAAAGCACGCATCGCATTCTCCCACAGCGGCCGCGGAGCGGTCGCAGCGCACTCAGCTAATACACGCATAGGTATAGTCGCTCGCAGTGAATATTCCACCGGTCCTATAAACAAACGTTTCAAAATTAATTGCAAATAATAATAATTATTATCGTTACAATTGTGTTTTAGTACCAATTTCACCAACGCCTGTCAAACTTAATAGTTGATTGAATATCATGTTATTTATTACTTCTTCTTCGTTCTTCGTATTCATGAAGGAAAAGGCATAATATTTTACAAACGATTCACACTAACAGGCTTTCGTGAAATTGGACTTAGTAAACAAATACTACGCAATAAAAAACCGTGACTAACCGAGCGGTGTGTACGCACGCAGCGGTGCCGTGACGCGCGCGAGTGTGTAGTCGGGCACGAAGGTAACGTGCAGGTCGGCAGCGGCAGCGGGCGGCACTGTGAGTACGGCGCACGGGCGCACGCGGAAGCCGCGACCAGCGCACGCGGCGGCGCCGGGCCCTCGCGCGTTTCCCACCGCCCAGCGTGTCAGATGGACGGCCACTCGCCCCGTGTTGCGCAGCGTGAGCGCACGCTCCACTACGCCGCTCTCGCCCCACGCACAATCTTTTACCTGCACCGCAATATCAAAATAGGTTCGTAAAGTGAAGATATAATGATTTCTCCCAACATCTTTCTAGCGCTGTGAGTCGGTTAAGCTTTTCCGTTTTCCTCTAACATGCACTAGATTGAAAATTATAAAATAACTTATTGAAAATGTTGTAATAACAGAAAAATTTAACGACTATTATAATTTCTTGCATTTACCTCAAACAAAAAAGGCGTAGCGGCGCCAGGTCGTCGGCCCGCAAGGTCAAACGTGGGATACTCTCCGTGTCCGTATAGATCTACCACTTCCAATATAGTCAAGTTATTTCTACAAAAGAAAAAAAGTATAAATAATACGATTGTATGTTTTAGTGTTTTAGTTAGTGAAAGTCACGAGTCCTATAGGCCGTCGTCGCGCCACGCGCCGTCGACCGCTTGAATTTATTTTTCTCGCGCGTACTTTTTAACATTACGATATCTCATAAGATAATTTAAACTATATGGTGTTAAGAGCAATTATAATGTGTATGAAATGCTTAAAGTGACTAACTAATTTGATAAGGATTGATATTGTATCCGTCTAGCTTCTGAAAATACATGCATGTGATAATTTTTTTAAACTTAGAATGGATATAGTAGGTAAGCTATTTTTTAAAGATAGACATATGCCATCACGGACTTTTTTGTAGACCTAAAAAAGAGAAACACTCCCACCATATATTGTTTTGTCTCCAACGGATTAGGCAGCGTTTTCAATGAAAGCTAGCTATACGATAGATGACTGAATTTTTTTATTGCCTAAATTAAATATTTTCAAAGATACAGCGATTTGTTTACAAAACTTCTCATAAAAACGCTTCACACTAAAGTCGTACCTAACTGTGACGTCACGCCTACGTAAAAGTGTATGAAATATAAGGCCGCATGAACATATTTGTAAATATCTCCGATATTTGTGCCTTTAAGTTCATACCATAATGAATGTTTTTGTATAAATATGATGTAAGTAAACCAATGATGTAGGTTTTTTTACTAATTTAGCACAAAAAAAAAAACTTTTTTGTACTTTTTAGATGTATCTAATTACTAAACTACACATAAAATATTATAATATTTTTTACATTAGCGAGTAGTAATGCCTCGATATTTCTTAGTATATTAATGAAACTTAATATTTTAGGTGTAGTCGTCTACCCAATTATTGTCATATTTCAACCAATAAGGACATTTTATTGGCTTTTCGAAAAATACATACAAGCTGTGAAATATTGTCCTTGCAATGGCATCAGTGGCGTGCACAGGATTATGACACTAGGTATGCGGCGAAGTACTCGGTCATAAAAACTTTTTCGTTTATAGATTTTTAGCATAGCTACAGCCAAGCGACAGATCTCTAAGTCGAAACCATGCCAACAGAGCAAGTCTTAGATGTACTACTATTCATGTACATCTTCTACGGCAACGCAGACAAAACAGCGATCGATCGTCGCGGCGGAAGAAATTCTAATAAATAAAATAATAAGCATATTTTAAAATATTATAACTACTCACCACCACCAGTCAGCTTCAATTTTCACATATTAAAGGTTCCGGTTACTTGAGATTACTATATCCCGATGTAAATTACTAAATAATATGCAAGGAAAACAATATAATTTAATTGTGTGTACACAACCACACAGTCAGTTATATGTTTCATAACTTTTAACATGACATTTTCGAGTTACATTATTTTTTTGCTGGTTTAATTGTTGTAACTCGGGTACACACCTACCTTTAGACAGAATTTGAATCTTTTCACTGAATGACAATTGTGAGAACTTGTTATTTTTAATTTTTAATAAACACACATTTTCAAAACCTCACAGTCAAATAACATTTTAAAAAATCGACTAACTCACTAGTAAAAGCAAATCACTACAATTATTATAGAAACTCAATAATAAACTGTTAAACACTTTAAAATGAAAAATCTTTTAAGAAAACTAAATAAACTGGAGCGATTAAATTGTAAACAATGCTTATCACATGAAATATGCAATATGGCCCCCGCGAAACACAAAACGTTTCTTCTATTTAAACAAATAAAACCTTACTAAACAAAAATGCTTAATGTGCATACGTGATTTATTAGATTTCCGACTATTCTTTTTACTCGGATTATAGGCAACGAATAATTTCCGACAAGCCAGTTCGGCGGTTTTCGGAAGCGATCGGATAGCCGAACCGAAGCCGACAGCCATCGCCTGCCGCTGGAGTTCACGCTAATATAATCATGTCGCTATTCATGGGTGTGTGCGTTTGCGAAGTATGAAAATTACACATACATGCGATGATTTGTCCTGCACAAAGCAACCGCATGAGTTGCTATTTATAAAATATTAGGCGTTTTTAAGTTATTATATTTTTTTAATTAATTTATTTACTATTAATTAATTATACAGGGTGTTCGGCACATGGATGGACAAACGAAAACCGTGGACCCGTGGAGCCTTCTGCTATACATTGAGGCCTAATTACAAGACTCAGGCCCAATAGTTTTTTTTTCAATAATTTTTTAAGTTAATTTCGAAAAAAGCCAGTTTTCAAACTTCAAACGACTATAAATTTACTTTTAACATTGAAAATCCAAACATGCTTTTGTAATAATTATCTGCATTAGTTGTAGAATCATATTAAATTCAGTTTTGGAGCAAATGTTAGATATAAAATTAGATACGAGTCCTTAAACGACAAACAAAGTGAAAAAATAATTTTCATATTCCACTTTGAAATTCTTAAAAAAAAAAACTATGATTTTTAGAGCACTTAAAATTCTAGGAAAACGTCTGTGGTTCCATACCCTTTATATCGGTATACAATTTGCACATATTTGTTTAAAAATAACTAGAGTAAATCGCAATTTAAACTAACGGGGCCTTAATTCATAAGACTCAATTTGCGAAAACTTAAATCAAGTACAAGCCAATTTGTCATAATTGCTTTCGGTATGTGCACTAACACTACACGTGGGAGCTAGTAGTCTGTCTCTCTCTTACCAGTCACGATACTATCTCTTGTCTCTTTTGTTGAATTTGGACAATAGCCGTACATAGCAGGTAGAAAAATGGGTGTTATTTCTCTGTGCAGTAGTAATTCTATGAAATCTTATATGTTTTTAATTAGTAAGCTTTTTAGTAGAACATGAATTTATTATTAAAACACTATGATAATTAAAATTTTTAATTTATTTCCAAAATTTAGTTTATAACAATTGTTCGAATTGCACCGTTTTAAAATTTCCACTGTTGTTGTTTGAAATATCATTTCGGCTTTCATTTTTTCGAATGCTTCATTTATTCTAATTATTAACTGCTCTCGACTGGGCACCACGGTTGCGTACACTAGCTCTTTGGCTCTACCCCAGACGTACGAGGGGAGGTCCAAAAGTTCGCGGAATGGAGGGGATGGAGTGGGGATAGGGTAGCTCGCTTAGTGTCATACTAATTGAGCACTCATAATTAGTATATATATAAAATCTCAACCCTATAGCGCCATTCGTTTACGAGTACTCGCCTGCTAAACAAGTCAATCCGGAAGCAAACTGCAACTATGGAGAAAATTGAACATCGCGCTGTGATAAAATTCCTTACCAAGCAAGGAAAAAACGTTCAAACCATTTTAAATGAAATGGAAGCCGTTTATGGAGATCAGTGCCCTGGTAAAACAATGGTTTATAAGTGGCATGGACTTTTCAAACATGGTCGAGATTCAATTGAAGACGACCCTCGCTCTGGGCGGCCAGTTGAGGCCACCACATCAGACATCGTCGAAAAACTTGTACTGGAAGACACACGTTTAAAGAAAACACAATTATCTGCATTTGTTGGAGTATCAGATACAACCATTTTGCGGATCCTGCACGACCACTTGGGCATGACAAAAGTCAGTGCAAGATGGGTGCCGAGAATGCTCACGCCGCTTCAAAAACAGCAGCGCATCGACGCGTCTAAGCACTTTTTGGAGGTGTGTGGAGACAACCCTGTGCAGAATTTGGAGCGGATTGTTACTGGAGATGAAACATGGGTTCATCACTTTGAACCTGAATCAAAACAGGAGTCCATGCAATGGCACAAAAAGGGTACACCACCTCCCAAGAAATTCAAAGTGTCAGAATCGGCTGGAAAGTTGATGGCCACTGTTTTTTGGGATTGTGAGGGAATATTACTGATTGATTATAAAGAAAAAGGTACCACTATAACCGGAGAATACTACGCCACAATATTGGAAAAGTTAAAGGAGGCAATTAAAGAAAAACGTCGTGGAAAATTGGCCAAGGGTGTGTTGCTTTTGCAAGACAACGCGCCGGTTCACAAGAGCCGAGTTGCCATGGCTGCTCTTCACACGCATGGATTCGAACCACTTGTTCACCCACCCTACAGTCCAGACCTGGCCCCTAGCGATTTTTATTTATTTCCAAATTTAAAATAAGAGCTAAGGGGAAGGAAATTTTCCGACGATAACGAAGTGAAGGAGGCAATTTCGGCGCATTTTGAGGCCAAAGACAAAAAATATTTTTTCGATGGTTTAGAAAAATTAATCCATAGATCAAATAAATGTATTACACTTAAGGGTGATTATATTGAAAAGGAAAAATAAATTTATTGTTATATTTTATTAACAACCCTTTCATTCCGCGAACTTTTGGACCTCCCCTCGTAAGTCTATTGGGGTAAGGTCGGGCGACCTTGGTGGCCAAGGAATTGGACCACCCCGACCGATCCACGAGTTCGGGAACACATTATTAAGGTATTCCCTCACAGCTATGCTCCAATGGGCTGGGCAGCCATCGTGTTGGAACACAAAAGGTCTGTCTTCTTGTAATACTTCTTCTACTAAACCGGGCAAATCATTTTGCAGAAATTCTAAGTAATTATTTCCATTAATATTGTTCGGTAAATAATGCGGCCCGATTAGTTTATTTCCAATGACCCCAGCCCAAACATTTACACTAAATCTTCTTTGAAATTTTCTCGGTCTCGTCACTCGTGGATTTTGGTTTTTGGGTGCCCAGTAATGGAGATTATGAAAATTGGAAATACCTTCCTTATCAAATTTTGATTCATCTGTCCACAGAATACTTCTTAAAAAGTTTTCGTCTTCCACGTCAGTGTGTAGTAGATGTCGACAAAATTCTACGCGTCTACCAAAATCATTATCTTGAAGATCTGAAAACAAAGAAAAAAGGCTTGAGAATTTAAAATAAGGAAGACTAGATCTAGGCTTTGGTACATATTCAGTCTCTTTACGGAATTAAGAAAAATCTATTGTATCCATACCTTGCACGGGAGTGTAATGGAAAGCATGTTGCCGATTTTCCCGGAGAACTGCCCACACTTTCCATATGCCAAGGCCCAACATAGCAGCTACCTCTCTTATACTTTTATTAGGGTTATTATTAAATTCTTCTAATACACGTTCGTCTGTAGCAACATGATGTTGTCGTACATTCACCCTCGGTTCTTGATAACGCAAATTACCCGTTTCTCTAAGTCGTCGGTATGTAGTAGCAAAAGTTTGGTGGCTAGGCAGTCGACGGTTAGGATAGCGCTCTTGGTCTTTGTGCTTCACGTCCATTGCAATTAGCGGCTCCATACACCAACAACATATTGGCGTATTCTTCATTCGTAAAAGAGGTGGTCATTTTACGAAAAAAAAACAACAACGTAACAACAAAATAACAGAAAACTTAACAAACTGAAGCAACAACGATAACGTAAAACGATAACAAAATCACAAAACGAAAACAATAACAGTAAGCGCAACGGACACGTCAGATCGCAGAGGCAGTTAAGACTCGACAAATAAGTAAAACAATTTTTTCCAAAATTAACGTTTGACTGATAAGGAATAGACAAAATCAAACAATAGCGCAATTGCAGAGTGAAATAACAACCCTTTTTCTACCTGCTATGTACGTACGGCTATTGTCCAAATTCAACAAAAGAGACAAGAGATAGTATCGTGACAGGTAAGAGAGAGACAGACTACTAGCTCCCACGTGTAGTGTTAGTGAACATACCGAAAGCAATTATGACAAATTGGCTTGTACTTGATTTAAGTTTTCGCAAATTGAGTCTTATGAATTAAGACCCCGTTAGTTTAAATTGTGATTTACTCTAGTTATTTTTAAACAAAGTGCAAATTGTATACCGATATAAAGGGTATGAACCACAGATGCTTTCCTAGAATTTTAAGTGCTCTAAAAATCATAGTTTTTTTTTTAAGAATTTCAAAGTGGAATATGAAAATTATTTTTTCACTTTGTTTATCGTTTAAGGACTCGTATCTAATTTTATATCTAACATTTGCTCCAAAACTGAATTTAATATGATTCTACAACTAATGCAGATAATTATTACAAAAGCATGTTTGGATTTGCAATGTTAAAAGTAAATTTATAGTCGTTTGAAGTTTGAAAACTGGCTTTTTTCGAAATTAACTTAAAAAATTATTTAAAAAAAAACTATTGGGCCTGCATCTTGTAATTAGGCCTCAATGTATAGCAGACGGCTCCACGGGTCCACGGTTTTCGTTTGTCCATCCATGTGCCGAACACCCTGTATATTAAAGTCATCTAAAACGTACGAACGTTTTATTAAAATATCTGTGAATGACAAGTAAAGCACTGCATTTCTGCCTATATGGAGCGCACGCCCCTGAATGGCATATCTACGATGAACCATTGACGAAATATAGTCATCACAAAAGTGAGATAGTTGGAGAACATTGAAAATTGTTTTAAAAAATGACACACACAACATAAGGATTTGAACATTTTTCGATTTTCAATTATCGTTAGCTCGATTAGCAAAAAAAAAATCGTCGTTTTTTTTATTCTAAAAGATTAATAAAAGTACTAAGTACTTTTTGCATTTTTGTTTCGTTTTCGTATTAATGTTCCTTTCGGAAAATATACGACTTTCGCTAAATTAAAACAAATGCATATTCCATATTTCTACAAAACATTTTATACACTTAACCTTTCTAAGGAACCACTCTGTTGATAGATAAAAACTGCATAAAATTTTGTTCAGTAAATTTTGAGATTATTGCTAACATACAAACAGACAGACGCGGCGGGCACCTTAATTTATAACATTTTACTAGTCATACACATCTGGCTGTAAACCTTACCTCAAAAGTAGCTGTGCGGTGAGCGGCTGGTGCGCGGGCGGCGCGAACATAAGCGACAGCTCCACCTCTGCCAGCGGCGACAGTAGCAGGGGGGGTAGTTCGTCCGGCCGCTCCGCCGCTCCCTCCAGCGCCTCCGCTCCCGCCCCCTCACGCCACGGCCGCACAGCTCCTTTCATTACCCGCCACCCGGTCAGATTGAACGCCTCCTTGAACCATGAGCACTTCTCCGACACACAGAATGAAGTATCGCTCCGCGCCCTGGAAACGTTCATTTTCATTAGAGTTAATATTGAATAGGGCATAGACTCTTGTCCGCATATGTTTTACCCAGATACAAAGTTTATATTCGTAATATAGACTTTAAATTTTCAACGTGTCAATTATTATTCCACGTCATTCAGCGATTTGGGCGTAAAAGCGTATTAAATAATCTCACATTCATAAAATTAGTTAAAGATTACATATTCTTTGCATTTTATAGTTAGTGGTCGATGATGAACCACTCACAGGTCGGGCAAGTCGGTCACAGGCTGCGCGAGTCGCGTATGCAGCAGCAGCGGCACCCGCGCGGGGTTGTAGAGGGGCACGCGCAGCGGCAGCGCCGTGCGCAGTGCACCGCGCCCCGCGTCCCCCGCGCCCGCTGCCGCCAGCCGAGGCCAGCGCGCGCGCACCGTGCCCGCCACGCGCGTTTGCATCACCTAATAACAATTAAAAATAATTGTACACTGTACAGTGCTACACGTGTCTCTCGCTATTCAGCATATTTCTATGGTAGTGACAGAATATGATGTATGGAAAACGAAGTGTTCCGAAAGACATTAAAAACGTTGTCATACATCTCTTTTCCTGTGCTATTCCGTTTTATAGAGTTTCTAATCACAACACACACACCGGCATATTTAGCGGAACATAAAATAAAGGTTTGATATCAGTATCATATAAGGTTGCTGGCTGGTTTATACGTCATTTAATTTAAAAAGAAATATTTTCAAATTAAGAAAACAACTGAACATCACATTTTATGCAATTGTTTTAATTTTATTCAAATACACCTTATCTGGAGCGAACTTCGAGTATTTCTTCCTTCTGAGTTTGATTTAAAATTTCATTGAAATACTTTTTTTTGTTAGTTTTTTTTTAATCGCGTATCTTTTTGGAGTTGAGGACTGAATTATGCCTGACTTAGCCCCAACGGAGATTGCCAGGGCACTCGAAATGCGAAGAAATGGTCAAACCTACAGAGTGATATCCAGAGATTTTCGTCGACTACTTTCAACGATCCAGCGCAGTATCCAACGGTTCAGGGAGACCGGTACTTATGTGAGAAGAGCAGGAGAAGGCAGAAAAAGACGCACTTCGAGTAGGGATGATCGTTTCATTCGGCTTCGTGTACGTAGGAACCCCCGTTTGACGGCCGTCCAAGCCCGACATGAGTTAGAAGCAGTGCGGGGTGTAACCGTAAGTGAGCGTACGGTACGAAGAAGGTTCGAAGAAGCTGGTTTAGGTTCATTTGTGCCCGCCAAGGCTCCAAGGCTCGAGGTAAATCATCGTAGAAACAGGTTAACTTTTGCTCAGGAACATCGACTTTGTAACGCGGACCAATGGAGTAAGGTATTGTTTAGTGACGAGTACAGAATTCTCTTAAATCAAATTGACGGCAGGCAAAGAATATACAGACGCAAAGGAGAACGATACATTCAGACAAATTTTGAAACTACAGTTGCATACGGTGGTGGATCAATAATGGTTTGGGCGGGCATTTGTTTGGGAGTCTGACTGCAGACCGCTATATCAGAGAAGTTTTAGAAGAAAATGTCGTACCGTTTGCCCCATATATCGGTGACGATTTTGTTTTTATGCAGGATAATGCTAGGCCGCATACCGCTCGGGTAACTCAAGCTTATCTTAATGATATGAATATCACTGTTATGGAGTGGCCGGCGAGATCACCCAATATGAACCCAATAGAGCATGTTTGGGACTTGCTGAAAAGAAAAGTTAAGTCCAGAATTCCAGCTCCTGCCAACGTGGGTGAACTGCAAATCGCCGTAGTTGAGGAATGGCGGAGACTATCCCAGGAGACCATCGATAACATCAGTCTCAGTATGCCTAGACGGGTAGAAACTTTAATAAGAGCACGCGGAGAAAATACGCGATATTAATCACCATTTTTCTATTTTAATTAATTGTTATTTTAATATTAATTTTCACTTTTCCCGGTTACATGAAAAGTTCAAAAATATACCATTTTTCACAAATAGCCTTTACTCGCAAAATCTGTTCTTAATGTGATCTCATTTTAAGTAAAACAAATGAAACTTTAAATATCAAAAGAAGTGTAGTAAGTAGATTTTAAAATAAAACCATATTTTTTTAATTATGGACCTTTTTTTTGTGTTCCGCTAAATATGCCGGTGTGTTTATGTGAAATAAGTAGTACTCACTTCGATAATTTTGTCAAAAAGTTGAAAAAGGTGTGCAAAAGTCCAAATTGATACTTTTAAAATATAATATGCTTATATATTATATTATATACTTAATATAATAACCATAGAGCTAAAACAGAGAGGACAGGGCATAAGCGACTGTGCACTGTGATTTTAGTCGGCCCGCTACATCATCACAATGGACGTGGCCTAAATCAGTGTACTGTCTGTGTTTGTACTGTGCACATCTCGGTGATAACGATTACTTTTTGTACTTTTCGAGTTTCTAAGAAGAAGAGGATGAAGTGTTGTTTGTGTCTTATCTTGTAAAAATTACTCGGATAGGCGTTCTGGAGGAATAAAAAACTAAATTTATTATAATTGTGCTAGAAAAGTCTCTCTTAGCGTCGGTTATATAAGAAATTATTCTACTGCCTAATAAATGGCGTCTTGAAACTTCGAACACGGGGATTAAAAATATATTCTAGATAGCTAGATTTTAATATTAATATATTTTTTAATCATCATACGTACTAAAGTTTTTTTTTTACAGTATTTCGTAAAGACTTTTTAGTCGTATAGTTTTTCATCATTTATTGAACGCCATCTATCGTCGAGTATAAAAAACGACAAAAGCAGGGGCGTATTACGATTAATTTTGCCTACTTTTTTACGGAAATCCATATTGTTTCGTAAATGGAATGTAATTTATTTAACTATTATTTCTTTAATTTATCAACAAAAATAACATCGATACTTATATAATAAATATATGTACTTAATTTTAACTAGGTATGTAATTGCATTCCCAATTGTATATGAACACTAAATCCTGTGTAATAAATTATAAATGTGAAAGTTTGTGAGGATGAATAGATGGATGGATGGCTGATGGATGGGCCGAAGGACGGACGGAAGGACCAAGGAAAGGTCAAACAAACGGACCGACGGTAGCTCGGACGGATGGCCGGACGGACGGACAGATATTTTATAAATATATTATAGAGTAAACTCCGGTTACTCGGAACTGACACTGACTAGTTTTTAATCGACTTCCAAAAAAAGGAGGCGGTTATACGTTCGGCTGTATATTTTTAAATTTTTCTATATGATTTCTCTTTTATTTGGTATTCCTATGAAATGTGATGTAAATAAGCGATAGTGGTTGTCGTCATGTGGCATAACCTTTTTAGCATTATTGCACAATTTGATAGTGTAGCTAGTAATGTAATGATGACGATTACTGTAATTAGCACAGTAGCAAATGCTACTGTTCTTTAATGTTCTTTAAACAACGCTGAAATCCCCAAACATGTATCTTTAAATACTCGGGAGTTCTATTCAGTACCTTGGCACAAAACCTTAATTTTTGCTAGCATATGGCTAGGTCACTTAAAACAAATTCGAAATCAATATAGGTGTCTATATACATTTCGAGGAGTTCCCTCGATTCCTCATGAAATCCATCACCATGTCTACCATTTAGTGACAATGGGACCAACTTAGAAGTAAACCTTTTGCAGCAAAAATTTAATTATCAAAATCGGACTACACTGTAAAAAGTTATGCATGGTCATACATAAAAAAAGCTTCAAATACTTAACAGTTTATGAGCGGCAATTGCGTAAATCTGTTTTTGTGTTATTAATAATATTAAGAGTATTAATAATAAAATAAAAGAAGAGCGAATAAATCTTAAGATTATATATTAATAAAGTGCTGGAATAAAAAATATGTGGTAAATGACGAAGAAGATTAATGCTGTTTCAAAAACGGAATGTAAGATCAAACAAATTCTATTTGTCACTTACCACAAGCCGCTTAATTTAACACTTTTATCATAATAATAATAATATTTCATTACAAAATAAATAAAAAATACCTAATTTAATCCCTGGTTTAAAAATTCTTAATAGATATGCCCCTGTCGGCCAATATGTAATCTTGCGTTTAGTGCCATCTAGTGTGAGACAAAACTACGTAGTAAGGTCGATAACAAGAGAAGTTGGCGGAGTCTGACCGCCTCTCACCCCGCAAAATGTCACGCTTGTTATTGCCATCTAGTGTGAGATAGCAAAACTGCGTAGTAAGGTCGATAACAACCGAAGTGGGCGGAGTCTGACACCCCCCTCACCCCGCAAATTATCACGCTTAGTTTCATACTAAAAGTTCATTACAACGACTTCTCTCTGTTTTAGCTCTATGATTAAAGCCCCCCTTTTTTCACGTACCTCGTCAGTGTGCAGCAGCAACGTCACGTTGGCGGGCGGTAGCGCGGCGACGTGCGCGTGGGCAGCCAGCCGCGCCTGCAACAACGCCAGGTCCGCTTGTAGCGCCGCGTCATCGTACGACGCTCCACGCCGCACCCACTCTTCACCCGCTGCAAAGCGTGCAGAGGTGAAAGATAACTAAAGTAAACATTATTAATAAAAATAGGATAGATATAGAAAATTTCATTTCAGATTTTACACTCCACACCCGCGAAAAAATGCGCCATAAAGTATTTGCTTCAAACCACGGAATATAAAACACAAGAGGAAAGGGCATAGCTAGTAACATGCTAGAAAGTTCATTGAAAACCGCTGTCGCCAAACTCACACAAAAACATTTTCGCTCACTGAAAATTGACCAATTATAACGCAATAATTTCTCGAAATCACAATGTAATAACGACTATTAAGAATGACACAAAAAACAACCATTACGCCTTCACAATAATGTAGAATTTACCAATTACACGTTGTGACATTTATCGGCATTCCTTCGACATGCTTCCGACCATCTCTGACTACTTAGTTTAACTATTTAACGCTAGATGCCACTCTTAAAAGTTGCACGCAATTTTGCACCTTACTATCATAGCTGTTAGGTTTTAATTCAAACTCGCGTACTTGTTTTATTTTTGGAATTTTTTAACACCTACCTACTCAAATAGGGATGGGATTAATGTGAATGATAATGATGCTGGAAAATAGATTGATTCTAAAATCAATCAATATAATATGTAACAGGGTTATAATTATCGTTCGTGCGAACAAAAAATAAGTTTTGCGACTGCACACGAGCAAACTGCGAATTTGGCAGAGTGTTAATTATAATGTTGGCGACTAAACAGACTATCCAACACAGAAATAATTTTGCACTTCTTCTTCTTCTTCTTTAAAATGACTCCTTAGTGATTCAATTTGGAAATCGAAGTGTCAAATGTCAGATTTGACAGCTGTACACGATTTTCAGCTCTGTTGTAATACGCGCACAGTTCTATTTACAGTGCAGTTTTTCTGTCGCGACCCCTAATAAACGCTCGTGGGAACGTAGCCTTATAGTTAAAACTCATAATCTTTATAATATTATTATAAATATAGAAGTATAGTTAACTATTTTAATTTTAGTAAAAATAACAATGGATCAGTTCAGATCATGTTTTTGTGGGGTATGCAGACTGGTATGGCAACAAAAAAAAACAGTAAATACTGTAAAGAAATTATTTAAATCGGACCAAAAAGGACGAAGGTACAGCAATTTTAGTGCATTAGTTCCAAAAACGCGCCCGAGAATGAAGCGAGTAGCTGTGACGTCATCTGTCGTCGTCACCTCCCGTCTAAACACAACTAAAATATATAACGTAAACAAAAACAATGCACGCGAGGCACAAGCACAGAATACATAATAGTACAAGTACAGAAGACTCACTCCGAAAAGTCATTTAAAGGAATAGGGACTCTTGCTAGGTAAGATTATGTTCAATTCAGATCGCACAGCGTTTGATTACCTACGGTTATATTTACCTAGAAGTTGCGTATCTTTCTATCGCGTAACTCTTATCTTTTCTGACGAAATCGGGGTTGTCTCCATTTAGAAAATAATTTAATCTAAATATTTAATTACCACTTTTTTTCTAGTACCTACCTACTGTACTTTAATGAAAAAATTACTTTCAAACCTAAGGTAGGTGTTAATAGTACTTTAATTCTAAATAAATTCGCGCATATTATTATCAGGCCTGCTATTACTCAAAGATGTTTAATCACGCTGCCTACTATTACTCTAGGTACTTTTGTCAACAAATGACTTTTAAAATCGTATCACATCGGAATGACATACGACGCGAACAGATAGTTCAGGAATCAGGAGCCAGCAAATTAGTTCTTAACTGATTGAGCTCAAACTATATTTTTAATAATATAATAATATATTATGGTATTATAGTGTAGGACCTGGCCGGGTGATTTTTATCTAAGTTAAACACAGTAACGTAATTAAAACAATGCGACGAACAAATTTCGCGCGTATGTCACTCACTGCTCGCGTGTGAGGCCCTACTGATTGGCCTTGGGCTTGAGTCGGCCGCCGCACGTACTTGCATTTTCGATACCAACACGGGGAGTGGGACAGGCCTGGCACAAGCGTCAAGAATCGGAGGATGAATATTTATGCAATACCTATGAAGTACGTACAATATGTATGAAGTACAATCAAGCCGTTGTCGCACGGATAACGACAGATGACGTCATCGTAACCAATTCAGCGGAAGTGCGCAAACTAGTGCGTAGTTCAGAAAAACTTTAATAAATCCACCATTCCTTGACGGATTTTAATAATTAAAAAAAATAAATGCTCAATTAAGTCAATACACATACGATTTACTTAGTAAAATTTTTTTTTATTACAGATTTACTGCTAAGTGATTGATCCTCATTATATCTTGTGCTATCATCGATTTATTAAAGCGATAACTTGATATGACAAGTCACAAACCTAATGTTAGTTCCACGCGCACCTGTGCAAAATTTCAGATGGTACTACTCGACACTAGAGCGCATGCGGACAAGGCGTCATACAATTTTAGACCTTATTTAAATAGCGATACATGTCATTTTTAATTTTCCCTAATATTTTAAATGGATAGAGGATTGTCTGAAAGATTATTTATTAAATAACGACTTACCGATGATAAGAACCACCTGATGGTAGTAAGTTCTATATAACTACTATTATTTTTGCACTCAAGGATGGAACATCGAGTCATTATTAAGAGCTTTTTAATAAAACACGCGTATGAAAATCACCGACAGTACACGTCACAATACGTAAGCGACCACAAAGCAAGTGAGTCAAGTTAAGACTAGCTGTCCTTAACTACGGCACGCGAGCCACGCCCACATGTCCTTTCCTCTGTGTTTTATATTCCGTGCTCCAAACCAAAAGACTTATAAAACGTATTTACTACATAATTATACTACATTACGGCGACATCGATTATTATTAGTTAATGGACCATAGAAAAAATCTATATTAATCTACTCATAACAATAACATGGTTCTTTTGAAGGTCCTAAAACTCATTAAAAAAATATAGCTCACCTGGCTCATCAATATTCAATCCGGTGTAGCAGTTTGGGTGGCAGGCGCGTTCCGGCTCGTAACTGACTCGACCTACAGTGTGTACACCGTCTGTTTCCACTTCATCTATAAGAGACCTGCAGATAAAAAAAAATGAAAACATAAATACTGAATGTAAAAAAAATAAAAAATAAAATTAGGTTAATTAAATTCATTTATATAACTTACTCGTATACGACTGCAGGATCTGCATCTGGTTGGGTAACGTCAGTCACTTTCATGCGCACCGACATCGTATTATTGACTACTAAGTCCGCTGTCGAGCGTGTGTACTGAAACGCCATGAAAAATTTCGTCAACTAAATAATGATAAACATTTGATTTAGCTTTTAAGTTTAATATTAGCTTTAAGCAAAATATAAGTTTAAAATAATACCGGCGCGCTCGGTGGCAATCTTAGAGGCGCGACTCGCAAGCGACCGTTGCGCACGCGCAGCGCTATATGAACCGCAGAGCGTGCGTGCTCCGTGTGTAAAGCCATCTCGCCCTGCAGTTCGCCCTCTCTAGCTGGCGCGACCACGGTGAGCCACGCCTGCGCGCTGCCCCCGCCCTCTATACAGTGCGGCAGCGACCCGGGCAGAGCTAGTGCAGCGGCCGCACCCGGTATGTTCACCGCGGCGCGCGTGACGCACATCACGAGCGGCGCGGGGTTGTGCACGCGCACCCCCACGCGTCGTGTCGTCGACGTGCCTAATGTGCCCAGCTGGACCGTTTCACCGACCCTGTGGCCCCACTCCCATTCCTGAAATCATAGAAATTAAATAATAAATAAGCCTACTTTACAATTTTGTAAGTGCAAAAAATACTTAAAAGCTTTTTTGTGGTTATGTCTACATTAGAATTTGATTAAATGAGAACCTAATTTTGAGTGATATAATATATTAAGGTAAACATCAAGATACTTACAAACGTCAAATTGCCACTATAGAGACGCAGCGGTATCAAGTAGTGCGAAAGGTCCGTGTGAACGACGAATTGTTTGTCGAACGCCAACTCGGGGCCCGGTTCACCGAGCAGCTCAAGTTCTAGAATAGTGACCGACGCGCCCGCCTCTATCGTCAACGGAGTGTGATCCACAATCTATGAAACACGAAAACCATAAAACAAAATAATCAAATTACACATGAATGATTGTATGTTGATAACGAACTGTATACTCTTACACACACCAGCAGCTAAATAAGTTTGATTTAAATTTGAAAAACATGTGCCCGCATGGACAGATAGCATAGAATATTTTTTATTGCTGGAAAAGTTCCGATTTCCACGGTACATACAGATTTTTTGCGCGAACACTGTTATATACAACAATCTAGAAACAATATAGGTATTTCGGCTTACTTTAAAATGTTCCGTCAGTTCGTGCGGCACAGTTAGCGCGTGTACTCGCAGCGGCACGCGGAACTCGTTGTGTGCAGTCACGGTGCGTGCGCGCCGCGCCTCCGCACCCGTCGACGTCACAAACCTAAATGGATGTATATAAGTAGCTATGACAAGTCAAGTATGATTCGCTGATGGTAAGCTAGTATATTCAACAAAAAATTAAGAATAAACACGGTTGCAAAGTTTAACATCCGTCGGTAGATATGCAACACATTCGAAAATTTCAATCTTACTACAACAAATCATTTTTTTTTTCTTTATTAAAAATATCGTTTAGTTGTGATGTTTAATACGTCAAAGCTAGTTCTACATTCCTAGTAGGTACAATTTCGCTGGTCGACCTCTAAACATTTCCCTTTGCACTAGGACGCCTCAAAATATTTAAACACAAAGGAAGTGACAACAACGACTGCAGACGTGGTTGAACTACGTATTTGTACGTGAGTATGTTTGCGTGCGCACGATTCAACGGCGCTGTTAAGCTATTTTCATCATAAACCGTGCGGCATATTGTTCGATAGTACTTACAGCAGTTGTGGTGGCGTAAGCGCGAGCACACCGGGAAGCACGCGCACACTGTAGGGCACGAGCGCGTCGCCGAGCCGCACGCAGCCCGCGCACCACGCCCCCTCCGCGTCGCCCGCGCCCGCCGCCTGCGCCCACAGAGCGCCGTCTGCAACAAACGTGGAATATATACTAAAAAAAAGCCGTGTGGTGTCGTGAGACACCGGATAGGAAGGAAGCTCCTTATTATAAAAATATTAATTTTAAGTTCTATTCGAAGTATAAAGAAAATAATAAAGACTATACATAAAAATCTTACGATATGGACGTTTTTTTCCGGCTTGGGTACCCCTCCGCATGGCCCCATAAGGATATAATCGACCCGTTCCAATATATTTTATTTAGGCGCTCATTTTGTGATGGCGTAGGATGATTCATCATCATTAGATAAAACGTTTCAAGTTAAAAATAAAAGTAATTATCGGTTTAGAACGATGATTCATTTACTTGCACCCCAGTAGCTACTTTATAGGAAGATACTACAATTAAAAAAATATTCAAGTGATACTCACAATCAAGAGTGAGTCGCGCTACAGGCGTGAACTCCTGATCAGGCTCGAGTTGTGTGCGCAACATTGTCAGCTGAGCTCCACTCGCACTGGCCCCTACAATATTTTACAATATTTCAAGATATACAAATCTACGACTCTATCCATATTTTACTGGTATAAAATAAATAAAAAAACTTAATATTTGACCATGCTATTTATTTACCGAATTGCTAATTATTTACATACTAATTGCTTGATATTTATTTTACTTGTTTGTAAAAATTAATGAAAGTAACATACCATTAGCTTTGCGCGGCTGCTGCTGGCAGGGGTCCGGTGCAGGCGCAGCGCGACACGCCCCCCGCACGCCACCTTCCAAAGTTATAGTCGCCGCGCCACTGTTAGCCATCTCTATTTCAACCTGCGTTAGTGAAACTGTTGTCAAGTGCTTTTCAAATATTTGTAATAATAATATAGTGAATATAACATACACATAGTACTAAATTTTATGTTAATGGCTTCTAATCTATATATATAAAAGACAGTCGTGTTATTTACACTATTTATAACTCAAGAACGTCTGAACCGATTTGGGTGAAAATTAGTGAGGAGGTAGCTTAGAACCAGGAGACGGATATAGGATAAGGATTTTTTATCCCGATTCCGAGGGACGTACAAATGGATTGCAATTCCAATGTCTCGCTAAAACTCGAGAACGGTTGAACCGATTTGGCTAATTTTGGTCTTGAAATAATTGTGGAATTTCAGGGAAGGTTTAAACGGTGAGAAATATTGGAACTGCTGTAGGTTGTAGGAGTAGGTTTAGGTGTAGGACTAGGACGTAGGTTGCAATGTAGGTGTAGTTATTTCTTCATTCCAGTCCATATTTAAGACAGAACAACGTGTGTCGGGACAGCTAGTTATTTATATTAGCTAAACTGGCAGCAGCATCGGGATAGCTGACAATGTTGACTATGAACTAAAATAAATATATAACCTATACCAACAGCCTACATCTACACATACAACATACTTTATTTTTTATTTTCAAGGAAAACTTACAGCTAGAAGGTGCAAAACTAACAACAGAGTAACAGTATAGGGCCAATTACAAGTTTTCACGTTTAACTAATATTATAATGTTGAAATTGAGGTAGACATTAAAAGGACGAGCAAAAGTGAAGGAAAAAGATTTGACTTAATTTTAAATACAATATTAGCAATTACTATTAAAGAAATGGTCTGTTCGAGTTTCTTACATTTTTTATACTGGTGGTTAATAAATCTATGTCGGTACTCCGAGACGCTGCATTGTATGCTCTGCTAGCTCGCACGATGTACGAGTTCTGACGGTAGGTGGTAGAAGCAAACGGAACGTGAAGGAGTTGGTATTTCCTAAGCGAATCGGTAGCTACTCTAAGCTCGAACTTGCTAACTAGTTCTGAGCAATCAATTGAACCATTGTATATCTTAAAGAGGCAATATTACGCCATTCTTCGAGCGGTAGAATATGGAATTTTTTGCATCTTTCGACGTAATTAGGTAAGTAGGTCCTGGACTTGAACTGGCTATATTTTAAAAACTTTTTTGAATATTCTCATTGCGATCAATTTAGGTAGCGTAGTTAGTATTCCATATGGGTGAGCAATATTTAAAGTGGCTGTGTACAAAACAATTTTATTTTCAATATACCAAACAGGTAAACGAGTTAAAACTCGTTTACCTGTTTGGGTATACGAGATATTGGAATTGCAATCCATTTTTATGTAAGATGAAGAAGATTTTAGTGATTTTTACTGTATAGATTACTGATGGTTCTTACCGTAAAAGGCGGATCACCGGTCCCGCTGGGACGTTGTCGCACTTGCAGCGGTCGCGCGTATTCTCCGGGCGGCGCGGCACGCGCGGTAACGGGCAACAGCAGGTCGCCTCCGGGCACGCCGCGCACGCGCACGTACGCTGTGAGCGGCTGTGCGGCAGGAGCGGGCGCGGCACGGAGGCGCACGAGCGCGCGCGTCGTGCGCGGCGGGACACTCCACAGCGCACGCGCGCCGCGCTCGCCGCCGCTCGGTAGCGCAAGCGAAAGCCACGCCCCCGACGAATACACCTCCGTCACCTGCGTTTATTTATTGGCGTAAAAATATGTAGCAACTGAAATGTAACTTTTAAATTATAACAAATTATATGAATGGCAATGGCATACGTCAATACGAAATAATAATTATAAGTTATTTCGAACTGACTATACGTTAAATTGCGATAAGTAACGCCTGGATAGCTGTTAATAGAAGTTTATAGTGCCTTCCACCGCCCACATAGGAAAACAGACGTCGTTGTCTCCTATTTAATTTATCCACAAGTTACGTAATGTATGATTGTATATTATAATACCTGTATGGTGGTGGCGGTGGGGTTATGCAGGCGCAACTCCCACTCGACGGTGGCATTGAGCGGCACGCGCACGCCAACCAGCGGCCACACGTCGTACTCGCTCGCGACGCCCACCGCTGACACCTGAGAACAAGAAACAAAAATACATATTATTTTTATACATATTTTTTAAGTACAACGGGCTTTGGCGGTAAAATCTACTTCAATTTCGTGACGGTTGACGCTTGTAATTACTTGCCATAAAGCGAATCATTTGTTTATTTACCAGTCACCAGTGGCGTGGTGTTCCGATAACTCCATTTCTATCGGCTTCACTTACCACTTACCTTTTGAAGACACTCATCCAAATCCCTACCTATTATACAGGCTCGGGCTTCCCTATGAAGGAGAACCAGCCTTTGCCACTGCCAGTCACTAAAAACTAAAAAAAAAGTTTTTTTAGAGTTAGTGTTGAACAATCATGTACCGTATATTTCTGGATGCCTAGTGACGTGTGAATATAGAGCCGGGCGGACACCGGGCCTTCTCTACGGCCGAGGTAGACAACTGTGAACGTCGTATTGCCTTGTGGCACCAGAGTCTGTAAACATATTAATACAATCAGGGCTATACAATTGTGAGCAATTTTTAACACCTATCATTTATCAGTATCCTACTATATAATTAACTAATTTACGTAGAACATAACATATCTAAAAAATCCATATATCATACATAGGCAACGAGCGCAACACATAAACCTTGCTCTTGTTTCTTTCTGTCACAATGCAATGGGTTTTCAAATTAAACCGCATCAAAATTCGTTGCATAGTTTAATAGATCAAAACCGTAACGTACATAGGCGACTATGTGAAGTAAGAAACGAAACTTTAAAGTTTTATATAAGAGGAATAAGTAGGAGCAAAATATGACTAACTTTACCCTATCACTGCTTAATCTAAATTATCCGATAAATCTTCTATCATAAAAGACCATCCGAAAATAATATCTATCTGTAGTTAATCCGCGTGTAAGTTGTAACTCGACGATCGGCGATCACGCTGTCACGCCGTGACGCACGAGGGTGCGGCGTGACGCAGGAAAAGTTCGAGCTTGACCCACCACGTCACGTCATAATTCGGACTTTTCCGCGCCCCCCGCGCCCAATTCTTCGTAATCCTCTTTTCTTCCTTCTTCCTCAGACCTCAACATCGATTTTATTTATTCGATTTTTTTATAGTATGTACCTACACAGTCTATAATATTATTTTCTATACTATTTTAGTATATTTACACAATGTAGTGTACATAATGATAGGTCTTTACCTATGAAATTGCCGTTCTGCAGTACTGGCCATTTCAAATCAAAATAATTTTTGTTTGGCTAGGAATTCTAATTTCAAATTAATTTTATTTTAAAAACACGGAATTCTTTTTCCAAAAGTAGTCATTTGTTTATTGATTAGTGTTACATTTTCATCGCATTTCAATCTATTTCGTCATCATGGATACTTTAAAAATTCGAGTAATTATAGGATATGAGTACCGTCGTGGCAGCAACGCGGCACAAGCGGCACGCAACATCAACGACGTTTACGGAGCTAACACTACAAACCAACGCACCACCTGTTATTGGTTAGCTCGCTTCCGTTCTGGAAATTTCGACTTTAAAAATGAACCTCGCGGTCGTCCGAAGACTTTGGTCGACAATGACGAATTAAAGACGATTGTGGAAGCTGATGATACACAATCTACGACTGAGTTAGCAGCAGCTTTCGACGTTAGCGTCAAAACAATATTGGTCCATTTGCGTCAAATTGGCAAGGTAAAAAAGCTTGACTAATGGGTGCCCCACGAACTCAATGATCGCCAGCGCGAAGTACGCGTCGAGACGTGCCTTGCACTGCTCAACAGACACACAAATGAAGGAATTTTGAACAGCATTGTTACCTGCGATGAAAAATGGATTCTGTTTGATAACCGCAAGCGCTCAGCAAGTTGGTTGGATCCTGGTTCAGCACCTAAACAATGCCCTAAACGAAAACTTACCCCTAGAAAAGTGATGGTCACTGTTTGGTGGTCCAGCGCCGGTGTGATTCATCACAGCTTCTTACCAAACGGGGTGAGCATTACTGCAGATGTGTACTGTGAAGAACTGAACACAATGATGGAGAAGCTGGCACATTTCCAACCAGCATTGGTCAATCGCTCGTCTCCGCTGCTCCTGTTCGACAACGCGCGACCTCATACTGCACAGCAGACGGTCTCCAAGTTGCAAGAACTGGGGTTGGAAGCTCTCCGTCATCCGCCCTAACCTTGCGCCTACAGACTACTACTTTTTCCAGAATTTGGATAACTTCTTGGCGGGAAAAAAAATTCAATACCCGAGAGGCAGTGCAAAATGCCTTTGAAGAATTTGTTGCCTCCCGTCCAGCTGATTTCTTTAAGAAGGGCATCAATAAACTGCCACTGTGTTGGCAAAGATACATTGATTGCATGGGTGATTACTTTGATTAATACAAATAAAAAATACATGAAAAAAATTCGTTTAAATTTTTTCATACAAAACGGCAATTTCATAGGTAAAGACCTAATAGTAGATATCGTGTTTGCGTATTGTTATTTGTTTACTGCTATAAGTCGCCTGCCTAGTGGTGGAAATTCGACCATAATTCATATTTTAAATTTAAAGTTTCAACTATATTAGGGTTCTTTTGTCTCTTAGATACGCGATAAAAATATGCAAATGTTGTCTATGGAATGTGCAAGAAAGATTGACAATTGTGTCAAACCAAAACTTACTATTATACAAAGGCATCGTGTTTGCGTATTGTTATTTGTTTACTGCTATAAGTCGCCTGCCTAGTGGTGGAAATTCGACCATAATTCATATTTTAAATTTAAAGTTTCAACTATATTAGGGTTCTTTTGTCTCTTAGATACGCGATAAAAATATGTAAATGTTGTCTATGGAATGTGCAAGAAAGATTGACAATTGTGTCAAACCAAAACTTATTATTATACAAAGGCATGGTAGTGTGTGTAATTTTACTCGTATTAATTTTTTGTATTTCTAAGCATTAATTTAAAAAATATTAGCTTTCTGCACACCTTCCTGTACATAAACATTAACTGTGCCAAATTTCATACTCCTCCGTATGCATAATATTATTATTTTTCTTAAAAGGGGTAGAAGGGTTTCGCTTCACGTATCACAATTTATGATACCTAGGTTTCAATATGAACTGAAAGTCGTGGAGAGTCAACAAAATTAATTTTTAAATGATTACTTACTACAGTCTAAATACACGCTCTGTAGAGATGTTAAGTTTAACTTAGTCGCTGGCATACTTTACTCCGCACTGAAATATGTTTAGAAAGATTTTTACGTATACGAAACATGATTCTTAAGAGGCTTTTAAATTATATTGTAAAAATGCTGCTTATTTATGTTCTACCGATACTCCGATAAGTTGTATTAACAAACAAAAGGGTCAAAATCAGCTTATGGCAGGAGTGACTCAGGACCTACTCGAAAATATCTGCAATTACATTAGCGACTTACTGACCCACTTACAGTACCCCAACCGGTCCGGCCGCGCATAAAAACCTCTGCCCATATATAAACATTACGCAACAATAATTTCATTTACATCAAACATTCAAACCGTAAATAAAACAACATAACTTTACACAGAAAAGTAACCAGCACTAAAATAAACAGGACATAACATTTCACTGCCTATAATTTTAAGCAACAATGTATAAAACACATTAAAAGTTGTCCTACATTTGAAATAAATGGGCGACCAAGCGTCCCGTTAATATACAAAATATATACATTATACATATTGTATTTCACAAAGTAATTACTATTAGGCAATATTGCACGACAAGAAAAAATAATTGAGTGTTAGTGAACACTAAAAAATCCGCAACCTTTTACTACTATTTGAATGTGTGCTCTATCCGCTGTTGATTTCTTAATTATGGTAAATTTAATAAGTACCGTTTTTAAGACAATTACATTAAAGGGAACGATAAAGCTAGCCTATCTGAAACCAGTACCTTCCTAAAATAGCTTGTTTTGTGAAGATTGTTGATAAGTTTGTATTTGTAACTAATCTATTATTGGAAACCTGTTACTGGCTTAAAATTATTTGTGCTATTTCTATACTCACTTATTTATAAGCTGTTGGTTACCGAATGAAATAAATAACGCCCGAAATTAATAATTAATCTTAATCTCATTTTAACTATCTGAAATCATGATTTCAATACATTTCAAAGATCCTAGGATTAACTTCACGTCAATATACGTAAATTTTTGTTTGAGAATCTAAGATTGAAGTCTAAGATTTTAGATACGTTATTAATTTCGAGCGTTAATAATTAATTAAGTTTAGCAATTGCCAATTACTAAGCAAGTAATTCAAGTATGTATTACTATTAGTAGTACCAGAGGAAAAGCCAAGAACAACATTGCAAACAGTTCTGTTATTTTAACAGTACATTTTTTAAATACAACAAACAACGATCTACACAAAAAATACAATGTTGACATTAAATATTATTCAACATTAATAACGATATGAATTCAATGAGAGACATACTTATCTATATTATTGCCTAAAGTTCAAAATGTAAATAATAAATAATGGAGAAGTTATGTGTGATATTACGTGAGATGAGACACGTTATCAGGTTTTCGTGTGGTCAGTTTCATAAACACGACGTCAGATACAGCGTGTTCGGCGCTTCCACAGCGATAGCGCTGCGCACGATAAAGATAAAAGTCAGGGTTGTAAGTTGTAACTTAATACAAGACATTAAAAACAAATTATAAACATTTAGATGGAGAGCTACTAACAAATTTAGAGCAGGTGTTTGAGGCAAATTCAAACCTTGTCCTATACGTCTTCTCCTATTATATCTCAACACGAGACTTCAGGACTGGTTGGTCAGAAGCGGGGCTAAGTCATTAAACAATTTTTTTAAAGAGAAAGAAAAAATATGTTTGAGGAAAATTTTAATTTGTTGTAGTTTAATGTTTAAGAAGTTGGTAAAAAAAGCCATGCTATTTAGTCGGGGCCCTAACCTTGCCATTCCAGTGCAGCATATCGAATTTTCAAATTGCCTCGAACATATTTTTAGCGAAAATAATTTTCACTTTTAAATATTTGTACATTGTCCTACAGTCTCGTGTTGAGGTATAATGGGAGAAGTATAGGACAAGGTTTCGCTTGCCTCAAGCACCTGCTCTAAATTTGCTAGTAGCTATTGGACTGCAGTGGGTTCCAATTCAGTATGAAGAAATACAATGTTAACCAAAAAGATTCCTGGCACAAATTCCAATTTACACTATATTATGAGTACATAATTTCTATAAAATATTGTAAGACTGCAAAGTTTAATTGCAACACACTAGAAACTCATGCTTTTAATGGATAATATTATGAATATGGATTTATTGAGAATATGGATAATATTACATAGGTTAGAGAATTAGTAAAATATGAATTAGACTGTATATACTTTACTATTAAATATTACATAAAAGAGAGACTATTACATAAAAGCAATTTTACCTTAGATTCAAAGAAGGAAGCGTGGAAGTCTGGAGTTGTGCCAGCAACAGAAGCAAGATGTATTGTAGTGTTTGCAGTATTGGTAATGGTCACACTTCGAGCATGCGGAGTAGCCAGTGCAGACTGTCCAAACTTCAGCACTGGAGGGTCCAACGACACACCTTTTATGGATTCCCCTTCGTCTTCCGTCTCCATATTACCCACACTCTCTCCCCATACTTCTTTATCCCACTCCTAGTAATGATAAAACCGTTGAATAAATTTTATTAGTTTTAATAAAACTAAGATTTTAAAAAGATTTTCAAGAAGAACTTTTTACTATTGAAAATTTTAATACCTGGAGACCGTTTTAAGCAGTAAGACCACCATTTTGCACTTTCTTTTCAGATAATTTACTGTACTGTTTATTTTATGTAATTGAGCAAATAAAACATTTATTATTATTAGGCATGTAGGTATTTAAATTTTGGGTGTATAAAAATCGAATATCAAATATGGTACACAAAATTACTAAGTTGGCAAAAGAATGTTAGGACAAAAAATCCAAATCTAGCAACTAAATAATACCAGTTTTGTTTACTGAATATTCCATACCGGCAGACAGATATTATTTTTGCGAACAAATATCCATCTTTGCGATAACTTGGATGCACACATTTAATTAAAGAATGGGCACATACATTAGGTCCTTACATATGAAAGTAACGTTTTGTCGTACTGCCCACTGATCTCAAATATATCTTTGTGGCGGAACAATAAGCGCCACAATCCTCAATCGCGCTATCGAAGTTTTCTATGATCGGCACTATATATACGACATCTGAAATTCATACAAGTGGGCTTCGGCCTGACCGAGCATACCATCTCGCTCGGTCGGAGATCTCCCTTTGGGCCTTGCCACTATATTCCCACATTGGTGACCCTCGACAGAACACGCCACCTTCTGGACATCATCATCATCACCCCCACCCCTCCGCACCACGCTAGCCAGCTTCAGCCTCATCGGGTACCTCGACCACCAGCCTCAACGCACCGCGGCCTGGTCGAACCCCCATCGGCTGCAACGGGCACTCTCACTACAACGATCGGTCAGCAAGCAGAGCACATCTCTCCTGGTCAGCACGTAGCAACGGCCCCGCACGGCAGCACTCCGACTCACTGGAGCCCGTGCAGCAGCAGCACATTTCCGACTCACTGGGACTCTCTGGCACTGGCGACTCAAGCAGAAGACTCAAGATTCGACCTCCGGTCTTCGGGGGGGAGTGATGTGGCGGACCAATTAGTGCCACAATCCTGAATCGCGCTATCGAAGTTCTCTAAGATCGGCGGTATACATACAACACCTAAAATTAATACATGCGGGCTTCGGCCTGACCGAGCATAGCACCTCGCTCGGTCAGAGATCTCCCTTTGGGGCTTCCATGATTCCCACATCTTCTTTGGTTAGGAATTCAAATTTATACCGCTATTTACTCATGGATTTGTGTTTCGAAAACCGTAATTCATTTCTTTTTTTCTCTTTTGGTTTTTACTTTGCGTCACTCTGTTTACAAAATTGAAAACTTGAAATATCTTATTATTTTCGAGTACGAGTTCCACCATGGCACCGGTGCTGCAGAAACGGCTCGAAGGATTAATGATGTGCATGGCGGCGGAACACCGCAAAAGAAAACACAGTGCGTTTTTGGTTCCAACGTTTTCGTTCTGGAAATTTCGACCTGCAGAACAAGCCCCGTGGATGGCCGGAGACCAATGTTGATAATGAAGAATTTAAGGCTATAATGGAAGCGGATCCATCGCAAACCACGTCCAAGTTAGCTGCAGGCTACGATATTAGTGATAAAACGGTTTTAATCCACTTGAAGCAAATTGGGAAGGTGAAAAAGCTTGAAAGGTGAATACCTCATGAATTGAGTGCACCAAGCCGACAAACGCGGGTCGACTGCTGCGTTACATTACTCAACCGGCACAATAATGAAATTTTAAATCGAATCATTTCCTGTGATGAAAAGTGGATCCTGTACGATAATCGTAAACGCTCATCGCAATGGCTGGACCCTGGCGAACCAGCCATAGCCTGCCCCAAGCGAAAATTGACTCAAAAAAAGTTACTTGTGAGCGTTTGGTGGGCTAGTGCCGGTGTCGTTCACTACAGCTTTCTTAAATCTGGCCAGACGATTACGGCAGATGCCAGCAACTGCAAATCATGATGGAAAAGCTAGCTGCTAAACAATCGAGGTTGGTCATTCGCTCTCTGCTTCAGGACAACGCTAGACCACACACTGCACAACAGACGGCTACCAAATTAGAGGAGCTTCAATTGGAATGTCTAAGACATCCACCGTACTCCCCGGACCTTGCTCCAACAGATTACCATTTCTTTTCAAAATTTGGATAACTTCTTCTTCAAGGGTAAAAATTCAACTCCGATGTGGCAGTCCAAAGCGCCTTCAAAGATTTTATTGATTCCTATCCAAATGGTTATCGACTCTATGTTGTGTATTGTGTATATGTAAAATCGACTTTATGTTCCTCCTTTACAAAACGCTAATTTCATTTGTAATGACCTAATATTTTTCCTAATGTGGGTAATTCAATTTCAATTTAGATAAGAAAATAACAAAAACCATGTTACCTGAAAGGGCATTCCTTCTCTAAAGGAGTCTTGTATGGTGACATCTACAACAAAATATAATAACAATGTTATTTTAGATTTGCACATTATTTTAGTTCAAATTATTTGTAAAAATGTACTAAGTTAACTAAGTTTGTTACCCTTTGTTATTTTGGAATCTAGATTCCTATAAATTTTAAGGATAATATTGAAACCAAAGAAATAGAGTTAAAGCAAGATTTTGTTATGTTCGTTTCTCCTGCTCATATTCTGAAATATTTGATTACACAGGTCTACTACGAAACAGTTTTTTTTAAATAATTTCAAGTCTAATGTGTAAGTATTATCCTATTTAATGCAAATTTAAACTATGTATCACATCACATTTTTTTCACTTAAGTTAAACTTTCACATATGGGACCTTTTGGGGATTTGAAAAAGTGATGACAACCTTAAAAAAATGATTGGAATAACATTAAGAATGGTGTTTCAAAGTTTTTAGGTAATATAAAAAATCACATCTATCTACCATCTAATCAAATTCACTTTCTGAAGTCTCACATTGATTGTCTTTCAAAAAAGTGTGCCACAAGCTGAACAATTCCATCAAGATTTATAGATATGGAAAGAAGTTATCAATGTTGTTGGGATGTTAATACGATTGCTGGATCTTGCACAGAAATGCAGTATAAATTAATTTAAAAAATAACCCAGCCAAGTGCGAGTCGGACTCTCGCACATAGGGTTCCATGCCATTTTACTGTTATATTTGTTGATCTATCACAATTATTATTTTTTGTACCTAAGAGGCAAAAGAGGCATTAAAAAGATCAAACTAAAATATTATATGAATTATTATGGGTGAATTTCGACCACAATATGGTGACCTATTTATTAATTACTATACCATGATAAAGCTTTAGCACTGTTCTAAGCATAGCCATTTAAAGGTTCCTTTATAAAAAAACAATTTTTATCATAATTTTATATGTTACTTTACTTGGCTTGCCAATTACAACTAGTTTTTTTTAATCAATATATTTGATGAGGCTTATGGTGCACTTGGCATCTATGTCAGCCTCATAGTTTTATTCGAATTAATAAAGACATAATAATGTATTCAAGTGCAGATAAAATATAAAATTTAATTAACAAACCAGCATCCCCCAAGAGAGATGATGCCAAAATAATATTAATTTGTTCCCCGAACAAATTCTTTGGGAACATCTGGCTTCTAAGGTCACGATTTCGGCCACAATCCACCAATAAGTGCATCAAGCCTTCCGTAACACCAGAGTGAACACACTGAGGGGACTACTTTTTCCCAATCATATGATTAAACTTGTTGAGTGGAACATGGCCGGAATGCAACCTTCATACTGCTGCAACCAAACTATTTCTGGAAATATTACCGCCTTCAAACCATGGGCTCAGAGCTGGCTCTTAATCAAAGTCCTGTACCAGATACCCTTGGCGGTTACAACTAATTAATAATTCAAATAATTAAGTAAACCACTTGGCAGAGAGTAGTTTAAAAATTAATTTATACATATTATAACATGATATTTTATTACAAGGTTTATGTTGTTGAATTTAAGCCCTTGCTCTGTTTTTTTTTATATTTAAGTAATGAAAAAACTCCAAAATAAAGTAACTTCATAAAAAATATGGTTGATCACTTGTAAGTTGTAAGTTTTTTTTTCCAACTACCTGCAACTACTACCTACTTTAAAAAAATAATAATATACTAAAAATTTTACTACAACTGCAAAATATCATAAGACTAATCGATTGTAGACCTGTGGAATGTTATTTATAAATGCATTAGATGCATGTATATAGTATCGCGTTATATTTACAATCTATAACCGCCAACGTAATTTGTTTGCTTCGCCAGAAATAGTCTTTTAGAAATAAATCAGGAAATCTACAAGCATAACCGGCCCTGCTCAAAAGTAACATTGCAGTTTACTGAGAGATTAAATGCAAGTAATTACAGTTAATATTAAGAAGATGGGCCATATATCGTTTACTACTACGACCTTCTATAACACCTGAAACTTCTGCTTTGGATAAATATATTGAAATAATATTGATTTTACCATGGCTTTTTCCTAGAGCTGTCAACTTAGAATTCAGGGATAAATCCAACAAAATTAATAGAAATACGTAACACCACAAAAATTTACGACACATGACGACTGAGTTTATAAAGAATTTTTTCGCATATCCCAGTTCTCAACGTTTGTGCTATATTTTGATATATGCTGTATACACTCTTCATTCAAATAATTCACACTAAATATTCTTTTAAGACAATCATGAAGCAAATTCACAATCACAAGATGTGCTTTCTTGACAACTTTGATTTTTTTTATTCCACGATCTTTGGAAACGATTAACATCGATGCGTGCAAATCCAACTTATACTTGTGCAGCATAGATGATAAATAAAATATAGTATTACTACTGATTGTGCAGTCTGTGAAAATCTGAGATCTGCGAGTGACAGCGAGATTTCTTCATATTCTTTTAACAAATTACTCCATAGTAAATCGCCAACATCAGAGTATCTCATTCATACACCGTTTCGGAGGAGGTACTAGCTCCATGGTAGGTACCTATAGAATTCTTTTCATGAAAGAAGTTCCACGGCAGAGTTTTGCCGTTTCAATGTGTTACGTGTGACGTTGTTGATTTTGTATTTCCTCCATAAATTTATGTTATTTCGGTTCTTAATGTGTAATATTGGTAAAATATTAACCATTAAATATTCGTTAACGTGCACAAGTATAAGCAAATGAACAACTTCTAAAAACGTGCTAGTTTGTGTAACCGCCAAAACTATCTAGGAACTTTCAGTAAAGCTTCTACCACTTTACTAAATTGACTGACATGACTCATGGACTGTACTGACTATATATTTGGACTTTGACTAGACTTTAGACTTGACGACATAGGAATACGGTGTTGAAAATTGAAACGAAAGTACTATTTCCCGCCTTTTTAACTTGACACTGTCAAATGGTTTTAAGCCGATGCCATATATAAATAATAATAAAAAAAGTTTGTACTTTGTTTTTGATATTCGCAAATCGCAATACATCACAGCTGTTTTTGTTTTGAACCCTATCCATTTTAATGTTTACATTGAAATACATGAAAATTTAGATCTACTAAAGGAAAAGTAATCAATTTTTTAAGGATAGTCATGGATGAAAACGGTTTGTATCTAAAATAATATATAGTACGGTAACGCTTCTTACAAATGTTCAAACAAAAAATTACAGTTTACTTACCTATATATATATTTTTTGTATTGTATTTGTATTTTCATGTAAGTATCAAGTGATGCAGAAGAAGAGATTGAGGATACGAGTAGCCTATTCGGAGATGACCAGCATGACATAATTGAGGAAAATAATGAAGGGGAAGGACATCAATTTGATATATCTTTAGCAGCTACACATTCAGTAAGTATTAACAAAGCAAACCTTTAGCAACTAGTGAAATTTTAAACAATAAAAGGACTGAATATTCGAATTGAATGTGGTTTAAACATTTTTCATCTTTAAAACATCTTTCTTCTTAGATATTTTTGTGTACTATAGCAATTTCTTTGATATTTGCAGTATATGGGTTCGGAACTATTGCCAGTTAGTGGGCGGTCTGTTTTAGAAGCAGGATGGGAAGGAAAAGTTCCTGTAACAATTCATCATGGTGTAGTGTTCCCTGGGGAAACAGTCCCCATGTTAATTGGTGATCAACATGATGCTGCTATGCTAGTCCAAGTCATTGAAGAAGACAAATTGTTTGGATTATTATGCCCCGAGTAAGTAAGAAAGCATTGTAATTCTATTTTTTAGTAGTAATATTTATGTTACTTATTACAATTGTTTGTCTTTTACAGTGATAGTGGAACCAAGGTTTCTGGCTATGGAGTACTCTGTGAAGTATTTGAGGCCACACCAGCAATTATATCTCTAAAAGTCAAAGCACGGGCAATTCATCGTTTTAGATTTGTAGATATGCCAAAACCTACTCAGCCAAGAATAAATTTTTATAGGTAGGTATGTGTATCAGGTACTGGCAAATTTAGCTTATTAAGACCTTATGCTTGTTGTTCCTAACAATTTAAACAGTGGGATCATACAAAATAGATACTTCCCATTAAAAAAAAAAAATATTTATTTGTATTTTAACCACTTTTAACATATGATGATTATTGTATGGGCTGAGCATTGGTGATGATGATATTTATTAAGTCCTTATTTCGGTGTAGGATGCAGATGGTGAAAGTTCGAGTTCTACTGGAGTTGGAACGTGGTGACCCACTACACCATGCACGCCTCGCCAGCCTTGATGCACTACGGCACTCCAAGTCAGTGGCAGTTGTAATAATCTCATGCTAGAAATGAAATTCATGAAATACATAGACAGTGGGCTGGCCAATCCCATTATTCAGTATTTACACAAACAACATGTATAATTATTTGTTTTGTTAATAACTTCACACATTTCATCACCTTTTTGTTCTAAAAATTATCTAAGTCTTAGATGTAGTGTGAAGTTATTAACAAAACAAATAATTATACATGTTGTTTGTGTGAATACTGAATAATACAAATACAGGCCACTGTCTAAGTATTTCATGAATCTTATTTTTAGCATGAAATTGGTAATCTTACACAGCCTTTATTAAGTGATTTCTGGCACGCTATATTGTGTAAAAAATAGTATATATCTGTATATACTATTTTTTTATAGTATAAGATTGGTAATGTAGGTATCCAAGCATAAGAATTACAATTTGCAGCGCCTGATGGGAAGCAATTACCACCACTCTTTCAACACTTATAACATAATACAGGTTGTATTTTTTAAATATTTTACCTCATTTAATTCGTAGTACCTGGGAGTTTTAGTAGAACGATAAAATATATATGTATATACTATATATATAAAAGAAAAAAAAATAAGAATCACAAAAATATTTAACTTACCGGGATTCGAACCCACCACATTCCTAATTTCCAAACAATGCAAAATTTATATGCATACCAAGATGCCAATCAGATTGACGTAAGACAGTCGAAATTATAGAGATATATTGTTGCACCACAAAATAATGTAACATATATTGCTTAAAAATGCCTAGATTTTAAGGGATAAGACCTAGCTAAATCGATTTTTCTCCACCAAAACTCCGAGCATGCAAAATTTTATGGTAATACTTGTAGCCGTTGTCGAGATACCGATTATATATATACAAGATCGTCTCGTTTAAAGTATATTTAAATTTAAGGTCACATGTTATACAAATTTTGGAACGAGTTTCGAATACTGATCACGCTCCTTGAATATCTATTTTTATTTTGAAAACATCCTGTATTCACAATCCATTAATATATTCAAAAATACTCTTTATAGTATAGACAGCCGACTGCGCAGCATGGACGCGTCAGTGACACCATGGCCACTCTTTGTGTATGAAATATTCGACTATCAGCGAATGCGGGAAATAATCAAGGATTATTTCAAATCAATGTCACTTTGTAAGTATCTATTGTCACTGTATGTAAAGCTCTATACCGGCCATCGAACCGGCGAGCCTTCCAGCAGCCTTAGCGTCAAATTAAAGCGGAATAGTAGGCAATAAAATGATTGTCACTTTTGACGGGCAATTGACACTATTGACATGCTGCTGGATTTGCAGGCTGCACCGTGAGTATGGCCTGACATTGTATGATTGTATTGGTAAATGGTAACATTATAATATTAGCTCCATACTCACCGTCCAGGCTGCAAATCCAACGCCGCGGCCATGAAGCTTGATTTGTGGGCAAAAATTATAAATGATTGACACTAATGACGGCCGTTAGTACCGGTGCTGGATTCTCAGGCTGGACCGTCAGTAAGCGCCTTTATTTTGATATAATTGAAGATGTATTATATTAAAATAACCTAACAAGAGCAGGTCAGGAAATTTCTAAGGAGGGTTCCGCAACAATCAACGCGCAATAGGATTTTTTAAAATTACTTCTTTTGTTATTGAAGTTTATTAGTTTAAGTTATTGACCGATTACGCTCAAAATAATTTTCCTTATGAGTTTTTAGTTTAGAGTCGCGTGATCGCGAAATCGCGTCGCGCGTTGCCCACATCGGAAGCGGCTACCTTTGGAAGCACACTTAGATAGTTGAAACGAATATGGGCGATTTTTTGCCCACAGGGTGACCTCTAGTTATTATATGATGTCAAATCCAAGACCTTTACCCAATTTATAACCATACCAAATTTCATATATACGCTCTCGCCGCGACATTATCCCACACATCTCCATAGACAGAAATTAAAAACAGGTTGGTTTATTTAGTCGACAAATTATGTCACCGCGTCGGTTTGGTTGTATACAGCCGCAGTGCCCGAGGACCCAGTGTCTCTGTCGTTCTGGACCGCGTCGAACCTGGCGCTGTCGGGGCGCGAGCGACTCGCGCTGTTTAAAGTGGACGACACGCTGCTGCGACTGCACATGGAAGTCCGCTTCATCACCAGGGTGAGAGAAATTTTTAGGTATTTTTACCTGCTGACTACCAACGCTACTAAGCGATATGGTACGAGATACGTTATAAGAATATTTTTTTATATATAAGGTTTGGTTTATATTAGTTTAGGTTTGGTAAAATCAATATATAGGCATATGATCTACTGCTTATGTTGAGACGTTTAGGCAGAAAAATAATTTAAAAATTTCGAAAAAATAAAAAACTAAATAAAATTATTACATTACGTTCTTTAATACACAGCTGATTGAATTGATATTATTTAGGCAAATACTTTGCATTCGCTTTAAAGTCAGCTGTTTCTGTGAGGTAAATTACCTCAGCGCATTAGAGAGCGCAATGTAATTATATTTAGTACTATATGTTCCCCGCGACTTCGTGCGCCCATAAAAAAATCCTGTAGGAACCGTACAATTTACCGCAATAAAAAGTAACCTATGTCCTTCCCTGTGGTCTACTCGATATCTGTGCCAAATTTCATCAAAATCGGTCCAGTAGTTTCGGATCCTATTTAATACAAACAAAGAAACATTTCCTCTTTATAATATCCCACCAAAAACATTTTTATGTAAGTGATGCCAAGACCGCACTGTCAAAAAGTTATCAGATCTCATGTAAAACCAAGCTTCTGAAACTTCACAAACTCTACACCTTAGTCAAGTTATGTGGCCATTTACATTCGCTTGGACGTAAGGTGAAAAATTTACTGACTGTTTTTCTGTTATATTATAGGCATGTTGCCTAAAACATTTTTTTTCGTCTATACGATGTTAGACAACATGTTAAATAATCTAGAACCCATTTTCGTATATCTTAAAAAATAACGAAGATACAAACCATTTAAATTTACAATATGAAAAAGAGCGATACATCGGCCTGTGACGTCAGGAGTTGCACCCGCCCATACATTTGTCATTACAAAATGGCGATAGCAACTTCGACGTCGTGAACGTCACAAATCGTTTTACGAGACAGAGATGGGTAATATTTTTTATTTGCTTATAATTTTTAATCGCGTCAATCTTAAAACCTATTTCTTTTAGATTTATGTATCTTTAAGCAACAATTTTAAAATTTAATTTATAAAAATGTGATATTCCACACTAGGCAACATCCCTATTCTTATACTACTATAACTTTTTGACAGCGCGATCTTGGCATTACTTTACGTGAAAATGTTTTTGGTGGTATTTTACTTCTTTTTGTAAGTTATGACAATATTTTTATGTTATTTCTCTTTTTAGGGGATATTTCTTGCACAACAGAGGCGCCTTTTTACGGACCACTTTCTTATCTTTCCCTTTCTTCTTTGTTAGCTTCCTATTTATAATAATTGACAGATCAGGGCGATTCTTGGGTCTTCGACTATAGCTGACTATTGTGCTTGAATACTTCTAGAGTCAATATTTATATGGTGAACACCTTGCAAATTAGTCACTGTAGAGAGTGCTACATAATCCTGCCCACAAGAGAACGTAGATGACCTGATCCAATAAATTATTTGATCTGTTAAGTAAAATTTACCCATTCAGGTAATGTAAAACGGTAGCGGTAATGATATATCGCTAAGAACGACGCTCCTAGCGTCATCTATTAGCTATTATTACTAATTATAATAGCTAAATTATACTAGACGACGCCACCTATTGGCAAACGTTTCTAACTGGAGCTCACTCTACTCCAATTTTTTCGATTCGTTTATCAATTATAATATTTTTCGTTTTATACCATTTAAACATAACGTTGGAAATGTCAATCTTGAATACCAATTAAAGTTTATTAAAAATTACGTTATTGTACAGCCAAATGATTGTTAAATTATCACTATCGGTGCTTCGATATGCTATCGTAGAGATGTTGTAGGGCCCTTACAGCGCCATCTAGCGGCGGGTGGCGGGTCTAACAATTAATTTACTGTCCTCAGTTATAAGTGCTATAGCCATTTAGCGATGGTTGAAGAAACTAAGATTATGGTTCAATATCTTTGACTAGGAGTGTTACAACCCTTTTTATTGATGAATCCCTACGTGGTGGTAAATAAGAACAATGGAATGTATATATAAATTATAATATAAACTTTGAGGTCACAGAGAATGCCCGTATGCAATCGCGTGTTGGCGTCAAGACGTGAAAGGGTGAAATGGCGAGCGGTGAGGGAACGCGTCGCCGCGAGCGCACTCGAGGACTCCCGACGATGTTTGGGTTTCTTCGCTCAGCCGGCCGTAGTCGACGTGCGCAGACATACCCCCCGGGTTGAAGAGTCCAGATCTTCAATCATCAATTGGTAGCGGACAGATGGAGTTGAAGGCACGACGGATGGTGCCCTTCTTGGTCTTCAGTTCAGCCACCCTCGTGACGCCGTCAACGACGGGATATGTGATAGGTGGCGTTGCCTTGTCCTTAATAAGGACTAACGACCCTAGCTTCATTTCGCCTCTGGAACTAAACCACGTTTTGGCCTGTAGCAAGGAAGTGTACTCATTATAAAATCTGCTCCAGAAATGTTGCCTGATGTACTGGATCCTTTTCCAGCGGTACAAACGTGAAATGTTAGCATCAGTCACCTGAGAGGAAGGTACACATAAGAGCGGTCGTCCAATTAGGAAGTGAGAAGGTGTTAGTACAGAAAAATCATTAGGGTCTGAGGAAAGAGGGGTAAGAGAGCGCGAGTTTAATACTGCCTCAATATGAGTGAAACATGTAGTCATCTCTTCAAAAGTAAAATGAGTAAGATTAAATAATCTTTTAAGTGATGTTTACAGGACTTGACATTAGCTTCAGCCAGTGAATTAAAATGTGGGCTGTATGTAGGTGTAAATATAAACTCTATGCCCTCCTGCGCCATTTCAGATGCAACATTTGACGACTCAAGAAATTTATAAATCTCATTACACGCGCCTACAAAATTTGTCCCGTTGTCGGACGTGACGCGCCACAGACCTATTTAAAGCGGCCATATATGCCTGAGTAGTAAGGTCAGAGACGAGCTCCAGGTGTACCGCTTTTACAGCTAAGCAAACAAAAATGCACATGTAGTTCTTTGTAAGTTTGCAGCCTCTGCCCTTTCGATCGGCAACCAATACTGGAGCGGCATAGTCAAAGTAACTGTTTAAAAAAGGAAACTCGAAATTAGTCCTAGATGAAGGAAATTGACCCATAATAGGTTGTACATTTTGAGCCTTATGTCTGTAACATTTAAGACATTTATTAACTATAGACCGAGACAAGTTCCTACCACCTAGCGGCCAGAAAGTGTGTCAAATGTGTGTCAGTAGCAGCTATGGACCAGCATGTACAAGCTTTAAATGTTGCATGTGGAAAATCAGTTCAGTAAGAATATGCTTACTACATAAAATAACTAACATTAAAATCGTAAAGAGAGTTACTAAGCCTTCCGCCCACACGGATGAGGTTACCTAAGAAGCTACCTCATCTAAGAAGGGAGTGCGTGGAAGCAATCTACTTTTGCGTGCCAATTTTTGATTAGACTAAAAGTTTATATTCCCCGGGAAACATATCAAGTTGTGAGAAATGAATTATTGTTCTTAATGAATTTTTTAATTCTATAACAGAAAGATTGCCACACAATTTATGTTTATTTCTTAGGTTATAAATAAACCTTTGTACATATGTAAATATTCTTTGAATTTTAGTTAGGCTAGAATAGTTTAATAAGAGGTTATAAATAATTTTTGAATGACTAGATGTCTCTGAATGATGAACATTATGATATAAGTAATCACTACAATGATTATCACTAATGAAATGAGTCACTATTTCCGGTAGATCATGTTTCTGTGTATTTGGCATTTTAGGCCATTTACTTTCATCGTGAAGGAGGAATGAGGGTCCAGACCACCAGAGAGGAGTATCTTGTATAAAATTGGCTTTTAGACCACGGGAAACAAGATCCGTCGGGTTGTCCTTTGACGGTACGTAGCTCCAGGTATGACCACATGTGCTCTCTTGTATCTGATTGACTCTACTTTCTACAAAAGGTTTTAATTGGTTAGATGGAGTAGAGAGCCAACTCAAAACAATGGTAGAGTCACACCAGTATCTGTACCTATGAATGGGTATGGTGAGCGATTCTTGGATTTTAGTACACAGCCTTACCCCCAATAGAGCTCCACAAAGTTCAAGCCTTGGGATAGATGTAGGTTTGATAGGTGCTACACGATTTTTAGAGAGTAGGAGCTGTACGTTTGTAACTCCTTCATTATTACAAGATCGAATATACACGCAAGCACCATAGGCCTTTTTAGATGCATCGGTGAACACATGTACTTCGTGTATGATAGAGTCTTCATGCAAAACCCAACGAGGAATTTTTAAGTCGTTTAAAGCTGTTATACTGTTTTCAAATATAGACCAAGCGTTACATACCTCAAGCGATAACAGGGTTGTCCCAGTCGTACTTATCTAGCCAAAGTCGCTGCATGATAATCTTGGCTTCGACAACGCACGGACATACTAGGCCCAGGGGATCGAAAATCTGGCCGATAACAGAAAGAATATGACGTTTCGTGATATTTTGTGTAGATATTATATTTATCGAGTAAGTTAGAAAATCAGTACTACAAACCCAGTTAAGTCCTAGAATTTTGAACTGACAAAAATTATTAAGATTTTGATCAGAGGAAAATAAAGTATCACTTGTAGCCTCTGATTCGTTATTTATTCGATTTAAGATTTCTAATGAATATGAACGCCACTTTCGCAAGTTAAAAACTTAGCGGAAGCAAGGACAGATCTTACCCTGTTTGTAACCTCTACAGTTTCAGATATTATGGTGCTCCCGCCACTAAGGTAATCATCTATATAGAAGGAACGCCGTATAGCGCATTGAACACGTCAATCCTCAACGCTATCAGCCAGACTTACCAAGCATTTAGTAGCTAGATAGGGAGCAGACGCAGTACCGTAGGTAACTGTATTTATAGTATAGGTTCTAAGGCGTTCTGTGGGATCGAAACGAAAAACAATATGTTGAAGAAATCTTTGGTCTGAACATATATCTATAGATCGGTATATTTTCTCTACATCACTTGAGACCACATACCTGTACTGACGAAAACGTATTAATATAGCTAACATATCGTCTTGCACTACTGGACCGACCATCTGAATGTCATTAAGAGACACTCCTGTACTAGACGGTGCTGATGCATCGAAGACAACGCGTAGTTGAGTAGTGATGCTAGAGTTACGAATTACTCCATGATGTGGAATGTAATAGTTAGCAATATCAGGGGAAGAACTACCGGAATTTAAAGACATATGACCTAAACGCTCGTATTCTTTCATTAAATTATAATATTTATTTTGAAATTCGGGGTCTCGCTTAAATCGTCTCTCTAAGGATTAAAGTCTATTCTTCGCAGTTAAATAAGTCTGTCCTAAAGAGCTTGGGTCCCCTTTCAAAGGCAATTTTACTAAGAAACCACCGTCAGTGTTACGATAGGTGGTTTGAGCAAAATGTTGCTCACACATTCTCTCTTCAAGAGAGTGAGAATATTTTGGTAATATACTATCAAGCTCCCAAAATCTAGTTAAGTCGGGCGCGACACTGGAATGATGGCAAAAATGAGTAGAAATAGAAGGAGAGTTAGATTTATGCGAAATACTACCAGATACAAGCCATCCGAATTTAGTTTCACACAATTTAGGCAAATTTTTTCGTAAGTCTATTTTGTTGCTTCCCATTACACTCCAGAATACCTCAGCCTCTACCAGGACAATCACGACCGACGGAACGTTGAAGTTCGGATCCGCTAATGCAAGACCTGAAGGAATAGGGACATGAGTGATGGGCACAAATGATGACGGTAGGACCTTAGTGATTTCAGGTAAAACATGGCACTATCTCCACAGTAAACGAACAGCATAGACTATAGAGACTCCATTGTGAGGCGACAAGACTGTTTACTAGTAGATATATGATTACTAATACCGTTACCTTGGTGCTCGTACGCGCAGTGACAAACCCAGTTTCTCTGCGAGGGTCTGCGTAGCTAAAGTTCGCCGTACTACCGTTGTCCAGCAATAGCCATGCAATGTACTTCTTACCCGTCGCACTGGTCACATTCACCAAGGTTGTGGACAGGAAAACAAGCGAAGAAGTAGCAAGCTGCATGTAATTAGCGGAAAGCACAACATTAGAGGGAGATCAGAGTAGGCAATGGATTGCAGAGTGGTTTGTCGCTAGTATCTATGTACAAAAGCGTATTATGCTTTACTTTGCAATATCTGCAATGAGAAAATTTGCACTGCTTAATCGAATGTCCAGTCCGTAAGCAGTTACGAGGGCTGCACTAAAAGTATCGGGAATGGAATATTTCCACTGTGTAGCATAGCTACATTTTTTTAACGTATCGTTATAACTAATAACGATGCGTATAGCGTCATCTATTAGCAGTTGTCGATATTAATAATAGCTAATTTGTGCTAGACAACGCCATCTATTGGCAAATGCTTCTAACTAGAGCTTCATCTCTAATATTTCTTTATTGTGGCATTTGTATTACGCATTACCGCTAATTGTCGGTTAAAAAAAAAACAACAAATGTCAGTAGGGGTATAAAAGGGTTGTCGCGACAGGACAACGCCCTTTTTCCCTGCCGAATTTTTGTTGTTCAACTTCTTCAAGATGTAGTCGTTTATAATAATTATAATATTATAACCCCGTGTTCACGGTGAGTAATTTGAAATATCTGTGTTGTGAATGTTTGCTAAATCACGCTTGTATTTAAAACACATTATTTTTTCCTGTGAATTAGCACCATTGTAGAATTTGTTGGCAAACCTTTTGATTGGCCACGTGCTCAATTTGTAGTTTCATTTTTCCGATCTTGCATTGTTAGATATTATTAGGATGTTTGTATCAAATTAATTGTCCTTTATAGCATTTATCTTCCATCGTCGTAGTTTTTTTTTTTTTCTTAAATTATTTTTTTTAACAAGCTACAATTTTTTTTTCTTTTCTTATTTTGTAGCTGTTTCAGGAATTGTTACGGGGGAAATTAAAATAAAAACGAGGTTTCCCGTGACAATGAGTTTATTAACGAAATAGGGGTCGTGGGCAGAAGGCCGTACGGTCTGGTCTAGCCTCTTGGTGTCTGAAGGGTATCGTAGGGGGTCTAAACCACGTGGGGACTTAGCTCAGGGATCCAGGTCTTGAGTCCAGGGGTCTGGCACGTGGCAAGAAGGCAAGAAGTTGGCGGTGCTCGAGCCCGTAACAAAGTGGACGGTGCTTGTGGCCGCAACGTAGTTATCAGTGCTGGAGGCCGTAACAAAGTTGGCGGTGCTCGTGCCCGTAACAAAGCTGTCAGTGCTTGGGCCCGTAACAAAGTTCCCTGGAAACATTCATACCAGCGTGTGAAGAGTGTGGACCACAGCAGCCATGGTTCTAGCCCCTAACGATCCAACCATGGGCTGTGTGTCCATCACAAAATAAGGGATAAGCAAAAAAAAGATAAAAGATAAAATGATATAAAGGACAATTAATTTGATACAAACATCCTAATAATATCTAACAATGCAAGATCGGAAAAATGAAACTACAAATTGAGCACGTGGCCAATCAAAAGGTTTGCCAACAAATTCTACAATGGTGCTAATTCACAGGAAAAAATAATGTGTTTTAATTACAAGCGTGATTTAGCAAACATTCACAACACAGATATTTCAAATTACTCACCGTGAACACGGGGTTATAATATTATAATTATTATAAACGACTACATCTTGAAGAAGTTGAACAACAAAAATTCGGCAGGGAAAAAGGGCGTTGTCCTGTCGCGACAACCCTTTTATACCCCTACTGACATTTGTTGTTTTTTTTTAACCGACAATTAGCGGTAATGCGTAATACAAATGCCACAATAAAGAAATATTAGAGATGAAGCTCTAGTTAGAAGCATTTGCCAATAGATGGCGTTGTCTAGCACAAATTAGCTATTATTAATATCGACAACTGCTAATAGATGACGCTATACGCATCGTTATTAGTTATAACGATACGTTAAAAAAATGTAGCTATGCTACAACTGTTCCTGTCATATTCAAATCTTTTTAATTTAAAACTCCTTGGTTTTAAAAATCGAATACCGTTTATTTATTTAAAAAAAGATTCTCGGTCTTGTCACAAGGTCTTGTCAAACTTGTTTAGTCGTTGAGAAAATGGAATTGACTCGAGAAAATTCTAGAGCGATGATTTATTATGACTTTCGAAGTGGTTTAACACAAAAACAGTGTGTTGACCGGATGATTTCTGCATTTGGTGATGAAGCCCCATCCAAACCACAATTTATCGCTGGTTTGCTGAATTTCAACGTGGACGTGTCAAGCTCAGTGATGATCCCCGTCAAGATCGTCCAAAAACTGCAGTCACCCAACAAAACGTTGATGCTGTGCGTAAGCTGATTGAGGAAGATCGACATGTGACATACCGCGAAATTCAGGCAACTTTAGACATTGGCATGAGTCAAATACAAATAATCTTGCATGAACAATTAGGTGTAAAAAAGTTGTTTTCCCGATGGATACCGCATTTGCTCTGTGAAGAGCAAAAAGCGGCTCGCGTTACTTGGTGCGTCAGAACTCTCGAAAGATTCCACGCAGGATCCTCAAATGCTGTATACAACATCGTATCAGGTGACGAATCCTGGATATACGCGTACGAACCCGAAACAAAAACCAGTCACGAGTTTGGGTGTTCGAAAATGAGTTAAAGCCAACAAAAATTGTTCGTTCACGGAGTGTTGCAAAAAAAATGGTGGCCACGTTTGTATCCAAAACCGGCCATGTTGCGACTATTCCTCTTGAGGGACAAAGAACGGTTAATGCAGAATGGTATGCTAACATTTGTTTGCCACAGGTCGTTTCTGAACTCCGTAAAGAGAACTGCAACCGCCGCATCATCCTCCATCACGACAATGCGAGTTCTCACACCGCGCACAGAACAAAAGAGTTTTTAGAGCAAGAAATCATAGAATTATTAGACCATCCGCCGTACAGCCCCGACCTAAGCCCTAATGATTTCTATACTTTCCCTTAAATAAAGAATAAATTGCGTGGTCAGATATTTTCATCACCTGAAGAAGCTGTGGACGCCTACAAAACGGCCATTTTGGAGACCCCAACTTCCGAATGGAATGGTTGCTTCAATGATTGGTTCCATCGTATGGAAAAATATGTCAAATTTCGCGGAGAATACTTCGAAAAGCAATAAATACATTTTTAAATAGTAATGCTGTGTTACTTCCTTGATTCCCGAAATTTTCAGTGCCGCCCTAGTAAGCCAAACATTAAAGTCTTTAGCCTTTTGTATACGACTTTTTATAGATAAGGTTCTAAAAGATTCACATTTGTACAACGTATGTACTTGGGAGCAAAGTGGACATTTATTATTATTTTTAATGTGTTTATTACTATAAGTTTTTTCATGTTTCGAATTATTATTTGACAGATGACTATTATTTAAAGCTACAATTATTTTATTGTCAACTGGATTTACTGTTGCATTGGACTCGACATATTCTAACCAGTTAGCTTTTCTATTTAAAAAAGAACAAAATTGAATTAAAGTTGGATCACCTGAAATTTTGTTGTTCCTAAACTCCTCCCAGTCACGACTGGTTGTTAAATCTAATTTTTTAACTAAAATAAAAATAACTAACGTGTCCCAATACTGAGTAGGCTGATTTAAATTAGTGAGAGCCCGAATATTTTTATTAGTGATATCTACGACATTTCTTATGCTGTCGCTAGATTCTCCCTTAATTGGTTCGACATCAAATAAAGCCTGTAAATGGTTGTTCACAAGCAAACGATTGTTATTGTATCGCTCACACAACAGATCCCACGCTAATTTATAATTGTCGCTTTTAAAGTCAATATTTTTAATTAATAAAGCGGCAGAGCCTTGTAAAGAAGCACGCAGGTAGTGGAACTTGTTTATGTCATTGATGCAATTACTTTCGTGAATCAAGGATATAAATGTGTCCCTAAACTCGAGCCAGTATTGGTAATTTCCATCAAAATGAGGCAAATCAATTTTAGGCAAACTGACAAAAGAATTGGAAACATGAGCACCTTAGTCAGAATCTCTGAAACCCGCCTCAGACCCAGCACCGGTGACCGAAGAACCGAGCAGGCTGCGCGTGAGTGCCACCAGACTGAAGAACTGGCGGTCAAATTCCTCACGTTCTACGAACGCAGTCTCATCATCGTCGGCAAGCAATTCGATGTGTGTCTGTAATTCATCAAAGATCATGTGTAAGGTTTCGAATTTGTGAAAACGTTCCTGCAGGTCTAAACGTTGCAACTCAGATATTTGTTCACTACTTTTAATTAAATTTAAATAATTGCTATAAATAGTAACCTTCGATTTAACAGAACTACGTTTCTTAATCAGAGATTTAATATTGTCCGCCATTTTGAAGTGCTATTTGCTCAAAGAAATACGTACTACACGTGTTTATTAAAAAAATATGAATCGCAAAATAATATAATATAAGAATAGCAAAACAATACTAAACACACCGGCATATTTAGCGGAACACAAAAAAAGGTCCATAATTTAAAAAATATGGTTTTATTTTAAAATCTACTTACTACACTTCTTTTGTTAATTAAAGTTTCATTTGTTTTACTTAAAATGAGATCACATTAAGAACAGATTTTGAGAGTAAAGGCTATTTGTGAAAAATGGTACATTTTTGAACTTTTCATGTAACCGGGAAAAGTGAATATTAATATTAAAATAACAATTAATTAAATTAGAAAAATGGTGATTAATATCGCGTATTTCCTCAACGTGCTCTTATTAAAGTTTCTACCCGTCTAGGCATACTGAGAATGATGTTATCGATGGTCTCCTGGGATAGTCTCCGCCATTCCTCAACTACGGCGATTCGCAGTTCACCCACGTTGGCAGGAGCTGGAATTCTGGACTTAACATTTCTTTTCAGCAAGTCACAAACGTGCTCTATTGGGGTCATATCCGGTGATCTCGCCGGCCACTCCATAACAGTGATATTCAATATTTATATCATTAAGATAAGCTTGAGTTACCCGAGCGGTATGCGGCCGAGCATTATCCTGCATAAAAATAAAATCGTCACCGATATATGGGGCAAACGGTACGACATTTTCTTCTAAAACTTCTCTGATATAGCGGTCTGCAGTCAGACTCCCTCTGTCAATCACTACCAAGTCTGTGCGCGCTCCCAAACAAATGCCCGCCCAAACCATTATTGATCCACCACCGTATGCAACAGTAGTTTCAAAATTTGTCTGAATGTATCGTTCTCCTTTGCGTCTGTATATTCTTTGCCTACTATCAATTTGATTTAAGAGAATTCTGCACTCATCACTGAACAATACCTTACTCCATTGGTCCTCGTTCCAAAGTCGATGTTCCTGAGCAAAAGTTAACCTGTTTCTACGATGATTTACCTCCTTGAGCCTTGGCGGGCGCAAATGAATCCAAACCAGCTTCTTCGAACCTTCTTCGTACCGTACGCTCACTTACGGTTACACCCCGCACTGCTTCTAACTCATGTCGGGCTTGGACGGCCGTCAAACGGGGGTTCCTACGTACACGAAGCCGAATGAAACGATCATACCTACTCGAAGTGCGTCTTTATCTGCCTTGTCCTGCTCTTCTCACATAAGTACCGGTCTCCCTGAATCGTTGGATACTGCGATAGATCGTTGAAACTGGTCGACGAAGATCTCTGGCTTAATTCAGTCCTCAACTCCAAAAAGATACGCGAATAAAAAAAACTAACAAAAAACAGTATTTCAATGAAATTTTAAATCAAACTCAGAAGGAAGAAATACTCGAAGTTCGCTCCAGATAAGGTGTATTTGAATAAAATTAAAACAATTGCATAAAATGTGATGTTCAGTTGTTTTCTTAATTTGAAAATATTTCTTTTTAAATTAAATGACGTATAAACCAGCCAGCCTTATATGATACTGATATCAAACCTTTATTTTATGTTCCGCTTGTGGCGGACCAATTAGCGCCACAGGGCTTCGGCCTGACCGAGCATACCACCTCGCTCGGTCGGAGATCTCCCTTTGGGGCTTCCCATCTTCCCACATTGGTGACCCTCGACAGAACACGCCTCCTTCTGGACATCATCATCATTCCCCACCTCTCCGCACCACGCCAGCCACAGCTTCAGCCTCATCGGGTACCTCGACCACCAGCCTCAACGCACAGCGGCCTGGTCGAACCCTCATCGGCTTCAACGGGCACACTCACTACAACGACCGGTCAGCAAGCAGAGCATATCTCTCCTGGTCAGCACGTAGCATCGGCCCTCACGGCAGCACTCCGACTCACTGGAGCCCGTGCAGCAGCAGCACAGTTCCGACTCACTGGGACTCTCTGGCACTGGCGACTCAAGCAAGACGACTCAAGATTCGACCTCAGGTCTTCGAGGGGGAGTGATGTGGCGGACCAATTAGCGCCACAATCCTGAATCGCGCTATCGAAGTTTTCTAAGATCGGCACTATATATACGACATATGAAATTCATACAAGTGGGCTTTGGCCTGACCGAGCATACCACCTCGCTCGGTCGGAGATCTCCCTTTGGGGCATCCACTCTTCCCACACGCTAAATATGCCGGTGTGTGTATTACGCTTAGTAGTAAACGCAAAAATAACAGCTGTGCAATAACAATCGATGCCGCGGTACGAGAATCGTTTTATTAGATCAGATAAGAGACAGCTTTGTCGTTGTCTTACGGTTATTTATTACGCACTTGCTTTCTGTTACTATTGCTAATTAAAATACTATGATGTGAATTGAGTTCCGGCTCGAAGGACCAAAAATTGATGAAGCCCTACGTTGTGGTAAATAAGAATAATGGACTGTATATATAAATTATAATATAAACTTTGAGGTCACAGAGAATGCCCGTATGCAGTCGCGGCGTCAAGACATGAAAGGGTGAAGTGGCGAGCGGTGAGGGACCGCGTCGACGCGAGCGTACTCGAGGACTCCCGACGATGTTCGGGTTTCTTCGGTCAGCCGGCCGTAGTCGACGTGCGCAGACATTATTTACAAAACCTAAAAACTTAAAAGTATTTAACTGTTTATGACCTAATATCATAACATGTTGTTTTTTGACATTATTTTTCACTTCAATTAATTAATAATCTTTTTGATGATAAATCATAATATTTTTTGAAGTTTTATTAAAAGCGCCATCTATCGCGTATATTATGAACTATTTTAGTAATGTCGTCGTTCATCGCTTGGATTGGAAACTAATTGACGTAATATTGAAATAATTATTTCCCGAGTATTCTTTAGTAATTTAAACGGAAAATAAACATTAATGTAACATTCTAATTATTAAACGGAAGTCTCATATAAACTTTTATCCTCCAACCCCTTAAACTAGGGGATGAAAGTAAGACCTATGCAATCAAAACTTTACATGTTTAATATGTCCGCTACTGGGATCAGATCTTGAAAAATTAATTTATCTGGTATAATCCAAACCCAAGTTCTGAGGGTTCAATAAATGGACGAAACGCTTCGAGAAAAGGTGGTCTGGTAGTGCTCTTGCACTGCCGTGCCCCCAGATTAGTATAGATAACTAATATATTTAATTAGAAACTCTTTTCTGCCTAAATGTCTTTACATAAGCAGTAGGTCATATGCCCAAAATATCCGTAATTGATTTTACCAAACCGTATATAACCCTCTGTAATTTTTACTGATAAGAAAAAAAATGGCTATTAACCACATTGACACGGTGCAAATAGGTTGCCCAATTGAATCGCGTAGGTGGTGGTGTCAAAAATTTGAGTAGAAGCTCCAGTTAGAAACATTGGCCAATAGAAGGCGTCGTCTAGTGTAATTTAGCTATTACAACTAGCAATAATAGCTAATATATGACACTAGGAGCGTAGTTATTAGCGATATTAACATTACAATTAAAATGTAGCTTTGCTACATTACAACAGTGGAGACGGGTTCCATACAAAAATGCCCCTTGTTCTTTACATTTAAAACTCAGACAATCGAGGACTAGGCCAACTTTTTGATAAGCAACTTAACGCAGTTAGATAGAGAACAATATTTTATAATTATAGGCATTTAAACAACATTTACTCCCCTGTTTATACCTGGCAACTCCACTGTTGGGCAAGGAAAAAAGAAAGCATTTTGTAATAGGTTTTGTACTTTACTAACTCTGTTGGGTATATTATTTAAACTAGTAAATCCATTTTTTAAATAACAAATGAGGGAAGTATATAAAAATAAAAATTATAATATATATACTTACTATCCGTAACTTCTTACGCGATTCAATTGGGAAACCTATTTGCACCGTGTCAATGTGGTTATCTTTCATTTGACGACCTTTGTGGCTCAGTGGTTGAGCGCGTTGATGCTCAACCCGGGGTTCGCGGGTTCGAATCCGCCGAAGTAACAAAAAGATTTTCTGCCTTCCTGGGTCATGAATGTGTATTAAATATGTGTACCTATAATATAATAAAAATCCTAAATATTTGTATAGTATAAAAGTATTAAATATACTTCCAGATGACTGGTTCTTCGGGTAGCACGGAGCCAGATGGACGTAGTGTGTGTGCGTCCATAGATATTTTTATAGCTTATCAGTAATAAATAACAGATGAGGATAAAGAGTATATTATTTTTTATAACGTGTCTTAGATCAATACGGTCGCAAAATGTCGCCCGCACGTCACACGTTCTACTCAAATGAGCGATGGCGTCGAACGCCCGTTTGTATCGCTAATAATAATAATATTTAACAATATATATTTACACATATTTGGCTGGTCTTTTGACTATTTTATAGATTAAAAAAAGTCAATACCTTGTAATTATGTGGGGACTCTTTTAAGGCTACGTTCCCACGAGAATTTTTAATGGTGCAACTACAAAGCTATTTTTCTTCGGGACGATTTTTAAAGGCAACTGTTCTACGTCGTGACTGGCGCTGGGCGTAAACTACAGACAATATACCACATAATAAATTAAGTATATTGCTATAGACTATAGAATTTATAATAATAGTTTAAAATTATATAAGTATAAAGAGCCCGTACAAGGTACTAAATTGTTTTTGTCAATTTATTCTGAGCATAATGTACTTAATTATCCTGATGATTGTTGATTTCGGATTTAAAGTTGAAAAGAGTTTTCATACTGTGTTTAATCTTAATACAGTGTAACAAACTACCTTTTATGATTATTAATTAATTCAGAATATAATCTATTGAATGTACAGAATTAATGTACAGAATGCCTTTTGTTGCCCTTTTCGTCTTCTACCAATACAAAACGCTATTACGGGTAATTTAGGTGAAACCATTTTAATATTTACAAAGCCATAGACGAGGCAAAAGTGATTAATAATCATCTCCATCCGAACAGCCAATAAAATTAGGCCGGTGTTGGATTTAATCGCGACCACAAAAAAACTCTCGTGGGAACGTAGCCAAATGTTAATAATTGTGGTTGATTGCTTTCAGAAAAGTGTATTATGCTGTACGTCTTGTACAGCTGAGATTGCGCGGCGGGAGCACATATTTGCGATGTCCAGCGAGGGAGTACACTCTAATTATACGAATTTAGGTATTATTAAATTAATACGTGAAGCCTCGATTATATAAATAATAGCCAGATTGAGCGCACCGAGCATCAGGATGTAACAACAAAACCTACTATGAAACCAAAAGCTACTACGATTTCACCGCAGTGCTAAACAGAGCGTCGTACCGCATACACGTCACGAACTTTAAACATCACACGTCGTAATGTAAATACATAAAAATGCCGTCTTGCGTTTTTAAACACTGCAAAAGTAGTTCCCAAAAAGAAAAAAAAGAAGATAGAATATCATTTCACAGATAACTATTGATTATTTTGTTATTTTAAATATTATATACAATTTATCTCTGTTGTTCTCTCGGAACACAAAATGTCACCATCATATTTTTGAAATTTATTGTGAGCTGGATGCTGAAGCTGTCAGTGTTGCAAGTTTTCAGGCGAATATTTTTCCCTACATTTGGCGAACTTGTTGGGTCAATGTTATCAATAATTAATTTCAATAAAGCTAAATAATGATAATAGTCGGTTTATGAGTTTTTTTTTTTATTTACAATCGAATTGTGATATCATAAAAACGTAATAAAACGATTTAATTTTGCTCGGGTACTTATAACTCTAAAATATTTGTGGGGTACTTTAGTTTCACCATTTGACAATAATGAAGACAGGACTGAAAAAAGGGCGTAACTAATATTTTTGAAAATTTTCGTTTTTTTTTCGTAAATTATAGAGGTTTTAGGTATATGCAAATAATTTCAAATCAAAAAAATTGTGTACTTAAGATCTACTTAAACAGTTAGCCAGTGGCTGAAGGGCCACATTTATTAGACCCTCGGAGGCTTGATTTTCCATGCATTCTGTTTCTACCTACCCAATATTTCCCAGTGAGTGACGGTACTGGAGGCCCAAGGATTTTGAGGAACGAGAACGCACTTTTGAGTTACAAATACGTGCAATCCATTCATCTATCCTTCTTTAATCCATCTATTCCCGTTCCTCAAAACAAGTGCATTCCTGGTCCTTAAAGGCTTAAAATTTCCAACGCCCGCTTGGGCCTATGTATGGATGGGCCGGGCATATCGGATAAAATGTAGCCTATGAACTAATCCAGAGCCTAAACTGCTACCATATCAAAATCCGTAACAAACATCCAACCATACATCCATTAATCCACACAATTTTTCACATTTGTAATAGTAGTAGGATAAACAAAAATGTTGTAAAATAAAAGAAGTAGGTAATTATAGTTTTTTGTTTTTTTCTAATTACAAGAAAAAAAAAGTTCCCCGTTCCTTCACCCGTTCTGTCGCGGGAGTCAAGAAAGATGGGAGTTTTTTTTCTGTTTCTGGTATCATTAGACGCACACAGATATGCGTGTACCTACAGTGTTTCTCGAGTGACTTACGCACACATCTCTAAAAGGTAACATCAATCTATTCGTTACATACGTTACATCTGGCTATTATTTATAAAATTTGAGCGTGAAGCAAACATTTTCAGTACCCACAGTTTTACGAGAATTGAACAACTAGAGGAGTATGTAATTTGGCCGGTAAATTAAAGTTTATGTGGAGGAAGGTGTGTAGAAAAGTAATATTTTTTTAAATAATGCTTAGAAATACATAAAGTAAGTAAAAATAACGACACATAGCTTACCTCCACTTACCTCAGATTATTAACACACCGTGTGCTTGATAGATACATGGATACAATTTTGTTACACGTTGACGTTCGTCAATCTGTCACATTTTTTTTTCTATGTAAGAGGGGGCTTATAAAGTTCAAACTTAAAAAGTATATAAATTATTATGGGCGAATTTCGACTACAGGCCTCTGACCTCTAGTAAAGTTAAATTGAGGTTATGTCGTATAGATTTTTTATGAAATAAAAACGTCAAGCGTCATCGCCGCCCACAGACGCGCAACACAGTTGCCCGCATTTTAAATCTCATTGGAATTTTACTATCTGCTTATAAACGCTTTTTGTAACGGGGGGTTGCGCCTTGCGGTGATACTCAAATAGAGACTTTACAACAGGGGCTCATATCATCGTTCAAGGTACAACTTTGAGCGCTTACGCCCCCTATTAAACGGCTTTCAACAGATTGTCCCGTAAGGAAGCAATCAGTATGACACCGGCCTATAGTTTTTTGGTAATAATTGCTTTGCGTACAAGAAGCTGTCCCAGCAATGGTGGAAGCAACAATTACGTAGCGTAGGAATGACAAGAGCGCATACAATTGATCGATACAAAACAATCATACTTATAATATGATCACTAACGGTGTTTCAATAGCGCGATGTCCTTACAGCGACATCTAGCGTCGGCTGGCAGAACTGACAATTAATTCACTGTTCTCAGTTATAAGTGCTATAGCCATCTAGCGATGGGTATGGAAACTAAGATTATTGTTCAATATCTTTGACTAGGTGTTACATTTTTAGTTTTTCAAAGCGTTTCTTTACGCATTTTAAATAATGTATATAACTCTAGGCGGCTACATGCACGATGTAGTGACGGTGTCGCGCGCGTCCAACACGCAGCTCAGCGGCGCGCCGTCCGCCGAGTTCTCGTGGTTCCCCGGCTACACGTGGACGATCGCCCACTGTCACACTTGCATGGCGCACGTCGGATGGAGGTAGTTTTTTTTTAATTTAACGGCACTAAATACAAGGTTTGGGACTAGTAAAATAAATATTTTGTACATAATTTTTACACAAAGTATTGAAAAACTAACTTGACGGTTACATTATTTATAAGATGCATTATTTTTATATTTGTTTTCATTTTAAAGAATTCCATGTAGTATTGGCCATATGTATAATATTAAAAAACTAATTTATGCAAAAAAATGCGGTTTTAAACTGACAATTTAAATTTATGCGCGAAAACGAATCTAGAGTCCCGTTGACGTCACACCTGTTTTGTCACTGGTCGTACCTGATCGTACCTTTTCATACATTTGCATATTTTCTAAACTCTCAAGATATTTTTCTGTAAAAAATTAAAATGGAATATCCATCAACATCAGGTTATCATAAAAATACCATCAATGCTCCATGTTTATAACCTCAAAAAAGTTGACATAACAGGAGTGACGTCACTATAGCATATATATTGGTATATATTTCGTTTCAAGTTACTTATAATTCGTATTTTTTGTTAAAAATCAATATTATGTAATATAAAAACAATGCAGTGTGCTTCTTTTATACTTTTTTAACATTTTGATTACAAAATGTTCAATATATTATATTACATTTGCATCTTCCCTATTAAAAAATTATATATAAATAATGTTAACGTCAATAATATTACATTACCTAATAAATAAATCCTACTAAACAATTAACCGTACTTATTCTATGTAGGTTCGATGCTCAGGAGCGTAGTTTGCGACCGCAGAGGTTTTACGGGTTGTGTCGCAACTACGTGCAGCCGCGCCCGCCGCCCGACGACGCGCCGCAGTACGTGTGAAAAGTCATACCTCAACCTTTCGAATGCAGTGTAACCCCGGCGCAGCACTAGTGTCGTGAAGCACTGAGAATAGGCGTGAAATGTAATAAAGTGTATGGTTTTAGGCACATATTTGCCGTAATTTACTACACGTTCACGGCGCTAGGGTAGAGCGTGCACAATAATTTAATACCTTTAGGCACACTTGCGCAGATCTGGGTTACAGTTAACCCTGGGTAAATATCATGTTATCTCTCTCGTTCTTCTATTTATTAAAGAGAAGGCGTGATATTTAATATTTTAAACCAGGGTTAACTTTAAAATAGATCTGCGCAAGTGGGCTTTAATATATTGAAATATTTTTGTAGGAAATTAATATTGAAACTAAAATCGAAATATAAAATATAAGGTACCGATGACAAAAACATAGACCGACACCGACAAAATACCATTGTCAAATATACCTAATTATTACAGTTTGTCACTTGAGAATTTATTTTAATTTATAAACATCGACTATCGACATGTTGACCTAATTTTATGTATTATACGTAAGTACTTTGTTTGTTTTAATGTAGATGTTTTTGGGTAATGTATATTTGTTTAAACAATAAATATGATGTTTTAAATTGGAATCTGTATACGATATTATTATAGCCACCAAAACACGAAATGTCCAGACACTAATGTTTTTTCTTCCTCTTTCCAATAATTATTATGGTCGTTTGTTAAATATTGAGGTCATTGAGAAATGTATATCAAATTAATTAGGCAAGTGTTG